>CALNHX010000558.1:0-316967 GCA_940337035.1 Agriotes lineatus
TAATAAGACGATTTCACCATGGAAAAATAATGCTTACGGCTTCGGGAAATGTGTGCGTCGCTCAGATCTGAGAACTGGACCTTGTCTTACTTCTGGACCTCTGAAAATGCTTACTTTCCTGCAAAATACTGACGACGTTACTGCACTACGAACGAATATATACCCCAAAAAGGGAAGTTGCAGAATCCGGGTTGAATCAATCTAATATCAAAATTACTATACAAATTCGAAGGACCTTTTGCTAAATCTGTCTACTAAGTTAACAAGCCAACCTTACCTGGTGTTTTCGGTATCAACTCGGCAGCTAGGCTCTTCAAAAAACTTCTTTTCTTCCTGTGACAAAATCGTGCACACAACACCCAAATTGACAAATTTTCTTCTGTCATACACAAACAAAAAACTGGACCACCAGATTATTGTTCAAATATTTATATATATTTGTTCTCAGTAAGGTGGCTGTCACGTCATAAACTTAAACAGCAAAAGGTTTGACATACGTTGACGGAACATACCGCCCACCAAAAATAAGGTCTACACGAGCTTTTTTTTTACAATTTTTTTTTTAAAACAACTACTAACACTTATTAAGAAAAAACTAAAAGTACCATTATTGCGACGGTAGAGGGCACAATTTAGTACAAGGACGCTGCATTACCCCCTGCGTAGTTTTGATTGTTGCAACTCTGCAAATTCCATCTTTTCCCGGATGGATACTAATTATTCTGCCCAGTCTCCAAACAAGGGGAGGGGTCAGCTCGTTTTTAATAAGAACAAGGGTTCCTATGTCTAAATTTTGGAAGGTGTGAGTTTTATACCACTTAGATTTTTGATACAATTGATGCATGTATTCATTGTTCCAACGGGACCAAAAACTCTGTTGCATGCTTTGTATTAATTGCCAACGAGAAAGTCTATTAATGGGAAGATGAGACAGTTCTGGATTTGGAGGAGCAGTGAGAGGCTCTAGCGTTAGGAAATGACCAGGCGTTAACGAGCTAAGATCATTGGGGTCAGCACTTAGGCTGCATAACGGACGGGAATTCAATAAAGCTTCAATTTGGGTCACTAAAGTTAACAACTCTTCAAAAGTTAATATTTGGGCACCAATGACTCTGTATAAGTGAGTTTTAACTACTTTTATACCACTCTCCCAAATTCCTCCAAAGTGTGGTGCAGAAGGTGGGTTAAAATGCCACGTGATGGCTTCGCTCTCAGCGGCCATTTTCAAACAGTCTTTTAATTGGTGGCTCGCTCCAATAAAATTAGTGCCACGGTCGCTGTAGATGTCTGAGCACCTACCCCGACGAGCAATAAAACGACGTAAACAAGCTAAAAAGGCATCAGTAGTTAAATCTGACACTACTTCCAAATGGACTGCTTTTACTGATAAGCATACAAATAAACACAAATAAGCTTTTGAAGCTTTTGCACCCCTAGTGCGTTGTGTAACAATTGAAAATGGACCTCCAAAATCCACACCAACATGAGAAAAGGGTTTTGCTTGAGAAACCCGAAATTTAGGTAAATCGCCCATAGGGTATACAAAACTATTAGGTCTAAATCTAAAACAACGATAGCATTTTGATAAACAACTACGAATACGGCTACGGGCACCAAGAATCCAAAAATTTTGCTGTAGCAAATAGTGAGTGGTGTTTACGCCAGAATGTAAGTTTTGATAATGAATTTGTAAAATCAATAGTTTTGAGAGAACATTAGAAGAAGGAAGTAACGCTGGATGTTTAGCTTCAAATGCTAATTCTGATTGAGATAGTCTACCTCCAACACGTAGAGTACCTTTTTCATCTAAAAAGGGGGCTAATTTCATAAAAGTCTTGGGAAGTTTCTTACCACGACGAAGAGCCGAAATTTCTTGTGCAAAGAATTGCTCTTGGATTACTTTTACCAAACATAAGAGAGCTTCATGAAGTTCCTTTTGAGATAAAGGTCCCAAAATTTTGTCAGAACATCTAGTATTTCTAACGAAACGCAAACAATAAGCAATAACACCCTGTATTTTACGAAGAGATGAAATACGCGTGAACAACGAATCAATAGCGTTTGAAACAATTTGACCTATCAAAACAATTTTCCTTTCTTCTAAGTCACTATTTTCATATACTACTCTTTTATTAGAATCCTCTAGAGGCCAATCAGTAGAAGCTAAACGAAGCCACGCAGGTCCCGCCCACCATGAGGGAAACGCCATAAATTCTTTTGGGAGGAGACCCCGAGATGCTGCGTCGGCGGAATTCTCAAACGAACGTATGTGATGCCAACATTCCGGTGGAAGCCGTTCTTGAATGAGGCTCACTCTATTTGACACAAAGGTTTTCCACCGATGCGGAGAAGATCGAATCCAATTTAAAACAATTGTGGAGTCAGACCAAGCAAAAATACTATCTATGGTAATAAGGTGTTGAAGCGTATTTCTCACCCATACTACAAGAGAAGATAACAACACCGCAGCACATAACTCAAGGCGAGGGATCGACAAAGTCTTCAAAGGTGCAACCTTTGATTTGGCACAAAGTAACGAAACGATGACTCTACCATCTGGGTATGCACAACGAAGATACACTACACTGGCGTAGCCTTGCTCTGAGGCATCGCAAAAAGAATGAAGCTGACATAATACAGACTTATGATCTGGCACTACAGCTCGAGGGATTTGCACCTAAGCAATACATGGTAATTGATCCTTATATTGCCGCCACTTGTTCACAATTTCTAGGGGAAGAGCATCATCCCATCCAACACCTAAAATCTATAACACCTGTATGAGACGTTTCGCAAAGAATATAACGGGACACAAGAACCCAAGGGGGTCATAAATACTAGCTAATTCCGATAAAATCGAACGCTTAGTACAACACTACTCACGAGATTTCACAACAAAGGAAAACGAATCTATCAAGGATTGCCAATGAAGGCCAAGAACTTTAGTAAAAGTATCCTTTTCAAGGTCAAAAGATAAACTATGTTTCGAACAATATTCATCAGGGATGGTTTCTAACAGAGAAGAATGGTTGCTTGACCATTTGCGTAATTCAAAACATCCTGAACTACATAATCCTAAAACTTGTCTTTGAAGTTCAACTGCATCTTCTATCGAATTAGCACCACAAACAAGATCATCGACATACAAATTATTGTCAATAGCTTGAGAAGCCAAGGGAAAAAGCTGTCGTCCTTCGTCCGCCAATTGCAACATGGTACGAATAGCGAGAAATGGAGCCGAAGAAACCCCATACGTCACTGTGTTAAGCTGATAAATTTTCACAGGTTCTGTACGAGAAAATCTCCAACATATTAACTGATAACGCCTTTGATCCTCGGCAATTAAAATCTGGCGATACATTTGCCGAACGTCACACGTAAAAATGAATGAATATACACGAAATTTAAGAAGAATGGCAGCAATGTCATTCTGAAGCTTAGGGCCTATCAACAGCGAATCATTGAGCGAAGTTCCATTCTCATCTTTGGCCGAAGCGTTAAAAACTACACGTATCTTCGAAACATTATTTTCAGTTTTGAACACACAATGATGAGGAATAACATAAGAGTTTAAACCTTTAGGAAGTACATCAAGAAGAGACATGTGACCGGAATCTAAATAATCTTTCATAAATTCTACATATTCTTTTCGAAGTACAGGATTAAAATCAAATTTACGCTCAAGAGTAAAAAGCCTGCGTTGAGCTATATCTAAAGATTTGTGAAAAATAGGTTCATCAGATTTGAATGGAGAGAGACCCCGAAACGACCCTCGGGAGTTCTAAAATAAGTTTTCTGAAAATGAATTTCCGCCTGGTGTTCTTCTGGAGAAATAGAAATCTTTTCAGGAACTTTCTCAAGTTTCCAGAATGATTTTAAAGTATCATCTGAACAAGGAGTATCAATTGCCGCAAAGAAAGATTGCACTGGCTGAGGCAACATTGAAGTGGAAGCCGGTCCAACTAACATTACCCCAAAAATTGTATGAATACCAATGAGAGAACTATCACCATTTTGCTCAATACCCGGAAGCACAATTGAAGAATAAATGTCTGCACCCAACAAAATATCCACAGCACCAGGTTGGTTCCAGGTAGGATCTGCCAATTGAAATGGTTTCAAATGAACTATATTTAAAGGAGATAAGGTAGCGGAAGGCATATCAGAACAAATTGTAGGAAGAATAATAACATCCAAAGGTAATGGCAGTTGCGAAGAGCCAAGAGGTCTAATCAAACAACGAGATACACCTAGAGAAGATCTAGTAGACATCTGTCCTAATCCTGCAATAGGAATTGAAGAACGAACACGAAGTAAATGAAGTCTACGAGCACAATTGTCGGTCATAAAACTTGCTATTGAACCAGGATCACACAAGCCTCTCACACGGTGAGGTTGACCATTCACATCTAAAATTTCCAAAATAACTGTAGACAATAATACAGTTTTACCTATCTGAGTATGTAGCACACTAGTACCCACATGTACCACAGGACTATCAGACGAATTCGAAGAAGTAGTCTGCGTTTCAGTTCGAGAATCACCACTATTAATGATAAAATGTAACAACGTATGATGCCTTTTCGCACAACTAGAGCAAGAAACTTGAGATGGACACGAAGCCACACCATGAGAATCTTTCAAACAATTAAAACACAAACGAGCACGTTTTACAGCAGCATGACGATTCCTAGGTGTCATGGACATAAACTGAGAACAACGATATACTAAATGATCTCCCTGACAAATGTTACACCCTACACGAGATCTCGAAACTAACTTTTGTGAACCACTGGAGGAAGCAGTTTGTACAAGTAAAGAATTAGGTTTAAAATATGAACCTTTAGATTGTTGTGGAAAATGAGGTTTACCAACCGAGTCTCCTATACGAGATGATTTGAAACCTGATGAAATATTGGTTGATACCTTCGAGGTAGCAATAGTTTCTAGAGCAACGCACTGTTTTAATAGGAAATCCTTCAAATGTGAATAGGTAGGAATTTCCATTGCATCACCATGTAGCTCGAAACGTCTACGAATTGCAGGAGGTAATTTGTCTTCTAACAAATCGACAACAATAAAATCCCAAGCTAATATGTCAAAACCCAAAGTATCTAAAATGGCAAAATTTTGAGAAAATGTATCCACAAGACAACGTAATTCTTTCGAGTTTTCGGAGGTCAAAGGACGATAATTTTTCAAAATATGCCAGTGACTGCTAGCTAACATACGCTTATTTGAATATCTCTCTATGACTGTTTTATAAGCTAACTGATAGTTTTCCGGAGTTAAAGGAATAGACTTCACTAAAGAAAGAGGTTCTCCATCTAGAGAAAGCAATAAATATTGAAACTTTTCAATTTCCGAAAGCTGTCTTTGGTTGTGTACTAAACTGTCATAGAGACTTATGAATGATTGCCAAGAGAGCAGATCACCAGAATACTTTCTAAGTTCTAATTTAGGTAGATTAACATTTAAACATGACTTTTCAAACTCAGTTGACTTTGCTTCAAGCACAGGTGCTTCTAACACTGGGGGGAAAATTGATTCAAAATGTACACACGATTCAAAATATTGATTTTCAACTTGTTTCCGAATAATCTCTTGTGCTAGCAAATCTGAGTCATTGGTCTGGGTAATAACTTTTAAATGCAAATCTTTAAACTCTTTGTACAATGTATCTAAAGTCCTATATTTTACTTTAAATAAAAATCGCAAATTCTCGTTAACACTTGCCTCACTTGCTAATTCAAAGATTTCCTCAATTTGCGTAATTGCAATTTGTCTAGCTAAAAATGTTTCCTTCTTTGGCGCCATAATTATAGACAATTAAACTCTAGCTGTATCTAATCAAAAATTTGTCAACACAAAGTACAAGTTGTACTGTTCAATAAAATTCAAAGAATACAAAGCAGCAACAAATACACAAAAATAATGAGCAGGCAAAAATAATAACAAACGCAGGTAATATAAGGTTGCAACAACCTTTATCACTAAATGCAAAATAAATATTTAAATATACCAAAACACCGTAAAACAACTCTATGCAAACGTTATTTTCTCAGTGAACTGTAACTAGTTTGTTAATCCAACGGACCGTTCTATCCGGCTCGAAGGACCAAAAATGATTCAATCTAAGATCAAAATTACTATACAAATTCGAAGGACCTTTTGCTAAATCTGTCTACTAAGTTAACAAGCCAACCTTACCTGGTGTTTTCGGTATCAACTCGGCAGCTAGGCTCTTCAAAAAAACTTCTTTTCTTCCTGTGACAAATTCGTGCACACAACACCCAAATTGACAAATTTTCTTCTGTCACACACAAACAAAAAACTGGACCACCAGATTATTGTTCAAATATTTATATATATTTGTTCTCAGTAAGGTGGCCGTCACATCATAAACTTAAACAGCAAAAGGTTTGACATACGTTGACGGAACAGTAAGTATTAGATATATGTGGCCTACCCATATATCTAATACTTATATATGGGCCTACCACAATCTGGCAACACGGCTGCGCCAACCTTTAACCAAAATTACTAGTTTTGGTCACTAAATGAACAATCTGTCAGTGAACTATACGCTATACCTGTCATTGCGATACATGCCAGTTGAAAAATTAGTAATTTACGATACAAGTGCGTAAAGCTACCCTTTAGGCACGAGTGGCGTAGAGTTAAAACGCGAGTGAGCGAGCGTTTTAAGCCCCTCGAGTGACTAAAGATGCTTTACGCAAGTGTATCGTACAATATTTTATCTACGATAGAATCTAGAAAACACGGTAAATATGAAAAAAAAAATTAAATGTAAATTAGGATTACCAGCAACCGGTCGTAATTTTGGGTGTTTTAAAAATTTTAAAACACGTTGCTACTCACAACCTGCCTAATGAAATCTTTTAAATACGTTACTACTGACAACGTAAACTAATGAAAACGTGTTATTAAACAGTCGTTTTACAAACTTAAAACTGCCAACTAAAAGGCAATTTTACACACTGTCGTAGATAAAATCTATAAAATCACTACTATTTACATCGTAGTGTGTCACTTCACCGTAATATACGATTTAAAAACAATTCCTAATGGGTAGGTAGGTACCTAATTCTCCATTGCTACTAATTTTGACTAACTAAAACAGTAATTTCTTCAAAATAACTTGCCTGGAAGCTAGCAATATTGCAGTCAGAACAAGTCTCTTCATCTTATTACCCTTTATATTCGCTCTTTTAAAGTTCTTTTCAGTTTTCACACACAACATTAGCCGTTCCAATCCGCCAGTTCTCTAAATGTAAAATTTCTGTCCATTTTTCTGCCACCATTCCATTAGATGGAAACTTGAACTTGCTAACATATGGAGCAACTGATGAAGCGTAAGTTGACTTGCAGCTTGGTACGCAACATACACTTCAAATGCATTTTTGTAACTTATATGAACTGCCTTGTCAAAATAGTTTTAAATGTAAAATATATTTCAAACAAACAAAACTCAGTGTGTCTTGGAACGGCCTAGCACACAATCTGATAACAGAGCCAGTGTCATGGTCTAGAACAATTTAGACCGCCTTGCTATTTATCAATTGGTTGGGCGAATGCCTAAGAGCGATATTGTCAACATCTTCAGAGACCAAAATGGGTTAGTTTCAATAATTTATCGAACTATACGAGAATGCGAACAAGGAATTTCTTGTGTTTGCCTAAAAGTCAAAGCCCTAAAAGATGTCTGCACGGGTTGTCGACATAATGGTAAGAAGAGCTAAAGATAGCGTAAAAACACCAATTTGGTGGTTCGGTCGACATTTTCATGTTTCATACATGATTGTGCATGGAGAATTGCATCGTAATCCTTTAAACTCTCAAAAGATGTAAGTGCCCAAAATACACATGCTGCTAATGAAATAATATTTTGGCCAGAGTTGGCTTTTTGCCATTATGCGAAAACCACGAGAGATTGACTGAATTAGCACAATGTTTCATTTATACCAAAACATGACAACCCACCCAATATTCTTCAGGCAAAACATATCAAGAATTATAAGGTTATGAAATTGATGTATTAAATTCTGTCCAAGAGCTTATGCGACACGTGATGACAAAATTTGCTGACCATTGAAAATAATGGAACGCTTGCTATTATATAGTGCTGTTAATAATGTCATCTTGGATGTAAGATCAGCATATTTTAAGCGATTTTTGAATAAAATTTAATTTGAATTAAATCTACATAATCAAACTTTTTCCCAAAATTTTTGTTACATATTTATAAACCATTCACTTAACTCACGTGACATAAAAGTCCCAATGTGTTGGTTAATATGAAAATCCCTATTAGGCTATTAACAATTTCTAGATTTGAGATTGGCGCACCTTTAAATTGTTTTCACTTTGACACTTAAATTATTTATTCAAGTGACGTTTTATAATTCATAATCTTTAGAGAAATGGATGAACAGAAGTACCAACGAAGTTTATTATCGAAGAGAGAGAAAGAAGCTGTATGCAAATACTGCTTAGAAAGGCAGAAAATTAGCCCTCAAATAAATATACCATTTTTGAAAAGGCTGCATATATATTTTCAGTAAGAATTTCTACATTTTATCCTTTACAAGCAAACCGCGCGCTATGCGCTGTGAGTCTTGAATCGGCGCGGACGTGAAATAGGATACGCAAAAGGTCAAGCTCCGAGCCGAGCGCTAAGATAAGAAAAACAAAACCTAAACAAATGTAAACATCTGTGAAGCCGGAACGTGAGATTTTATTTTGTGCCACAGACACACATTAAGGAAAATTATATTATAGATAACCACTTTTCCAATCCTACATCTCCTTTCTTAGATCAGTGTAACTCAAGTGAAGGACATTTTTACAAAATTTGAAAATGGGGCAGATTTAGAAGACGCACAAAAAGGTGGCAGAAAATTTACAAATGTTGACGATTACTACAAGGTATTTTTAAAGGAGGAACTACAAAGAAACATTTATTTATTTCATCACAATAATGAACATTTTACCATTGATGATTGACATCTATACGCTACATAAGAATTAAACTTGACTCATGGTCGTACAACATTATATAAGATTATAAGATCATGGGTTATCGCTACAAGAAATGCAATAATCGCCTCATTTTATGTAAACAATCTCCCGTTAAAGCCCAAAAAATTATTTTTCAAAGATATTTACATTCCGATACAGATTACATATGGAATTTCTACTTAATTTTACGAAAATGACAAATGATTTGTCATAACTAGGGCGCGGATTTTAGGCCGTTAAAAAAGTTAAAATAGGCTCCTTATTCAGGCCACAAAAATGCCAAGTCAGTAAAAACCTAAAGTAAGCAATTTAGGCTACATGGCCTAAATTACGCAAAGAATACTGTTTTGATTTTTTGAACTTAAAACGATTGGCTAAAAATGTTTAGGTAGGTATTAATTTTTATTAATTGTAAAGCTTAAATATTCAAATAACAAATAATAGATGCTATGGAATAAGCAAAAAGTAAATGGTGGAAAAATAATGTCCGAGTCATGCTAACTAATAAAATAATAACAATTTGATAATATATAGGGTCAGTTGGGGTAAATGCACCCCCAAAATGGTAAAATTCCTATTTGTTTAAGTACAATAATCATATTGTTCACAATATCAAGCTAAAATTTTAATTGCAAGAGTACCCATACATGTAGATAATAGCTCTAATAAATTACCTTTATTGGAAAATATTTACTACTTGGTTTTTTTAATAATTTTTTTTCCTGTGGCAAGGGGGCGCATTTCTCCCAACCTACTGGGGTAAATGCGCGACCGACTTCCAACTGCCCTAAAACTTGCATTAGGTATAATGTATTTGAGGTAAATACGTTAAAATACCAAGTTTTGTTGTGTAGGGAATATTTTTGGAAATTTTAATAACGCGATAATTTTACGTATAGCCATTAATATAATAACAAGGCAGTTTTGCGAGTATAGTCCAGCAGTGCAGTAATGAAAAGAATCATCAGTAAATTTTAAAAATAAACATACATTTATTGAATTATAAATCAGTGTTATTAAGTAATTATTTGTGAACGAAATACAAGAAAATTGTGGAAGTGTAACAAACATAAACATTAATTGTGAATCTAACAATTGCACATTTTATAAAAACAAGATGATAAAACATGAACTATAGTTTGAGAAGCAACCAAAAAGTTATGTCAGGTTATAACTGACAAAATTAACATCAAAAGTTATTGTTCCTCTGCCTTGTTTCATGGGTAATGGTAGCTTTCGCTTTATATCCATAAGTTGGACTATTGAAACGTCTTCAATATCGGATCATTAAATATTATATAATAGAGTATTTATAGCATCTACAAACGCTATTTGAACCGTTTGAATTAGATTCAACATGATACGAAATGAAAGAAAATTAAAATGTACAAAATAATTTTAATGGTCTTGGAGTGTTTCATACAGCTTGAAATTTATATAAACGAGTATTTATAGCATCTACAAACGCTATTTGACACGTTTGAATAAGTTTGAATATGATACAAAATGAAAGAAAATTAAAATGTACAAAATAATTCTAAATGGTCTTGCAGTGTTTCCTACAGATTGAAAATTATATAAACGAGTATTTATAGCATCTACAAACGCTATTTGACACGTTTGAATAAGTTTGAATATGATACGAAATGAAAGAAAATTAAAATGTACAAAATAATTCTAAATGGTCTTGTAGTGTTTCCTACCACTTTAAAATTATATAAAAGAGTATTAATAGCATCTACAAACGCTATTTGAACCGTTTGAAATAGTTTCAATATGATACGAAATGAAAGAAAATTAAAATGTACAAAATAATTCTAAATGGTCTTGGAGTGTTTTCTACAGCTTGAAAATTATATAAAAGAGTATTAATAGCATCTACAAACGCTATTTGACCCATTTGAATTAGTTTGAATATGATACGAAGTGAAAGAAAATTAAAATGTACAAAATAATTCTAAATGGTCTTGCAGTGTTTCCTACAGCTTAAAAATTACTTAAAAGAGTATTTATAGCATCTACAAACGCTACTTGAACCGTTTGAATATGATACGAAATGAAAGAAAATTTAAATGTACAAAATAATTCTAAATGGTCTTGGAGTGTTTCCTACAGCTTAAAAATTACTTAAAAGAGTATTTATAGCATCTACAAACGCTACTTGAACCGTTTGAATATGATACGAAATGAAAGAAAATTAAAATGTACAAAATAATTTTAATGGTCTGGGAGTGTTTCATACAGCTTGAAATTTATATAAAAGAGTATTAATAGCATCTACAAACGCTACTTGAGACGTTTGAATAAGTTTGAATATGATACGAAATGAAAGAAAATTAAAATGTACAAAATAATTCTAAATGGTCTTGCAGTGTTTCCTACAGCTTTAAAATTATATAAAAGAGTATTTATAGCATCTACAAACGCTATTTGAACCGTTTGAATTAGTTTGAATATGATACGAAATGAAAGAAAATTAAAATGTACAAAATAATTTTAATGGTCTTGGAGTGTTTCATACAGCTTGAAATTTATATAAAAGAGTATAAATAGCATCTACAAACGCTACTTGACACGTTTGAATAAGTTTGAATATGATACGAAATGAAAGAAAATTAAAATGTACAAAATAATTCTAAATGGTCTTGCAGTGTTTCCTACAGTTTTAAAATTATATAAAAGAGTATTAATGGCATCTACAAACGCTATTTGAACCGTTTGAATTAGTTTGAATATGATACGAAATGAAAGAAAATTAAAATGTACAAAATAATTCTAAATGGTCTTGCAGCGTTTTCTACAGCTTGAAAATTATATAAAAGAGTATTAATAGCATCTACAAACGCTACTTGACCCATTTCAATTAGTTTGAATATGATACGAAATGAAAGAAAATTAAAATGTACAAAATAATTCTAATGGTCTTGGAGTGCTTCATACAGCTTGAAAATTATATAAACAAATATTTATAGCATCTACAAACGCTAGTTGAACCATTTGAATTAGTTTGAATATGATACGAAATGAAAGAAAATTAAAATGTACAAAATAATTCTAAATGGTCTTGCAGTGTTTTCTACAGCTTGAAAATTATATAAAAGAGTATTAATAGGATCTAGAAACGCTATTTGGCCCATTTGAATTAGTTTGAATATGATACGAAATGAATGGAAATTAAAATGTACAAAACAATTCTAATGCTCTTGGAGTGCTTCATACAGCTTGAAATTTATATAAACGAGTATTTATAGCATCTACAAACGCTATTTGACACGTTTGAATAAGGTGGAATATGATACGAAATGAAAGAAAATTAAAATGTAGAAAATAATTCTAAATGGTCTTGCAGTGTTTCCTACAGCTTGAAAATTATATAAAAGAGTATTAATAGCATCTACAAACGCTATTTGACCAATTTGAATTAGTTTGAATATGATACGAAATGAAAGAAAATTAAAATGTACAAAATAATTCTAATGGTCTTGGAGTGCTTCATACCGCTTGAAAATTATATAAACGAATATTTATAGCATCTACAAACGCTATTTGACACGTTTGAATAAGTTTGAATATGATACAAAATGAAAGAAAATTAAAATGTACAAAATAATTCTAAATGGTCTTGCAGTGTTTTCTACAGCTTGAAAATTATATAAAAGAGTATTAATAGGATCTAGAAACGCTATTTGGCCCATTTGAATTAGTTTGAATATGATACGAAATGAAAGAAAATTAAAATGTACAAAATAATTCTAATGGTCTTGGAGTGCTTCATACCGCTTGAAAATTATATAAACGAATATTTATAGCATCTACAAACGCTATTTGACACGTTTGAATAAGTTTGAATATGATACAAAATGAAAGAAAATTAAAATGTACAAAATAATTCTAAATGGTCTTGCAGTGTTTTCTACAGCTTGAAAATTATATAAAAGAGAACTAATAGCATCTACAAACGCAATTTGAACCGTTCGAATTAGATTCAACATGATACGAAATGAAAGAAAATTAAAATGTACAAAATAATTCTAAATGGTCTTAGAGTGTTTCCTACAGCTTGAAAATTATATAAAAGAGTATTTATAGCATCTACAAACGCTAGGTACTTGAACCGTTTGAATTAGTTTGAATATGATACGAAATGAAAGAAAATGAAAATGTACAAAATAATTTTAATGGTCTGGAGTGTTTCATACAGCTTGAAAATTATATAAACGAATATATTGCTATAGCCCCTATTTAAGGAAACTATGCCTTCAAAATAATTCTGTTATATTTTTAATAATATTTAATATAATCAAGACCTCTTATCTCATTGGGCTGGGTTCATCGAATCTAGCATGCTATCTAATATTGCAATGAAATATTATAACCTAATATTAGCTTTATATTTGAATGTCAAAATTTACTTTTCAAACTCTTCACACTAAGGTGTACTGACAACTATGCTTTTACATTTGACATTTAAAATTTGTTGACTTTTCTAGATAATTTTTGCTTCAGTTTCCGTTAATTACTTTCAACATTTGACAGTATTCAAAACTTCAATCTAAACTTATTTTAACAAACCTGTTTCTGTTACTTACGTCCTCACCACGCACAACACTCACCACCAACAGCCTTCTCGAACAGGTAACACCTTCAAAACCTCCAACAGCTAATCCTTCCTTGGTCCTATGAACTGATGCAAGCTCCAACCTCCTGCAGCTGCCAATGTCAGACGTCACAACCAGCTCCTACCTTTAGCCCTGTAATTTACTGAAAAGAACACTTTTTTTCAGCAGCTACCGCTTCCTCTAGTCCAATCACCACAGCCACCAGTTCCTGTTGTATGCCTGTACCATCAATCCAATTCCCGTTACTATTCTGCTCACTCGCTCACATCCAACCAACTCAACTGCCTCCAAAACCTCGTCCTATTTACTGCTGCAGACCACAATCCTGCTATCACACGATCTATTTGTCCAGGTAAGTTTCTCTCCTTCTGTTATTTTCAACTATTAACTTTGTCCAATTATTTTCAGGTACGCTGACAGCTCAAACTTAATATTCCAAGTATCGATCCAATTCTTCACATAATCAATATGAAATTACTTCCAATCACTTGTAGTTCAATGCAATAAATCCACTTTCAATCGATGATGATTATTTTTGTTTACCAATATTTCAATAACTGTTTTTCTTTGCTTTTAATCTTACTATTCATAATACCATATTAAATAAATAATTATTGCAGTTATTCCCATTAATTTTTAATATTTAATTTTCCATAAATTTTTTTACAACTGCCTTTATGAGTACTTATTTGGTAACTGTTTTATAAACAACTTTTTTTTTATACTAGTAACGATTATTTATGCACACTATTTAATTAATTTAAAATAATACTAACAATACATAATTTTCTTAACAAACACAATTGTCGATGTAACCTTAGTTTGAATTTTTTTATTTCGTTAATTATTTATTTCAATGCATTCAAATCAGGCTACCAGTATTTTATGAATCCCAATGAATAATGCAATCAAAGTTGATCTTCATCAATTAATATTTATTTTTTTTTTATCTATTTAGACTCAATTTCTGTAACTGTTCAAATTTATTCGTTCAATTTTCAACATTCCTTTATTATAATCTCTGTCCATATCATGTATCATAACAATATATATCATCAATGATGCAATTTGGGTTATTTTCAATTCCTTTCACGACTGTTCGACTGCAGATATACGTGTTTGGAGTAATTTGGAAATTTTCTTTGAATTCCTCATCTGTCTCTTGAAAGTACATTTGTAAGTTGTAATCCACAGCGAAGATCCCTTTTGGTACGTCGATCACCCAGTAGGACCCATTGTTAATTTGGAGAGGAATTGGTGTCACCTTGATTAAGGTATATTCGGTTTTTTCGACTATGATGAAGTATCCTTGGACGTTGATGTATATGTCATCATGTCCGATGTCGACCTTCAGGATTGGAGTCGGTAAAATTTCTAAATTTGGCGAGAGTTTACTGGTTGCATTTGCGAGGATTTGCTTGATTTGGGCAGGTGTTATTAACTCGTAAAAATTACCTTGTTGGAAATGAACGTTCAAAATGTTTGTGTGGTAATTGCACAGTTCACTAATAACATTTGTGGCAACTTGATAGACACTGATGATGTGGATATTTAATCGGTTGGAGTCGGTTGCCTTATACCACTTGTCCATGTTGTTGATTCCCTGATTCCTTGGTTCAGCTTCACTTGGAAATGTTCCAGTTTCTGATCGATTCGTTCTTCGGTCTCATTAAATCTTGAAAGTGCTGACAGCAAGAATTTGGATTGTTGACTGTCCATTTTTATTAATTCCTGTTGATTCTTGTCGAGTCTATCAATATCTTGATAGACTTCGTCATTTACTCCGAAAATTGACGTAAGTACAGTCCCAAGCACTCCTCGTTTCTCTCGTCTTGCTATGATATCTTCCATGCCAGTTTTAATCCATTCCATATGCCTTTTTTGTTCCAGAAGATGATGCACCAATGTCTTGCATAAGGTGTCTTCGGACAGTTCTTTCGCAGAGTTGCAGAGGTCGTCGAATTTGTCCACCATGTTGGTAACTGTTTCGAAGTCTTCTTCGATCTTCCCTCTCTCGAACTGAATTTCGATCCTGAATGTTCCTCGTTCAATCTTCCCGTGTCCAATATGCTCTACGTAGTACCCGCTGTCTGGTTTTTGTATGTTGAATTCTGCCTTACTCAATGTATTGGTGGTAAGGAGAGTAAATATGAGTAGAAGCATTTTCCATTTGGACCGGATAGTTTTCTTTGGTACTGGGAATGATTGTGTGTGGGTGCTGTTGGCCGAAATTTTCTCTTCAAGCTCTGGTTCCTGCGATTCTTCGTTAGTTGGTAATGGAATGATACTGCCTATGGAACGTTTTAATTGATGTCCTCCTGATTTCTGGATGGTTACTACTCGTACTGATCCATCGGTTGCAGGATGAATGTCGGTAACTCTCGCTAAGGGCCATTTACTAGGATTAATGTTTTCTTCTTTGATTAGCACTAGGTCACCAACTTTGATATTCTCCATCGGTTTCTTCCATTTGTTTCTTTGCTGTAATCCATGAAGGTAGTCTGAGCTCCATGATTTCCAAAAATCTTGCTTGATTTTTTGGATCAATCTCCAGCGATTTGACAAATTTGTTGATATTGGTGTGCTGATTGGGTCCGGTGGTGAGATTATTTCTCTTCCTATCAGGAAATGGCCTGGTGTCAACGCAGTGGTATCTTCAATATTGTTGCCTTGTGGGCACAGAGGACGTGAGTTTAAGCAGGCTTCTATTTGGCAAAGCAAAGTTGTTAATTCTTCAAATGTTAGAGTAGCGTTGCCAATGGTTCTCTTCAGATGATGCTTCATTGACTTTACTCCTGCTTCCCATATTCCTCCGAAGTGTGGAGCTGCTGGAGGGATAAAGTGCCATTGGGTACCAATGGTGGATACATTTTCTTGGATAACTGGGCCTTCCATTGCTTGACGGATTTCCTTGTCCAAGACTTTTCTTGCTCCAACGAAATTCGTTCCGTTGTTGCTATAAAGATGTGCACAGCATCCTCTTCGGGCGATGAACCTCCTGAAGACTGCTAGGAAGCTGTTAGTTGTCATGTCGCTGACGGCTTCTAAGTGTATTGCTTTGGTTGACAGACAGATAAAAACAGCGATGTATCCCTTGGATGAAGAATGCCCTCTTCCTTTAGATGTTCGGATTTGTATTGGACCGGCATAGTCCACTCCGGAATGGAAGAATGGCGGGGTTGAATTGACTCTGGTTGGTGGAAGATTCCCCATTAATTACTGGGCTGCCTCTGCCTTGAATCGGATGCATCGAAAGCATTTCTTGATGCTGGAGCTGACGGCTTTCTTTGCGTTGATGATCCAATATTTTCTTCGGACATAGGACAGTGTGAGTTGAGTGCCACCGTGTAAAGTGCGTAAATGTGCCTCATGGATTATTAATTTGGAAACATGATTGGAATAAGGAAGGATAATTGGGTGTTTTTCGTGGTAGGATAAGTTGGATTTTTCTAGTCTTCCTCCAACACGTATGATTCCATGTTGATCGATGAATGGATTGAGATTTGCGAGTTTGTTGTTGGAGTCCACACATTTTCTCTTTTGGATTTGAGATCCTGTTGCTTTCAAAATAGGATCACTTCCTTGGACGACCTTGATGAGTGTGAGGATGGTGTCTTCCATTTCTTTAACTGATAGACATCCTGGTTGAATGGGAAGACGCCTACACTTGTTGATGAATCTTCGGCAGTAGGACACGACTCGTACCATTCTTGTCAGAGACGAGAAGCGATGAATAATCTCGTTCTCGTCTTGATGAACTGTAGCTTGATGCACAGTGTAACTCTTTGCTTCTTCATTGGTTGTGGCGGTGTCTGGTTGACACGGCCATAACTCTTTGTTAATTAACCAGCTTGGTCCATCCCACCATAGTGTATGTTCCTTTAATTTCCCTGGACTAGTACCTCTAGAGATGACGTCGGCTGGTCTTACCGAGAGGGTTGTAAATCCTCGAAGTGGTTCGGCTGCTGCAACACTGGCTCCTTTGCTATTTCTGTAAAAGAGCTTTTGTGTTATCGTGTCGTTGAAGAGGTTACCACTTGGTTTGGAACATCCCGACAACGTCCATCTGCTGCATCTTCCTTTGGAGATGAATATTATATGAGTGAGTACGATAATTAATATCACTCTTGCCTGGTTTAGCTTTTTTAGAAAATGCCGCATCGGTATTCCACATTGCGTATTTTTGGTAAATTCCCTCGCAGACTTTAATAAGCCGTCTTCTTGATTCCATCTTCTACGAGGGGTTAAGTGCTTAGCGAACTCGGAAGTTTGCTCGCTTGCTGCATCTCTTGATGCCATTTCTTGATGCCACCCTCCACTAGGTGCTAATTGTTTATTGAACTCGGAGGGTTCCTGCTGCAACTTCTTGACTCCATCCATCGCTAGGTGCGAAGTGTTTGGTGTCGGATTTTTCTTTTCCTGGATCCCCTGCCTACAAGTCTTGGTGCCGCTTTCCACCGGGTGTCAAGTTTTTAATGGAGTCGGAGGGTTTTCCATTTTCTGCAGTTATTGCTGTAACTTCTGGGCTCCGTCCATCGCTAGGAGCTGCTGTCGAAGCATCTGGAGGAGTTCCAACGATTTTTTCGTGGCCTGCAATTTCTGGACTGCATCCACTACTTGGAGCTGCTGTAGGAGTTTCAACGATTTGTTCGTGACCTGCAATTTCCTTTCCTTTCTGTCCTAGATCCAGATATTCTTGCATGAATTTCTTGTATTGGATTTCTAGATCTTGGTCTTGTCTCAGCTTCTTTTCCAGATGTAGTAATCTTGCCAATGCCGAGGGTTTGGATTTTCCCATGCTCACTGGAGTTTGCTTAAATGGAATCTTGACTATGTATCTTCCATCCTGGTCTCGCTGCACTGTGTCTGAGAATTTATTCTCACATAGCTGGTCGTCTGGGGAAATTTTTCGTTGAGTGGGGACTTCTTCTATGTTCCAGAATTTTTGTAACTGCTCATCTTCTTCGATTTTGGCAACCATGGTGTTGACTTTAATGATTTCGTTATGTTGTCTTCCAATGGTTCCAGATAAGATCCAGCCCAGCTCGGTATTTTGTCCTAAGATGCCATCCTTTGTTTTAGTGATTCCTTCTAGAATTATTTTTGAATATTCTTCGGCTCCTAGAATTATGTCTATGGGGCCAGGTTGGTTGAAGGTTGGATCGGCGATGAAAATATTGCTCCAGGAATTGATATTTATGTTTGGGATAGGGGATGAAGGCATGGCTTTGGTAAGTTTGGGAAGTATTAGTAAAGTGACAGGTAGGGAAAAGTTACTTGAAAATCTAGGTGTGATCAAACCTGGGATTTTCCATTTGGCAATTTTTGGCTCGCTGTTCCCAATTCCTGTGATTTCAGCTCGAACCTTGGTCCTGGGTAACCCCAATAATTCGGCTGATGCTTCCGTGATGAACGACCCCTAAGACCCGTGATCTATTAATACTCGTAGTAGATGAGTCATCCCGGATGCTGCCTTTACTTGAACCATTGCTGTGGCAAGTAGAACTTGGCTCTCCTGTGCGCCTAAATTGGCGGTGATGATGTCCGACTTCGGCTTCTTTTCTGGAGCGTTGGAAGTCTTCATAGCTGCTGCATGAGCTGACGTTCTTATCCTTTGGGCAGGGAGCGGCCTTGATGGTGGCTGCGCCTTATGAAGCAGTGTATGATGCGGGAAGCGACCGATCCTACAATTAAAATAGGCACGACATGGTATATTTGAATCGTGCCGCAAGCATCGATAGCACAATCGATTGGTTTTTACTGCTTCTAGTTTTTCATGGGTAGGTAGCCTCTGGAATTGGCTACAGTTGTCGATGTAATGATCTTAATGGCACAGCTTGCAATTTAGGGATGCGGAAGCGTAATTCTTCTGTGGTCTTTCCTGCGTGGGCTTTCGAGCTCCATCTATGGATTCTAGGGATTGGAACCGCACTTGCAGGAAAGCCATTAAATTTTGGTGATCCTGGACTTCATTTGGACATTGAAGCGACTGTTCATATAATTTGTTGGTTTCAGGATCCCATTTTCGAGCGATAGCTCTGTTAATCCACGGACCCCAACTGTCCGTGGAGATGCCTAAATTTTTGATTGCCTTCACACATTCCTTGATGGAGTCGTGCAATCTTTTTAACCCTTGGGCTGACTCTTTGGAGAGGACCGGCAGATCGAATATGGTATCTAGCAATTTAGTTAAAATAAGGCGATTATTTTGATACCTTTGTTGCAGCAGATTCCAGGCGGTGTTGTAGTTTGCTTGGGTAACAGCTAGATGCTGGATCAGTCGGCTTGGCTCTCCCTTAAGATGCGTCTTTAAATATTGCATCTTGATGACATCGTCCATATTCTGGTTGTCATCTACTAATTTGGTGAACAGGTCCTTGAAAGTGGCCCATTCCTCATAATTTCCCTCGTATATGGGAATTTTGACTTAAGGAAGCGAGATGGCTGCTGCTTGCTCGTTCCTTGTCGGCGCTTGCAATAAAATAATTAAATTTCTATACCTGTCTTCCAACGTAGTATATTCCGGACTGAAGTGCATTTGTTCTGAAGTCATGTCGTTTGACATAACTTCTTCGTCCATCTCGACCACACGATCCCATTTTTCTCTTAATTCCCTTGTCGTGATGGCGGGCCTCCCTAATTCTTGTGTTAGTTCGGCGTCGTCCATCGCTTGCTTAAAATTCTGGATCCGAATCTGCAGTTTTCGGATACGAACCTTTTGCTCGGGGTTGGCCACCATTTCCTCTTGCGTTCTGCTTACGGAGGGGTTGGAAATTTCCGTTGATTTTGAACAGCTCTGCAAGTAACTTTTTGCTTCGCCTTATATGGCTTTAATTTGGTCGTAATACCCTGTTTTAAAATAATTATAAGTTGGAATACTTAGCTGCCCCATTTCTGCATGATTTTTAGTTGCAGTGTTCCAAAGTTCGTCCAGCGTTTTGTTGCGACTGGCGATGTAGGCTTCATTTTTTCGGCTGGCAGGGTGCTTTTTGCTGTTGGATAATATTTGCTTTATCTTCCGCGCGAGCTCTTCTTGGGCGACAGCTAATTTGTTGAATTCCTCCATGTTGTTGGCCATTTTCTGGGAACTGGGTGGTTGGCAGATGTTGTCTTCTTCTCGGGATGTGTTTTTCGTTAGTTGGAGACAGATCCGGCTCGAAGGACCATGAACAGAGTTGCCTGAGAGGCTGCTTCAGGATTCCGTTACTTTGCGCTGATTCTATCTGTCAAGCACGTAAACAAGACTGTGTTTACGTTTTAAACCAATGTAGTCAATGGTACTTGAACGGACGACAGTAAAACCAAAGTAACCCCGGAGCAAAGCCTCATGCCCCATAAATATTATGGCTTGGAAGGGGTAGTGAATGAATCAAACATTAAATGCCGATTGGTTTTTATTATAAAAATAAACTGGTATTTATACAAAACTAAAATGCTTAAAGAAGTAACAATATCAAAGTTCATATATACAGTTTACTGGGCCAGAGTGTTTAAATTACAAAACAGCAGAGTTGCAATTGCGCAGTTTTCATTTCCTGCTAGAGCGAAGGTCGCCCGTTGAACTTACTACTGTAGGTCGGTATTGTGCATGGAGTGCAGATTTGCATTTTTCCTGGTCTTTAACTCGTCTGATTGCGTAATAACACTGGCTTTTAAATTATTAATAATGTTCCGTAAATTTGGACTAAAATATATATTTTTAATCTAATTTAAACATATTAAATTTAGTAATTATGAGGCAAAGACTGGTGATTGCAACATTAAATTTTTCTTGCTAATAAATGGGAATTGCATTTAAAAAAGAGGAACTGGATTTCGTAAATTTTAGAAAATAAAATTTATGTGTGTTTAAATCAAGTTTAACCATAGGTTGGGTATTATCTGGAACCATTGGAAGACAGCATAACGACAGCATTAAAGTCAACACCATGGTTACCAAAATTGGAGAAGAATATCAGTTGCAGAAATTTTGGGACCTAGAAGAAGTACCCACACAAAGAACACTTTCCTCACAATATCAGGTACGTGAAAAGAAATTCATAGAATCAGTACAGGAAAGACCCCAGAAGAATTACGCTTCCGCATCCCTAAATTGCAAGCTGTGCCATGGAGATCATTACATCGACAACTGTAGTCAATTCCAGAAGATACCTACCCATGAGAAACTAGAAGCAGTAAAAACCAATCGATTGTGCTATCGATGCTTGCGGCACGATTCAAATATACCATGTCGTGCCTATTTTAATTGTAGGATCTGTCGCTTCCCGCATCATACACTGCTTCATAAGGCGCAGCCACCATCAAGGCCGCTCCCTGCCCAAACGATGAGAACGTCAGCTTATGCAGCAGCTATGAAGACTTCCAACGCTCCAGAAAAGAAGCCGAAGTCGGACATCATCACCGCCAATTTAGGCGCACAGGAGAGCCAAGTTCTACTTGCCACAGCAATGGTTCAAGTAAAAGCAGCATCCGGGATGACTCATCTACTACGAGTATTAATAGATCCCGGGTCTCAGGGGTCGTTTATCACGGAAGCATCAGCCGAATTATTGGGGTTACCCAGGACCAAGGTTCGAGCTGAAATCACAGGAATCCTGAAGCAGCCTCTCAGGCATCTCTGTTCATGGTCCTTTCAGCCGGATCTGTCTCCAACTAACGAAAAAACACATCCCGAGAAGAAGACAACATCTGCCAACCACCCAGTTCCCAGAAAATGGCCAACAACATGGAGGAATTCAACAAATTAGCTATCGCCCAAGAAGAGCTCGCGCAGAAGATAAAGCAAATATTATCCAACAGCAGCCTCTCAGGCATCTTTGTTCATGGTCCTTCGAGCCGGATCTGTCTCCAACTAACGAAAAAACACATCCCGAGAAGAAGACAACATCTGCCAACCACCCAGTTCCCAGAAAATGGCCAACAACATGGAGGAATTCAACAAATAGCTATCGCCCAAAAAGAGCTCGCGCAGAAGATAAAGCAAATATTATCCAACAGCAGCCTCTCAGGCATCTCTGTTCATGGTCCTTCGAGCCGGATCTGTCTCCAACTAACGAAAAAACACATCCCGAGAAGAAGACAACATCTGCCAACCACCCAGTTCCCAGAAAATGGCCAACAACATGGAGGAATTCAACAACTTAGCTATCGCCCAAGAAGAGCTCGCGAAGAAGATAAAGCAAATATTTTCCAACAGCAAAAAGGACCCTGCCGGCCGAAAAAATGAAGCCTACATCGCCAGTCGCAACAAAACGCTGGACGAACTTTGGAACACTGCAACTAAAAATCATGCAGAAATGGGGCAGCTAAGTATTCCAACTCATAATTATTTTAAAACAGGGTATTACGACCAAATTAAAGCCATATACGGCGAAGCAAAAAGTTACTTGCAGAGCTGTTCAAAATGAACGGAAACTTCCAACCCCTCCGTAAGCAGAACGCAAGAGGAAATGGTGGCCAACCCCGAGCAAAAGGTTCGTATCCGAAAACTGCAGATTCGGATCCAGAATTTTAAGCAAGCGATGGACGACGCCGAACTAACACAAGAATTAGGGAGGCCCACCATCACGACAAGGGAATTAAGAGAAAAATGGGATCGTGTGGTCGAGATGGACGAAGAAGTTATGTCAAATGACATGGCTTCAGAACAAATGCACTTCAGTCCTGAATATACTACGTTGGAAGACAGGTATAGAAATTTAATTATTTTATTGCAAGCGCCGACAAGGAACGAGCAAGCAGCAGCCATCTCGCTTCCTTAAGTCAAAATTCCCATATACGAGGGAAATTATGAGGAATGGGCCACTTTCAAGGACCTGTTCACTAAATTAGTAGATGACAACCAGAATATGGACGATGTCATCAAGATGCAATATTTAAAGACGCATCTTAAGGGAGAGCCAAGCCGACTGATCCAGCATCTAGCTGTTACCCAAGCAAACTACAACACCGCCTGGAATCTGCTGCAACAAAGGTATCAAAATAATCGCCTTATTTTAACTAAATTGCTAGATACCATATTCGATCTGCCGGTCCTCTCCAAAGAGTCAGCCCAAGGGTTAAAAAGATTGCACGACTCCATCAAGGAATGTGTGGAGGCAATCAAAAATTTAGGCATCTCCACGGACAGTTGGGGTCCGTGGATTAACAGAGCTATCGCTCGAAAATGGGATCCTGAAACCAACAAATTATATGAACAGTCGCTTCAATGTCCAAATGAAGTCCAGGATCACCAAAATTTAATGGCTTTCCTGCAAGTGCGGTTCCAATCCCTAGAATCCATAGATGGAGCTCGAAAGCCCACGTAGGAAAGACCACAGAAGAATTACGCTTCCGAATCCCTAAGTTGCAAGCTGTGCCATGGAGATCATTACATCGACAACTGTAGCCAATTCCAGAGGCTACCTACCCATGAAAAACTAGAAGCAGTAAAAACCAATCGGCATTTAATGTTTGATTCATTCACTACCCCTTCTAAGCCATAATATTCATGGGGCATGAGGCTGTGCTCCAGGGGTTAGTTTGGTTTTACTGTCGTCCGTTCAAGTACCATTGACTACATTGGTTTAAAACGTAAACACAGTCTTGTTTACGTGCTTGACGGATAGAATCAGCGCAAAGTAACGGAATCCTGAAGCAGCCTCTCAGGCATCTCTGTTCATGGTCCTTCGAGGCGCATATATTTCAATAATAATATTTTTTTCTTTGACTATTGAAAATGTCCATCATGGCGGAGTCTGTATTTCATATAAAACATGGCGGGATCTAGATTAAAGCTGATTGCAAATTTATAAAACATTTTTAATATTACAAGACTTAAAACAGCGTTTTATTTACCCCTTTAAGTACAATTACTCTCGCAGACGTCTGTTTGCATTTCATTTTAAATCCAAGTTGCTTTAATATGTTCAAGCTCGTGGCCTTATTGATTTAAAGTGGTCTTGAGCACGAATGAAGTCCTAACCTCACAAATTTGGCCGGTTTTGTGATTGCTGCATTTAGTGCATTTTCATGTTTATGTGCCTAATTTAATTTTAAAAACAGGTAAGTTTTGCATATTACTGTTACATTTTGTTACATTAATCGCATTTATAACAAATGCGCACACCTGAGCACCAATACCAATATAACATGTGAGCAAACGAAAATGAAATCAACCTTGGCTTTGACATATTTGTTGTATAAATAATATGTTGGTGGCACTGTAAGTCTATGTAAAATTCGAGGTTAACAGGTTAGGTTTTCCGTCAGTTTTGACACAGACTGAAGCAGAACCTAACCTGCTAACCTCAAATTTGACATAGACTGACAATGCCACCAACATACCGACGGGGCCACAATTATATATAACAGCAATGAGATAACATGAACAAGAAAATAACACAGATTGCTTGAGTAAGAAGGAGGTAAACATAGTAGCAAATATACGAGCAGGCTTGACGCTCAGTTTAATTATGACATATGTCAACTAATTGTGCCTACTAAAATAATTGTGTTGTATGGTCATCTCTTTCTTACTCAAGCATTCTATTTTATTGTTCATGTTATCTTATTGCTGTTATATACCGTGTGTCCACAGGAGGACGCACCATAGGGATAACCCACGACCTGCTAAATTGTTTGACAAACGTCACTGTTTGCGGCCTGGGCATATGTAAATTTTCGCGATTCTCCGCAGAGCGCTGTATACCCACGAGCGGGAATTTCAAATTTGCAATGTAACATCAGTTACTGCGTTGACTACAATACAAATATTTGATTAAATTTTACGACGTCTCTTAAAATTTTACAACAATAATATAAACCTCCCGTGTATTTTTTACTTTGATTTTCTATTGTGTTTTTTGGTCAGTTTCCTGCTAGTTTTTTCGTGTATCTTCTCATTTACATTATTTACGTTCACAGTATAATTTGTTGATTAATTTATTCGTTATTATTGCTTTTGATTTCGTTTGGTATTTTTAAAATAGAGAGCTGTTCTACAACGTACAAATATACCAATTGGGGAAGATCTTATCATGAATTTACCTCCAACTAAGTTTTACGAAAGAAACGGTCAGAAAGCTAAATTTAAATTATCGAACTGTGCTTCAAACAACGTACCTTTTCAGCCATTTCTATTTTCTATTTTTATTTAAATAGGTATCCATAAACAACGGGAAAGAATTGTTAGTTGTAGCTTTCAAGAAAGGTGTTTCCGAGTAACTTCTTCTGGGCGAAGACTATAAAATCACATTGCTCTTCCTTTAGTACTACTTTTACAGATAGATATTTAATAAAACAAATAACTTTTAACTGTTTAATTTGAAAAGTTTTTACAATAAATTACACATAAACTTACAACCTTGCAACAACACAGAATAAAATACTTCATTACTATTACCACCTAGACCATCTTCCAAATTTGTAAGAAATACGATTATCTGCATATCATGTGTTATTTTGGAGCAAATGTGTGAGCTATCCAATAAAATACCTGCCTGAAAATATGAATCCGTCTTCAACTACGAATTCTTGGAGTTCCACACTTCTCTCAAGAAAAATATTAAAACTATAGATCTCTAAGGTACCTACTTACACAACACTAAATAATAGATTACACCATTCACAATTATATTACATTCAAAACAATAAGTGCTTATCCTACTGATACTGCATTTAAAAAATCATTTCTAAACACGAATTAGTCTTGACAGCCGTTGTCATTTAAATGTCATCGTGGGTATGTGGCGCCAAACGGCCAAAATTGGCGTTTTCTCAGAAATGAAAACAACAATGGATTTCAAAAAAATGCCCAGGCCGTATAAAGTGACATTTGTCACATAATTCAGCAGGCCGTGGGATAACCTAATAGGTAGAAAGATCGGCTAATGCTGTGATCGCCGGCACGCTAAAACGTTGTTTTCTGGCTTCTGACTCGCCCCTGTGTGAAACAAATGTCACTTGTGACAGTTTATATGTGTGATTTAATGGGATTTGATATTGTTATAAATGGTACAAGAAAAGGGACGGTCGTCATAGCACTGGTTGATATTTATATTCTATTAGCATTATCTTATCTCTATGGTGCGTACTACTGTGGACAATGAGATTTGATATTGTTATAAATGGTGCAAGAAAAGGGACGGTGTTCACAGTACTGGTTGATACTTATATTCTATTAGCATTATCTTATCTCTATGGTGCGTACTCCTGTGGACACACGGTATAATTATGGCCCCATCCGTATTATTCATACAACAAATATTTCAAGGCTAAGTTTGATTTTATTTTCGTTTGCTCACATGTTATTAACAGGTGTAAGTACCCCAAAGTGTTTATTTTCTATATAGGCCAGTCAAATTAGATATTTACTTGACAAAAATACTACCTGAAAAGTGAGCATGTAGTTTTATAGAACAAATCACGTAGAATTGAATGAACTAAAAAGTAACAGCTGAATCAGCGGAGAAGTGATTCAAAATTGCGGTCAAAGTATTGAAAAAACGGTTTTTTGCATATAAAAGAGCAAAAACGCGATGCATTTTTTTCAAAAAAAATAGGCTTATGTAGTTTAAAAAGACAAATAAATTAAGCTGTGGATGGTCAAAATCGATTAATTAGAAAAAAAGTTATCGCTAAAAAACAGCTAAAAATGACCGATTTTCCAATTGTTCTTAACTTTTAAAAAAAAACCTATATAACGTTGAAATTTTCAGAAAACATAGTACTCGGTGAGCAGAAAACGCGCGGTTTCAAAATTTTCAAAAATGTTGATTACTTTTTGCATAAATCATTTTTTTCGAAAAAAATACGTTTTCGCACAAATTGATTTACTCAGCTTGCAGAAGTCGCACAGCAATCAGCATAGGCTTATTTTGTTCCTTAACAGTTATACTACCACACACAATGTGAGCGTGAATTTTTTTGTACTTGCAAATATGTGCAAATTTAATTTGAAGAGTGATCTTTTTTTAGGCGCACAAAATGTTGAATATTTTTGTCAATTTTAATTGTACCGAAATTATATAAGCACCATTCGATAGCTGTCGACTTTCTATGAATTTAAATGCGCTTTTGTTTATTTTAACAACAAAGTACACATAAACTTCAGATTAGTGGTATTTATAAGACTGGCTGTTATTGTAATTATATATCACAGTCCCAGTGTGTCAAAGAATACTTGGTTGGTATTTTGTCAATATATGTCTGGGTGGGCAATAAACTGCAGTAATAGTTATCTCATATGCAAGGGTTTGTACTTTGATACATGTTTATATTATGTAACAATTACTTGTAAATAATTTGTTTAAATATATCTTATAATCCTATTTTTAATAAAAATATTTTTCACGTTTAATGACAGTTTAGAAATGAAATAATTAGTTGCTATAATTATTCTTCTAATTAATATTATGATTCTTATAATAATTATTAGAATCATTATAAACATTTAAAAAGGAAGGATATTCTGAGTACTTGTGCAGGGCGAGTAAACGCCCAGTGGACCGGCCTACTACGAGTTTCTCCCCACAACTAACGCTACTCGCCACGGCACCGCTCTGAACGGAACATACATTTTGCGACGCTTAATGTAAACCGGTTCGCAATAAATAATACGCGGTCAATAATTGCGAAATAATTTTTATATTACAATAGAAGTCTTCAACTAAAGTGTGTGCAAATTTCAGCCGCTAATATTAATAATTGAATGTGCAGCAATTTAAAACAAAAAAAATCCTCGGCTTCTATGGGTCGTACCTTAATCTTTTTTTAATTACGGAGAAAATTGGCAGCTATCCAGTGGTGCTTATGTAATTACGGTACAATTAAAATTGACAAGAATATTCAACATTTTGTGCGCGTAAAAAAAAAGATCACTTTTCACATTAAATTTTCACATATTTTCAAGTGCAAAAAAATTTGCGCTCACATTGTATGTGATAGTATAGCTTTTAAGGAACAAAATAAGCCTACGCTGATTGCTGTACGACTTCTGCAAGCTGAGTAAATCAATTTGTGCGAAAACGTATTTTTTTCGAAAAAAATGATTTATGCAAAAGGTAATCAACATTTTTGCAAATTTTAAAATTGTGCATTTTTTGCTCACCGAGTACTATTCTTTCTGAAAATTTCAACGTTATATAGGTTTTTTTTAAAAAAGTTAAGAATAATTGAAAAATCGGTCATTTTTAGCTGTTTTTTAGTGATAACTTTTTTTCTAATTAATAGATTTTGACCATCGACAGCTTAATTTATTTGTTTTTTTAAACTACATAAGCCTATTTTTTTTGGAAAAAATGCATTGCGTTTTTGCTCTTTTATATGCAAAAAACCGTTTTTTCAATACTTTGACCGCAATTTTGAATCACTTCTCCACTGATTCAGCTGTTACTTTTTAGTTCATTCAATTCTACGTGATTTGTTCTATAAGACTACATGCTCACTTTTCAGGTAGTATTTTTGTCAAAAAAACGAGGTATTTTCGACAATTTGACTGGCCTAATAAGCATAGACGTAACCGCAGGGATTTTGTCCGGAAAGTCAACATAATAATTAAAAATGTGTAATGCAGAGATCTATAATAAATAGAAGAAGTTTTAATAAAGTCGTCAAAAATCCAAAAGGCATTGTTTTAAACCAAATTGACTAAATTAGAACCTTTAAGCTTTAAAATATTCTTAATGTAGTCTTTAAAAGGTAAAAATTATGTTTTTGGATTTAATGTGAAATTTTATTGACTATATAAGCTTAAGATAAAATAGTTTTCTTAATGGGTTTTAATGAATACATCAAGGGTACTCCATAAATCTACATTAAAACTATTTGTTCCAAAATGGATTGTTTTAAAATCAACTTGCCATTTAATCCTTTAAAATAGCCAATGTCAAGAGTATTATAAAACCAGTATAATATCAATAGGACATTAAGAGCGAATAATTTTTTATTTTAATTTAAAGAGTGCTTTAAATTCTTTTCATAAGAATAAGTGGTATTTAAGAACTTGTAGTTTATCCTGAGGTAACTTTAAAACCAATATCGTTTTATTGAACATATCAAAGAACTTTCAAAACCTAAATAAATTTAAAGTGTCTTAAAATTGTTACTTGGGTGGTTACTTTTCAATATATATACAGAGAATTTATAATACTAGAGATAATGGAAGGATGAACAGGCGGGATATCAATAGGCAGCAGAAGAATTAATTATTATATTATCTTAGATACACCGATTATACAACAATAATCATGGCAGACGAGAATGAACTAAAAACTCCTATGGATAAACTGACCCAAATAAGTAAGTAACGAATATAGGTAGCAGTGAAAATAAAATAAAGCGCAGATTGGTCATGGCAAGAAACGCGATGTCAAAACTAACGAAGATATGGAAAGACACCTCGGTGTCAAAGCAAACCCAACTTAGATTGGCCTCCACATTGATATTGCAACTACTTATCTGAAATATGGACGTTAAAGAGAAATGATGTAAAAAGAAGAGACGCATTTGAGATGTGGGTATATCAGAAAATTCTTAGAATCTCGTGGGCACAACATTGCACTAACCACTCCATCCTAGAAGAACTCAACCTACAATCACGTCTCTCCTCGAACATCAGATATTTTGGACATATAGCGAGACAAACAAACGCTATGCAAAAACTTGTCGATGTAAGCCGAAAGAGAGGAAGATATCCGAATCTGACAGTCCTCTGGGTACAAAAAGCTATTCACGTAGCACTGAATAGAATGGAGAAGAATAGTAAACTATACTAGTATCACTGCGGCCTTATAGAGTGAAGGATCTAAAATATAGTCATGTGAAGTGTTTTTTGTTCAGTACTAAAATATCACATCATGTAAGACAATAACTTTCTTAAATGGTTTTGTACAAGTGGTGCAGGTGCACATTCATGCACCTTGTGGCGCATACGACAATGAATAATAATATAATAATAATAATTTATTTCTGAAGAGTATACATATGTAGAATGCACAATAATCTAAGATAACTAGAACTTTCAGAAATAAATGATGAAAGGAGTTAGCCCACAGAAGTAAAACTTGTGCGTGGGCGATTGAATATATGAAAACGTAGTGAAGTACATTTCTCAACACTTTGCAATTCGCTAAGACAGTAATAAATTGTTTTGACCAAGCATTTTTTATGCCTATTAAATTATGAATACTATATCTAGGGGTATTCTGGAGCCAAGATATTATGTTTTTCTTAAAGTTGTAAATATTTTGACTTTTTTTAATATCTTTCGGTAGTGCCGAGTATATTCGAGGTGCAATATAGCTATAAGAGACTTATTTATGTATTTACATTTTTGTTCAACATAAAGTGAGAAAAGTACTCAATTTAAGGAAAATCAAGCGATTATTTAGGTATGAGTTGTAATTCAGCAGATAGTACATTTTTTCAAAATAACAATAAAAATTCTAGTTTTTGGAACCTGCTTTTGTTAGTTTGAAAATGTATTACTATCAAATAACGGTTTACAAAATATTACTTTTGCTCACTCCTATCTACTGCTATATGGACTGGTTAAGAACTAACAATGATGAGCTGAAAACCTGCTTTGTTAAAATAGCTTCAAAGCTATTTCCAAGTCACGAAACTGTGCAATACGTTTCTGAAGTCGAGAACGACGCTTTTGTTCCAAATCAGTTGCAAAATCCTAGAATTGTTCTGGCAATTAACAATCCAGTCAAAATGTCAATAAAGTTCTACAATAACTATGTGATCTTTATTAGAGGCGAGCTATTTATTAAAGACACTTTGGAAAAGCTAAAAAATACATCGATATGGGACAGTAGCAAAAGTCCACAAGGAAAATACCTTATAATTGTAGCATCTTCTAATAAATTAGAAGCAGTGGTGGAAGCTTTGTGGAGTTTGGATATAATGAATTTAATTTTAATTGCAAAAAATAGCAGCACTAAATATCCTAATGTCTACACATTTAATCCGTTTTGTAAACGAAGCAAATGCGGAAAAGTACCAACATTGCAATTTACTCAACGCTGCAATCAAAAGACAAATATAACTTTTTATAACGTCATAGATCAATTGGACAGTTGTACTTTTAATGCAGTAAGTAGCTACTACGACTACATATCACCAAACATCAAATCCTCTTCTACATTCTTACTGGATTTAGTTAAATTGATGGCGAAAGTTTTGAAAACTAACATGTCATACTCGTATGCAGACCCGGAAAAACCAGTACTATACAATCGAAGCAACGACATATCCCTAGTGGTTATTTTTGCTAGGTCCGAAAAAATTTATAACGTTTATGATGTAAGCGATCCTTTTTTCACAGATATCGTTATGTGGGCTGTTCCTAAGCCTCACAGACACTTCAACCTTAAACATATAGTGTCAATTTTCGATAACCAGGCGTGGGCGATAATATTCCTTGTTACCTTGTCAATAACCATTGTGTGGTGGATTGCATCAAAATATGGCGACGAACAGTCAACCTTCAAGGACTTTGACAGATGCTACCTGGCAATTTTAGGATTTACCTTCAACTGCTCGTGTGATCCCTTTCCGAAAACTAGCACCGTGAGATTTCTTTCCATGTTGTACTTGTACTACAGCCTTCACATTGGGAGTTTGTTTCAAGGTAACCTAATAAGTGCCATGACGAATTTAGGGAAGGGGCGCGGAGTTACGTCAATTAAGGAATTAGCAGAGTTAGAGATTCCAGTACTGCTCAATACTTTTCATTCGAACATAGTGCAAGAGCGTGCAGATGAGCCTGTATATGCCAAAATAGTCGAAAGGATTATAGTGCATGACCCTTTGAACATAACGGAAAACGTTTTGCGGGCTGCTTACTACCAAGACTGCAGTACTATGGTAGGGCAGATATTGATGAACAAGCTTTATCCACAGGAAAAACCTTTGCTCGACTATGTGGCAGTTGATACTGGCTTGCTGCCCATGGAATTTCTTGCAGGGATGAGGCGTGGTCATTATTTTTTTCATACGTTTAATATACTTAATAGGAGAATTATGGAGAGTGGTTTCTTTGAGAAAATGTACTTCGATAGGCGAGTAAAAGTGGGAGTAGAAACAGATAACGGAGATTTAACAAATAGTTTGTCACTTAAACACTACCAGGGATTGTTTGTAGCATGGGGAATTGGATTATTAATTGCTATAGTTATATTTATAGTCGAATATTGTATTTATGCTTTTCAGAATCGGATATTAATGATAGCTGTGGATCAAGAATAAAATCGTTTAATAAAAATAATGCCATTTAAAAGAATTTGGGTGATGATAGTGTCTATCAGAAAGATAGTTGGTGGATAAAAATTAAAGCATCCCAATTTTCACTCACATTCCATACGGACATTGGGTGTTTTGTTAATATTACTTGCAAGGTTGGATATCGCCTTCAGCTAAACCAAGTATTATCACAACATAAAAAAATGTGTTTCTTGTAAAATTTGAAGACGCTGGGGGTAATTACAATTTTTCTGATTCGTACTAAAGTAATATAATTTGCTAAGAAAAGATTTAGAGGAATTATGCTTAACTCAGAATAGTTGGTTCAATAAAGTTTTTTAGATAGCCAGCTTCTTTGTTTTCTAAGTAACAACACGCTATTAAACGTAATTAATTTAAATTACAGCAAAGAAAGGGATGGAATCTTTTATATGCTAGCATCATAGTATAGTGGACAGCACGACCAATTGGCAGCGCCTCAGGCTGCAAATATAATACTAAGCACTTGTCGAACGCGTTAATCCTCTTGTTCAGTGCCAACTCGGGTGAGCCAGTAATGGGCAGTATTTAAGAATATTTTACGAAAAATTTAAAACCCAAACTTTTAAATAAAACACTGACTAAGCTTATACATTTATATTCAAACAATAAAAAATATGTACTACATACAGACGCACCAAGTTTGTTTATAAATCAATTTGTAAAATAATCAAATTGAATTAGAAATATCACATTTATTGCCTACCATTTATTTAATTTAATTTATAATACTACATAAGTTACAAAATATCGACTAAACACTTACAAGCTAGTACTATAAAAAAAGTAAACTAATCCTCATCAAAGTAATTAAATTCTGTGTCATTTTCTGAACTGCTGTTACCCAAAGAAATAATCAGTGGTTTTACGGGGGGCAGTATAAAATAAGAATTTTCTAGTTTGATAACATGGTCGACACAGTTTTTCCAAATATCAGTGGCCTTTAGTTCGTCCACTACATGACGTATAAGTGGAATAATAGTTTTACTAAGGGTTGGAATTCTGTTCTGTTTTCTGATACGAGATTTTAATGAACTCCACACAAGTTCAATAGGGTTAAATATGCAATAGTAAGGTGGGAGTCTCAGGACTGTATGTCCATGTTGCCGAGCAAGTTCATCAGTAACGTATGTTACTTTAATATTTTTCTTCTTTATCAGATCAAGTAACACTTCTTTTTTGGGAATTTTTTCTGGAATGTCAATATGATTTTCCTTCATAAACTTCAACATGTCGTCCTTTTTTGTTCCCATAGATGGAATTTTTTGCAGTTGACGGGAATGGTAGCTAGCATTATCCATTACAATAACTGTATTTGCTTGAATATTTGGAAAAAGTTGCTCAGTAAACCACTGCTCGAATAAAGATGACGTCATATCCTCATGGTAGTCTGCCGAGCTATCTGATATATTTTTTGCACTACACATCAACGCGTTTTCAATAAAACCATCCTCGCTGCCGGCATGCACAACAATATGATTCTTTTTCCTCGAGACGGTTGAGCATCTAGACTACTTTTTGCGGAATGATCAGTCCATCCTTTTTTGACAACATCATGAGTGTCATACCATGTTTCATCTAAATATACAATTGGTCTATTTTCTGATCTATACCTTTTCAATTCCGACAAGTATGCTGATCGAAGAGCCACTATTCTGCTACATTCCATAATTACCGAACGTTTGTTTAATTGTTTAAAACGAAATCCTAACTCGTGTAATAATTTTGATAATGTACGTTCGTCTTTGGGGGACGCGTCAATTCGGCACCAAACTTAATCCCCTGCACTAATGATAGGTCAACTGAGCACTGCTAAATCAGGTAACTTTAAAATGCAAGTATACGAGATGGGTCAACTCAGCACTGGACTACCTGTGACAGATAAGGATTAGCTAATGGTTGGTAATTACTTTATAATCTCCTCAAATACATATCTCCAAATAACTTTCTCTCTGAGAATTATAAAAGAGGGTTGCTGTATGCACTATTTAACTATTTTTAAAATGGAATTTGTAGTAGACGTTATGCAAAGCGAGCGTGGACAGAAAATGTTAGTAATTAACGATTTTAAATTCAGGAATCGTAAAGTATTGAAGAGTGGTGTTACTTTGTGGACGTGTACAACAACAAACTGCAAGGGGAAGTGTCACACTGCAAGTGGTAAGAATATTTCAGTATTTTTTATATCCATAGTTCTACAGTGTCCGCCATGTCTGCACCAAATTTTTGCACCAAATTTTAATGTTTAGTTTCTTCAATTTTCCGGAAAGTATTTAACATTTATTTTTTTCGTGTATTGAAAATCACGTGACAAATATTTTTGATAATTTTGTCGTTATTAATCGTGCTTAAACCAATGTCGAAACGGTACGCAGTACTGTCCCTATTTGTATATAACATGGCAAATATAGCAGTATTTCTATTTTGTAGTTGACAGCACAGAGATAGTAAACTTCGACTTCACCCACAACCACCTTCCGCATCTGCAAAAAACGGGCCGGCAAATGGTAAACAATTCCTGCAAGAGAAAAGCCAAAGTGAACTTTGTGAGAAGCCCAGCAAGATTATGAACAAGGAAGTTGCGAATTCTTGCTACAAGGAACACGTTACAGTAGGAGATTTACGGCTGATTCGACGTTGCATAAGCCGAAATAGGTTAAATTGCTTACCTAAAATACCGAAGAACGTGAGTGAGGTACCGTTACGGCCAACTCAAAGTGCACGGCAGATTTTTAGCTTGTAATACGATATTCTAATCATAGACGTCGAGTTTTGACATTTACGTTTGTCATCAACTGTCATAGAACTGAAAACTCGAAAAATGTTCAGACATTTGTCACAAGCAGAGAAAATGCGAGCTATTACAAAACTGGAAGAGATCTGGTCGCTGAGTCGAGTCGCAACAGATTTGCATGTGAGCAAGAGCTGCACTTTCAAAATTAAAAATCGTTGGCAGCAGAGACTTCTGCAAGAAAAGTTTTTTTAACACCAGAGTACAAAGAACGAAAAAAACAGTTTGCAACTGACTATTTGAATGAAATCGACGAGTTTTGGAACACGACTGTTTTCAAAATTTAAAATTTGAGGAGCAATATTTTGTTCAGGCCATAAGCAGTAGTGGACGATTCTCTGTAAACGTATGGGGATGGATCAATGCTCACGAATCTGGGGCATGCTATAGAATTAATGGTCGACTGAACGTTCAAAATGGTTGCAACATTTTGCAAAATGTGATGCTGCCATCTGTAAGAGAGGTCTTTCCTAATCAATTTACTTTTCAACAGGCAAGATATTACTTAATTAATTTTGTTTATGTTAACGTCATTGATAACATTATTTTCACAGGATAACCGTCCTGTGCATGCAGCAGGGATGGTTCATTGATGATTTGATGGGAATAATATCAATTTATTACCATGACCTGCAGGAAGTCCGGACTTGAACCCCATCGAAAATGTTTGGGGGTATTGAACTACAAAAATTTATACCAGGGATTTTACACCAAACAACGCCGATGAATTATGGGAAAGAATAAGAAATGCTTGGAAGGAACTGAGAGAATGATACAATATGGAGACATTGGTCAACTCTATACGAAACAAACTGCAAAGCGTAGTAGCAATTGAATACTGATACATATTTATTAAATATCCATATTATTATATAGTTTGTTTACTTGTGAAACTTTGCTAAAATACAAACATCAAAAAAGTAATACCTATTCTTATAACCACAAGCAACGCCACTGGAGAAACCTTCATTTAATAAGCCGAAAAATCGCAAAAATAACCATAGTAACAAAAAACCGTGCACTTTGAGATGTCCGCAACTGTACATAAAGTTTTGAACTCTTTCAATTTAAAAACGGATAGGCAGGATGATTTTCTTCTGTATAATAATTCGGAAAATAATATTGTAATTTTCGGTTGTGAAAATAATTTAAGATGCTTGAGTAGTTCAGATACATATTATATGGACGGCACTTTCAAATACTGTCCAAAATTCTTTTTTCAATTGTTCAGTGTACATTGTGTAAGGATGGACATTATATACCAGTTTTATTTTGTTTGCTACCTAATAAGCAGACAAGTACATACATAACTCTTTTTACAAGTATAATGGGATGGAATTATCATCAAAGATAAACATACCATTACAACCAAAACATATTGTAATTGACTTTGAGATTGGTATACATAATGCTGTAAAAATTGTGTGGCCTTCTGCAACAATATTTGGGTGTCGCTTTCATTTGGCGCAAAGCTGGTTTAGAAAAATGCAGAGCTTAGGGTTAGTAAAAACTTACCGACAAACTACTGACGAAGGCAAGTGGTTGCAGCATCTGTTTGGGCTCCCATTTCTTTCCTCAGATAGAGTGTCGGAATGTTTTGTCAATGACTTTATGGCAGATCTTCCAAAGTCAAAGACGTTCGAAAAAATGGCTGATTACTTGACAGACACATATATAAGCGAATATTCGCTTTTTCCGCCTGACATGTGGTCATGCCATACGAGCCATGTAGGTTTAACTACCAACCCCTGCGAATCATTTCATGCGCATTTTTCAGATTGTTTTTATCACACGCATCCAAACATTAACGTGTTTGTCAATACGCTGTTGGAGTTTCAGACAAGTGTATATATAAAAATCCAAAGTGTAAATACTCGCGTATTTGTAAAAAGTAAAAGGGTTAGGAAGGCGGAAGATATTCTCAAAAACAATATTGAATATCTGAAATCAGGAAAGATTGAAGAATATGATTTTGTAAAGGTAGTTTCGCATAGGTATAAGTTGTAGTTTGTAGGTATGCTTGTAAGTGTTTAAATAATTATTGTTGACAATATACGAGAAACAATACCTGTTTCAGTGTAAACATAGTTGTATATATACGAAAAACAGAATTTTGTGCTTTTCTTTAGAAACCTTTGTATTTTATTACTCTCTTGTAAATACACGCCATTAGCCCTGATTAGCATCGGTGCTGAATTGACGCATCAAGAGTGCTCAGTTGACGCATGTGTTCACCGCACCGGTGCCCAGTTGACCCATCTACTTGGATGCCAAAATCTTGAGGAGGATTAAAAGTGCTCAGTTGACTATCGCCCCGTCTTTGTATGGGTATTCCACTTCGTCTTGTTGAAGTTTTTCTTGTAACAATGCAAGAGTTGGAACTTGTTTTGATTTATACAAATCGTATACCTTCTGCCGTACAACCTCCTTCGTTGCGTTATCAATATGGCGTAGTTTACCAATGCAATTTTTTTTTCGGTTTTGGGTATGGTCTGTAGGTTTACCTACCGCTACAATTCGGCGGATTGTCGTTTGTGAAACACCAGTCAGCTCGGAAATTCTTATTACAGCATCTGTGTGTTGCAACATCTCCTTCTTTAAAAACTCATATATATTCAATAACATTTGCTGGGAATGAAGTGGCAGATCTTTGTTATTTAAAACAAATTCATCTTCAGAAGAAGATTCCAAAGTGTCGAAATTTTCTATTAACGAATAGAAGAAATAACGTAATTATTATACCAGAATTTAAAATGTAATTAAAAGTAAGTATTACTAACCTCTTAACGAATTACTATCGCTATTTTGCACATCTTCTTGTACAGCATCAACAACCTCCATATCGGTATCCTCGAACGGTCTCCAAAAAGCCATGTTTCAAAACCACTAATATACTTAATATTCCAGGAGGAATAACAATCTGAACTATTTAAAACTACAAGAATACCCTATTTATATATACGGCTTATTGCAGTTCTAATTACTATAATTAGCGAAAGTTTAGTATTATATACCACCAGGTCTAATTTCCAAACCAAATAAAACTTTCACCCTTTTATAATTTACTTTTAACGCTGTGTATATAAATAATTATATCCTGAACTAACTTTAATGCATTTTTAAGGAGACGGAACTTTAATTAGCATGATTTATAGATTCCTATGAAATACCGTTGCATTCAAAACAGAAAGTCATAATTATCTTTAATAGTGTTTTCAATACATAACTTCGGACGTCGAACGCCTGGCCGGCCCTGGAACTGCGATCCCCTGCATACTTCACCTGTTAAGTTGTAGTTAATCCTAAAAGATTTAAGGTATTAGTACTTTGCAGCTACTGGCGAGCCCGAGGCGAGCCAACTAGCCGTGCGGTCGACTATAACATATTATTTCCAATATGCTTAGCAATAAGAAGCTATTTCTTGTTAATAATCAGATGTTTTGAGTCATAACAAATACGGATAAGGAAACTTAGAGAGAAAGCTGCACATTTATTAGTTTCTACTTCTACTACTCACAGTGGAGTTGCTTTAAAGATTTCGTTAATTTTTCAGGGAAATTCAGCAAACTTTAATAATGTATTCTTTAACAATTTAAGCAAGAAAGTCATATCAACGTAGATTAAATTCAAAACAAAATTTGAAAAGGTTCCCGTTTTCATTTGTAATACCAAAGATCCATTTTTCCGGTCTCCTATACGTATCAATGAAAACTTGATGATTTAGAATAGGAGTAGGAGTTTGGAAATCCTTAAAATTTTCCTCCACGGAAACTGTGGTATTCTATTACAAAGTTCGTAAATGACATTGCTGTAAAGAATTAATCTGTGCACAAGCAGAATTTACCGATTATAGATAAGAAAAGGTGCTTAAAAAACTGTTTTTATCTTCTACCTGCTAAGAAGAACGACAGAAACAATACAAAATACACACATTTTACTTTGACTATTTTCCACATCTCTTATTATCCAATCATATGCCATAATTTTCAAAAATTTAACCAATCACGTGCTTTTATAGTGGCAAAAATCAAAATTTTCCCTTGAGATAATATCGGTTTTCTTACCACTTGTATTCGTGGCAACCACCAAATATGTTGTTTTATTAATCAAGGTGGTATTTCAGAAACGTTATTTAAATAGTCATTGTGAAATGTCACATTCATTGAATACCGATACAAAATGAACCGATATTTGGAAAATAGTCCACAAAATGTATTTGGGGCTCATGATTTTGCTCTGAAAATGTCTTACTCAAGATTTGTTGTTTTTTTGGCAATGTCCCTCGACAAACTTGTCTTGTGACATTGCCAAAACAAAAAACTTTCGTAAAACATTTTTACCGGCAAATCAATTTGCCCTTAATACATTATTACTGAGAAAACTATATTAGCTCTTTTACATGGTCACACATTTAAAAGCGATTGCCTGCATATAGATTACCTAAATAAAAATGCATTTTGCTATGATAAGGAAAAAACGCCTACCATGAACATAAGGACAACAATGATAGGCCACCTATCCACCACAGGAACAATCTCTGTAAATATATCATAGTTAAATTAATTTGCGCATGTTCCTTCTTGAAATAAATCGGTTGAAACGAAAAATGTCCCAATGATTCTGTACATAATCAATTTTTATCACCCTTCTGTTGTGTCTGTTAAAACATCGGCAACACAAAATACCGTTTTCTAATGTTAATAGAATTTTTGAACGACACAAAGCCGGCATCTGATTCGGTTAAATCTAATCTCGGCTTCAAATTGCACCGATCATCTTTAGAATATCCGCAACTTTAGAAACGTGCCATTTGACTTCTTTTCGTCCACAAGTAAGAGTTTGCTAAGAGCTTTCTGATAGACCTCGGGTGCTCAGTTCTGAATGTCTGCCTTTTCCGCTTAAAAATCCACTAGCTGGAGAGAATCGTTATTGGGAAGAAATTTCTAGAACGATCTCTGCTTTAATGTGTTTAAGCAAATGTTATGATGTACATAATAGTAATTTGCGTTGTTTTGAAGTGCGCATGACCTAATATTTACTTAAATTGTTTCGAAGTTAATGTATCATAAGTGCCGTCAGCGAACAGTTTAGGCATTTTTTTGAATTTCTATTCAGTGTTCCTTGCGTGTCGATGCAGGGTTGTTAAAGATTATTAAAAATTGCAAGTTGTCAATTGAAGGCATCAAATGTACCAGAAGCAAACACTATCTTCAGCTTCGTATTTGAAAATTATCAACTAGAAATTATTATAATGCATTCTTTCAAGTATCTGTGAATATGTAATAGAAGTTAGATATTTTTTGGATTTTTTTTTCGATATCAAACTCACCTTCTACATCATATGGGTATTTTAAAATATAAAGTTGTTACTAGCAAACACGTAAATGCATACATTTTATATTTTTTGCTTCAAATCAATTTTGTTTCAAATTATAATATAAAGCGACCATAGCGAATGGAAAGCATTCTTTTAATTCTTGAGGACCGCGTTTGTAATAGTTTTGAAATTCCAGAAAATGACATTTTTCAGTGAGAGTTTCTAAATTGTGTGTCTGATTAACTAATATTTGGGTGCCAGTAATAGTGAAAGGACCATTTAGTACACGGAAATTAGTCAATTTATGTGGAATAGAAGAAAAAAATTATAATAAGCTGAAATTTCTAGCATAGTTAGCTTATTTGTGTAGGAATACATATCAAAAAAGTTCCCACCCCCAAGGGGTAAGCTTCATCCCTCTCTCACCCCCTTTAGGGACACCGCATAGGTTTTTTTACAATATCCTTTAAACGCTTTATCTTAGGGAAAAAACATAAGTACCTATAGAAAAATTTTTGCCATAAAATTCTCTACAAAAAAGGTTCTATGGTATGTATCGATTTTTTAATTACTTTTTATTATTAAATCGTAAACTGTAGAGTTAAACAAATATGAAAGTCTCATTACGTATATTGAACACGATACTTAATCGAATAAAACGCAACCCGATGATATTTCAAATGAACCGACACAATACCTAACCGCCTAATTCATAAACACGCTAGAGAGAGAGAGAGAGGTTGTTTTGACCTGCCTCTGACAGGGTGCGGCTCGTATTTCGGTTTGCCACTATTTCAGTTCTGCTCTTGGAGTAAACACCTTCATTCGATGTTATTGATAGCGATGACATACCTAACTGCTAAGCTCAAACTTCAGTTTATCGATCATTTAAATCAACTTGGGGAGAGAGGCAAAACTACCCAACTTTGGTAGCAGTATTTTGAACTAATTTCAATAGCCATGAACTTCATTCAGGAAGAACGTATGGGAAACTGGGATCTCCATTTGGATTGCATCAGAGGCATGTTACCGATCTTTCATGCCAGTGGACGCTTTTTGTAAGCAAAATCATGTCAACTTTATCTGCAAGACATGATAGCCCTTCAAGATGAGATGATTGAAGACGAATTCGAAAGCTTTACAAAAAACAGCTTCTTCACCATCCGTCCTTCGGAAAAACATTGGTGTGGTGTGTGGTCAGACATGACCATCGAACAGACGCTTATGAAAAACATGAAAAGTGTTGGTGGTATAACACATGGACGTGGTTTTACTGATGGCGTTCTCAACAAATGGATGTTAGGTTTGCCGATTGCTCATGTATGGAAAACTTTTGTGACATGCAAACAAAAACTAGTAATCAACATGTTAAGTTGCCAGATTCGCGAGTTAATTGTGACGAAAAAGATTGTCAAATATTCGTAAATTGGTCGAAGCAACACTCAGCCTTCGTTACATCCAATAAGTTGATAACCTTGTCAAGTGGTATCGTTGGTACTGACAATATTAATTGTTACAAAGCAAGAGAAATCGGGAAGCAATCTATGGATAAACTCATAAAAGAAGGAGACCGTTTGGTACATTTAAGTTAAAGCGTAATAACATGGTTAAACCATTAGCATTTATAAACCCCGTATCGAAAACCAAGGATAAAAATATGATACGAGTACAGGTTGATTCTACTCAATTATTGCAAAGAATAGTCTGCACTGTGCGCACAGCGCCTGAATTAATACATTGTTTTGCCTTTGAACTTGCGGCGGTGCCTTTTTTTATATTTGATGAAAGAGGACTGATGAGAAAAACCAAAAAGTCATCATTGTATCAAATTTTCAAATCTGTACCACAACGTCCATTTGATGTCGCCAACTGTGAGTATGTAATTGATGGCGGAAAGCTAATTCATCGTGTTGTATGGCCGAGTCAGGGCACATTTAAGGAGATTTACAGCACATATGTAAAATTTGCTAAAGGAAAGGCAACGAGCCAGTTTATGCACGTCATCAATGCACTTTTGCAGGGTCATTCAACGCTAACCCCAAATAAATAAAAATAAGATTTAGTTTTTATAAATAATTCGTCGAAAAGAATTACTTTTGTATCAACTTTAAAAATAAAACCATATATTTAATGAATCTGTTAATATTTTGAAGTTTTATCGATTTATAACGAACAAATTGATTTTTATTGCCAAATTTTCCGCTCTTAGGTTGGTGTGACATCGTATTTGGTTTACATAGTATTTAGTTACTGTTTTGTGTTTCTAACCTAACTAATTGAGATCGCACCTGGATTGTTAGTTGTGCTTTTTCAAAGTTAGTTATTGCGTTTACGTGTTTTGTGCTGTGGAAATAATGCCGAAAGCCCTATGTAAGCAGTCAAAACAGCTTATAGCCTCCCTACTAAGCTATTTTGAGCGGGAACGCGACAATGGAGGCCCCTTAATTCCTTTAGCTGCTGTCCAAGAGGTTTGTTAAACAACGTATAATTATTGTATTATTACATTATAGTGTTTTATTTATTATAGAGAGTTGCAAATGCCTTGCAAATATGTCTACCAACCGTTAGTTCGGTTGCACAGACAATAAAGGCAAATGAACTTATCAAAAGTCCGAAGCGGAAAAAGCTTAGAACCAAACCCGTAGTGGACGTTGACGATTTCGACCAAGTAGCCATAAGAAATGTGGTTTATGAAATGTACCAAAACAGTAAGTGAATCATTTACTCTTTTGCTGAACATTACAAGTAAGAATAATTTTTTGTTAGAACAACATATTACTCGGGCATCTCTATTGCGAGTTTTGAAGGAAAGAGATGTTTTCAAGGGAGGAATATCTTCGTTAGGAAAGGTCCTGAAAGATATAGGATTCCGCTGGAAAAAGGATGATCCACGCAGAGGGCTCATGGAGTTGGATCACATTGCTTTCCGCAGAGTGGAGTTTCTAAGAAAATACATTAAAAATCTGCACCAGGAAAAACCTTCACAATTTGTATATTTAGACGAAACGTGGATTTTTGAAAATGGCACTGTTTCTAGATCATGGCAAGATGATAGTAAAAACAGCGTTAAAAAAATAAAATCAGATGGAAAAAGGTTAGCATTGTAAGTTTAACAGTATTTAAATAATATTATTTATCTATTTTCTTAGATATATCGTTCTTCATGCTGGCAACAGAGATGGATTTATTCCTGGTGCTTCATTGATTTTTACATCGAGCACAAAAAACCCGGATTACCACGGAGAAATGAATCAGGAAGTTTTTTTAAAATGGTTTGAAGATCAGCTTTTGAAAAATTTGGAGGAGCCCTCAATTATTGTTATGGATAACGCAAGTTATCATAGCACATTGGCCGATAAAACACCCAATGCTAGTTGGAAAAAACAAGACATTATTGATTGGTTAACAAGCCGGTCAGTGAATATTGAGGGGAATGTGTTAAAAATGGAATTATTGCAGTTGGTTGCACAGTAAGTATATTAAGTGAATTCTGTGTGCTCAAGTACTAACAAATTTTTTTCAGGCACAAACCTCCAAAAACGTATGTCGCAGACAACCTTGCGGAACAGTATGGACATACTGTACTCAGACTTCCTCCCTACCATTGCATTTTCAACCCCATAGAAAATGTGTGGGGGATTGCCAAAACCTATTATAATAAACATATAGGTGAACATGGGTACGGCGTAGAAAATACCCTAAATATGTGGCAAGAAGCGTTAAGTAAAGTAACAGCTGAAACGTGGTCAAATTGCGTTACACATGCAGAGGGCATTATACAGAAGTGGTGGGACAGGGAAGTGGGTTTTGATGTAGAAGACATTGCCCCAATAATAATAGAAGTCAACGACGAAGAATCTGATGACACTTGTGATAGCGATTAATTATTATATTATATTGTAGATAATTAGTTTGCTGAGTTTCAAGTGTATTGAAATAAATTTACATTTTTACTGTTTTGTCAATGTTCGTTTTAAGTTATTTTAATCAATTTAAATAAATAATAATCACGTTGTAATCTGATGCACAATAATAATTGCAATTTATGAATTTTACTGTTTGATGGGTGAATACTGTTTGTTGGGTTGCATACTGGTTAGTCGGTTGAATACTGTTTGGTGGGTTGCATACCATTGTGATTTATTTAAGTCGTTTTTAAACCTAGCGTAAACGGAATAAATATGTGACATCATGACTTGTTGATGACGTGCATAAACTGGCTCCTTGCCTTTTCTATAGAAGACATTATGGGAAAAATGTCATTGTTTTCGATGGTTACAGTAATAATCCTACCAGCACAAAAAGTATTGAACGAAAACAGAGAATTTTAACAAGAACATCTCTCAAAGTTATTTAAGAGCAAAACACGCCAATTACTGACCCTAAAGAAAATTTATTAAGCAACCTTTCCAACAAAGAAATATTGATTTCTCAACTAGTTCAGATCTTTCAAAATGAAGAGATACAAACTATAACTGCGATGATGATGCTGATACAGTAATAGTTCAAACTGCTATTTAAAAAAGTTTTAAATCCGAAACGGTCGTAATTTTAGGACAAGATGTCGATCTTCTTAACTTAAAAAAAAACTCGCCGGCAAACTCTACCTCCTGGGTGGCGTGGAAACGAGTTTGGTTTAGGAATCGCTAATGATTATTTTTGGTTCTTATTAAATTCTATATAATTTAAGGCTATAGAAATATTGTGTTGCCAGCCAAAAGCGTTTTTGTAACCTATCCCTAAGTTTGCGGTCGATTGACGTAAAAACCCTTATAATCTGCAAATTACCCATAGGATCTGTTTTATAGAAAATTTTATTCTGCCTTCAATTCATCTGTCATCTGTCAAAAAGTGACCAATAAAAATCCCGAATTTTGACGTTTCTTGACCAATCAAAAAATATCAGTGGATATATCTTCCTAGAAGGTATTCAAGTGACTATTTTAAACAAATGTGATTTTTATTAGAAAAAGTCAATATTAGTGTTCTGTTACTATAGAAATTACGTAGTTTGTTGCCAGATTTACTGAAAACTAATTTGAAAAAGTAGTTTGGTTCATTAAATAGTCCCTCGAATACCATTCTTAGTCAAAGTTAAGTAGATTATTTTTGCGGTCGTATCACTACTCATGTCCATTGCGCTTGGGATTAGAACTCGTGCTAGAGCACTCGTCCTAATCGTACCAAAGCGCAATGGACATTCGTGACACCACCGCAAAAATAGTCGACATAACTTTGACTACTCATGGTATTATAAGTGACTATTCAATTCACCTGTCATCTGTCAAAAAGCGACCAAAGAAAATCCAGAATTTGACGTTTCTCGACCAATCAAAAAAATATCAGCGGATATATCTTCCTAGAAGGTATTCAAGTGACTATTTTAAACAAATGTGATTTTTATTAGAAAAAGTCAATATTAGTGTTCTGTTACTATAGAAATTGCGTAGTTTGTTGCTAGATTTACTGAAAACTAATTTGAAAAAGTAGTTTGGTTCATTAAATAGTCCCTCGAGTACCATTCTTAGTCAAAGTTAAGTAGATTATTTTTGCGGTCGTATCACTACTCATGTCCATTGCGCTTAGGTTCGATTAGGACGAATGCGCTAGCACTCATCCTAATCCTAAGCGCAATGGACATTTGTGATACCACAGCAAAAATATTCGACATAACTTTGACTACTCATGGTATTATAAGTGACTATTTCCTTCAGATAATATAAACCAATCCCATCAATCAATTTTCAAAATTTGAACCAATCAGAGTCGAATACAGCGAATATTTTGCACTAGTGCAATACCCCGGTATTTGCATAAGTGCAATATCGAGTATTTGCGGGAAGAAGAGCAACCCAGCTAGGTACACAAGAAATTTTAGAAAGAAAACTGAAAACTCTTTAAAAATGAACAGTGTGGTATACAAAGGATGACATTTCTTCGAGAAATAGTCTTGCAATATTCTCCGCTTGCATTCTGTATAATTCGAGTATTTCTCGAGAACGAGAAGCGTTTTCCAGAAATACTCGAATATACAGAATGCACTAGGAATACAACTACTGAATATTTTTCAATACCTCTATTTTTGTCGTAGAACATAACATTTACAAGATATTGTAGAAAAACCAGAGCGGTGTCATTATAGGGGTGAAAAAGAGGTGAAGCTCACCAGTTAGGGATGGGAACTTTTCGATCCTGTATTGCTACCTCCATTAACTGTCGATCCAGAGAATATCAGCTTATTATAATTTTTTTTTTCTATTTTTGCTAATTTCCGTGTACTAATTGTATTTCTTAAAACTATTTTGAAAAACTGCTGAAGACAAATACGAAAATCTTTGATTATACCTTGTGTAAAATGTATTATCCCAAATTCTTTGAAAGTTTTTCAGTAAATGTATTGTGATGGTTGCATATTAAGACTACTAATTTGTTGATAAAATTTAATTCCTAGATAGAGAAGTATTAATTATTAAAAAGTACAAAGGTGAATTTAAGCAGATAAAAAACAGAATAATTATTCAGAAGTTTATTAAGAAATTACATATTATAATATTCAAATCAAGTAACGCATTTAATATTCAGAAATAAGGTTCTAACAAATGATTTTAAATAGTGCTTGAATAAAAAGTAGAAAGTTAATGTCAAAGAATTCTTTGAATAAGTCATTCAATAGGACAGGTAAAAATGGACTTATTAGCATATTATATAGTGGTATTAAATTTTTAAATAAATTCATGAAATATATTACCATGGAGAATGGTAGAAGGAAATAATAACAAAAATTTTGAATCGAAAACATGTAAAACCTATTCTGTAAAAATTAAAAACTTGAATATAACTCTTTTATCAAATGATTTTTATTAATCTGGTTGGTGCATAAAAGGGTATACTTGGTGTTAAATTAGCGGGAAGGTGAAAAAGTAATTTTTAAAACATAAACTATATAACGGATGTATGGAGAAAGAAGTATATGGTATGATTACAATAAAAAATTAAACTACAAAGAAAGTGTTCTTTGGAATTGGGTGTTGTGCTGAATTTATTGTTGGTTGATTATATCATGTGGTTTGGATGACGGACGTTGCATTTGTTGGTTTTGGGTCTTGTCGAGCTTCGTCTTAGAATAAACATCTTGTGAATTGGACAGAAGACTTTTCATTTACTGGTATTCTACCTTGTCAGGCTGCTTGTCGGAGTGGACATCTTGTGAATTGGATAAAGAGGTTTTCACTTGCTGGTATCGTGCCTCATCGAGTTTCTAGTAGGAGAGAACGTCTTATGAATTGGATAAAAAGTATTGCTGTTACTAGTAGTGGAGTAGTGACAAGTGCAGGTATTTGTAGAAAAATCTAAAAGTATAAACATTATAGTAAAGTGAATTGAATAAATAAAAAGGAACTAATTACATTGTTTCATGTTTATCAGATGATTGGAATTATAACACATAATACTTTGACTCATTTTCCATTTATATACTTCTTTGACATTGACAAGTATACAACTGTCAGATAATTTTCAAAGTAAGCTTTTATTGAACAAAACGATTTTTTAATTGTAATAATAATTTTTGTAATGGATGAACCAGTCTGAGTTTAAGAGTAATTGCCTTTGCTAGAGCTAGATATATTAATAAAATCAATTATTAATAAATTATAACAAAGTGTTTATAATTTGCTTAAATCTATTTAAAAATAGAAATTTCTTATAAAATTATAAATTAATATCATATAGAATCAAAGCAAATCAAAGGGGCACAACGTGAAATTATTACATACATAAATGGGATTGCACATTGGTCAAATTAGTACAGTATATAACATTTCGGGTAGATAAATGTCAATAACTTTATCGTGTGCTTCTTGGTCTACGACATTGTCAAGAATTGTTCTTTATTGGACATGCTATTTACTGGGTGTAAATCTGGAAATAGAAAGCAATATTTTTGGCCTAAGCATAAAAAGCGTTTTCAGAAAATAAGAAAATTTCCGACCCAGCCAGGCCAATTTTATGAAAACCAGGATGCTTGAACCTGTTCAAAGACTTTTTACTCTACTGCCATGTAGATGACGTTCAATATTTTCTTGGAGTGGCATGGCGAGCAAACAAAAATATAAAATCGCTGCCCCTTCTCTACTGAACTATTGGATTCCTTTTGGTTTCTTTAAGTGTCTTAAATCGGTTTCATACCGCAACAACTTATCTTTTTAGTGTAGTCGAAGAGTTTATGGATGTAATTTGGCTATGTATCGCAGCATATATCGACTCATCTTGGCGTTCTTGCATTGTTTTCTCTGTTTCAGCAGGTGCTAAGACACTTATATTAATTCAGAAAGCTCTCCTATAGCTGCTGCTATTTGCTGGAGCCAATATGCAGCGTCAAGAAGTTCATTTTAGTTTTTCGTCTAAAAAACTGCACGTGGACCAGCACATGCTCCAAAATAAGATGAGAAAAGGCATGAAGTGTTTTTGGTGGCAAGAAATACACGAGTGGTTCAACGTAGATGTCAAATCTAACTAGAATGGAATTAAAATGCCTGACTTGGTTCCATCCTTTGACTATCTCAGCTGTAGTCTGGTTGTGAAAAATCAAAATGCAGCTGGGGTTATAAGAATGCTGCTTCTTGCCTCCGGAGATTAATATTGAAAACTGATATAATAGCTCAAAATTCAGTGACCCTGCGCGCTATTGTAGTAACCTCAAGCAGAAATCGCTGACATCTAAATCTGTATATTAAGACGGTATGATACATACAGCGATTCTGGGTTCACTATTTTTAAATCCACGTTAGCAATTCTATTCGGAAAAAATGTCGGCCAGGGTTGCGAGTACATAGATTAAGTTTACATTACATAATGACATATGCAGATATGATATTTGATAAATGACTGAATATTTAAGTAACGTAAAGCATGCTAATGGGGTTGCATTAGTATAAAGTGGTTACGGGATTCAACAAAAATAATGTACTGTTACATTATCAATTGCCGATAGTAATTCGGAACATGCAACCGCACTAAGCTCAGGAGAAGGGCGTGAGTGACTTACCTTCCAAACTAAACGATCGAATTCATAGGGCTCCAAGAGGTTTACAGCTCATGTCCCACTCGTTCATTTAAGCAACAAACCAATAAAATCGCTCAAGGTAGCAACCAAGAAGACTATACCAAGAAGACACAACTCCCGTTTCGAAGCGGACCGCTAAAAGTTGACAATTAAGGCGGCTGTGGTGTACCTGTATCCATTCACAACACTTGTGAACTGTCAATGTCAAATATTTGCTGAGTGTAACTGGAAATTCGGACCATGTTTAAACACACTTGAAATACGTTAGCTCTAAACTGACTTTTAACCGCAGTTTAACCACAGAGTGATAAATCGTATAGTATTTCCAATAGATATTAAATCAGTTAACAGGGAGGCATAAAATCGATTTGTAATTACTGGCATAAACGTACACAGACAAGACTAACACAAAAAAATAAATATATCACATTAGCAAATATCACAGTGTTAATTAGTTTACAAGCTCGACAGGGTGCATTCGAAATCGCAGCTATGCTGATGGCATTTTAAGCTAATTTCTAAGTGGATTACTTTCCACAGTAAGCTGGCCGAAATAAGTGCTTTAACAACAACCCGGATGCTAAGGGAATGAGAGTACGGTGCTGCGTTCCACCATTAATATGTAATTAAATTGTTATTACACGAGCACCCAACTATACATTTAGATCTGTATGTAAATAGGGTTTTAAATACTCTGCTGGTCACTGTTCCAGCTAATTTTAATTGTTACTCGAAGGGTATGGAACAGACGCACCTTGAAGTTACCATTCTCTCAGTTAATTCTCAAGCAACATGAGCTTCGATAAAAATAATTGAAAATAGCACAGCTAGAACTGGCGGTTCGTTTAACACCTGAGTACAAATAAATTAACTGCGGTAAAGCCGCTACTATAACCATATATGAATTGCTAAACAAATACGGCAAGGCCGTTAAGAATTACAATGTAGAAAAGCCGTTATCTAAATCATCTTAAATGCTACCTAACGAACACAGCGAGGTGTTTTGAAAGTGCGTTATCAATCATAGGTGGTTTCACCAAAATAGCATGTCTATATATTTCAAACCAGATTCGGCATCACGATGTTACTACCAAGGTAGGAGGCTGTCCTCAACGAAGTCGCAGGCTACGACAAACAGAAGCTCGCATTCAGGTCACTCGGAGATGCCGTGTGCTACTGCTTCGGGGTAAGTTTAGTCCATAATTTGAAGGCAGCGAAAATGCCTGCCTGATTACACCAAGAACATGTGGTTGTAAAACCTCAAAATTTGAATGGCCTGTAGCCGACGAGATGGTCAAATAGCTTCTGCGACAAACGCTAGGCTCTATGTGCCATCTTTACGAACCCTTAAACCAGTTCTACCTTCGTTATAGGAGCCGATGGACCTTGAAATCTTCTCAACGACCAAACTTAATCTTTCGACATGTTTTAACAAAACTCACAAAGGCGACGCTTCCCCATCACGCCATCTCACGACAGCGGTGGAAGTTGGTGCCGATAATATAGAAACCTGTATTTCAAATACAAATATTTCAAATAGAAAATAGAAACCTGTATTTCCACTAGAAATGTTTCAAGTAGCGATCTGTATTGTTCGAAAAACAACAAAAGTTGAATGCAAATTAGGCGCTTTCGCTCGTGAAAATGCTAAATATATGAGAAACAAATAACTGGTCTCAGTACAATAAAGTTGGTGTTCAAGTATGTAATGCCAACCAGTAATAATGAAGCTACGATATTAAAACGGCGCAAATGATTTACGTAACATGAAAAAAACCATAAGCAGCGACCTGTTAATAACATTAGAATACAATTAAGATTGGCATTACAAATATGACATTTCTAGAAACAATTATATATTATTAGTATTGTTAGACAGTTAATATGGTCTGCTATGAACGTAACTGCTTTAATATGTATAGTTGCTAGATATTTCTAACTTAATTTTCAACTTGTTTAAACGTTGCTATGAAACGAAGCTGTTATAATAAATGTAATTGGTTAAAGCCCCATTTAAGCTAATCAAATAATGCTAAATTCTCTATCAAGAGTTGTCCCAGTTTTTTTACATATTAATTTACAGAATAACAATATGCAGTATGTATATAAGCTGAGATCTTAGCAACAACAATGATAAAAAAGAGAGACAATTGGTACTTAGGAAAAAGCCAAGCTTGCCCCTTATTAACATTTGTAATTTCGGCGAAGAGTAGATAATTTTTCTCCCAGTAGTGTTTATTATTATCTTACAAGTGTGGGGGGGAGAATAAAAGTATACTTCGGAGAACTACAGGAGGCGTTTTGGGTGCAAAAAAGCCTGGACAGCAGTCAGTGGAGTGGCAGCAAAGGCATAAATTTGAAAGGCCGTAGCAGCAGTAAGCAGGCAGAGCTGCGTCAGAGGTATCCTGAAACAGCTACAGAAGGGGAGCTTAGCAGAATCAAGGGGAGAAGTCCGGCGTTTTGTTGGTAAAAGCTTGATCTAGTTGGCTGAGGAGAAAGTGTAGGTGTTGCCCTGAAGACTAATAACAGGTATAGCTTAAGTTACGTAAATAAAGAAAGCACTGTTTTATTTACCTGTAGTGGAGTTGTTAATAGTTGGCTTGTTTCATGTTAACTTGTTTTACATTTGTGGAAACTTCGACGAGTTGATTTGAAGGTTATTGTTTATTATGTGGATTTTGTCATGTGTCATATAGGTGTATTTGACATACAAAGTTATTAGTTCAACAGTGTAGAGACTCAACCCTGCAAATTCAGATATGACACCTGAGCTAGCCTCGAGATATGCCATAAATACATTGATTTAGTATAAGTAGTGTTATGTCCATTTCATCCCATATAATAAAGGGGTCTCGCAGCCAGTGCGTTCAGTCCAGCATGGAGGGTGACTTTGCGTTGAACACCGTGGAGTAAATGTACGTTCCCTACGTTTTCAGTGTGAAACCAGAGCACAAACGTGCAGTAAGTCTGTGTCAAACAATGGTCGCGCTCGATGTGAAATATCTTAGTTGGAAGTATATTTTTGACGGCCCCCGTGACACCAAAGTATTTGAAGTTCTAATCACGTGCCGTTTAGAGTATCAAAGAATTTCTTTGTTGATTCATTTCGGATTTATAAGTGCTTCATCATAGCCTAATCGTTGCCAACTTATCTTTCTCAAGCGAGTTTGTACGTTTCTGCTTGTTTAGTGACCGCAGGCAATCATCCTTCTGAGCCGAGGAGCTTTTGTCCGTCGTCTTGTCCCAATTGTCTATGTAATCGACAAGGCCCCAAGTCTTCACTTTCAAGTGGGTATCTTGATTTGCTGCATTACGGCTAAGTACACCTAGTCATTGGTAAAAGTTTAACCTTTGTGCATGCCGATAACTGTCTAGTTGTGTACAATAACTATGCCGCTTTTGTTATAATAAAAGACTCAAACTTTCCCATCTGGGAGTGCTAATCGCTACCTGGAACCTTATAACAGCTCTTCGTAATCACAAACCTGTCTAAAACAGTTCACTATCATTATGTTAAAAAATCTTGGATTTTGTTTATGCGTATATAAAAAGAAACTACTTGCCATATTACACCCTTCTAAACGACTATATGGGAAGCTGCGCTTATTTTGTTTTTCTTTTAAATTAAAATAATAAAATCTAGCAATTATTGAATTTATAAATATAATTTTCTAAATGCAATAATTCCGAGTCATTAAATCACACTATCAGCTTTATGAAAACATTAACCAATGGCGCGCATTTGATTCTGCTCATAAACCTTTGCCGAAGAGAAACTTGTATCAGTACATTTTAAATATTATTCTTTCTATCTCGCAAAACTAAAAAATGTTATCTCGTAGTCTAATATTAAATTGGACGGTTCGGCCGAATTGCTTCATAAATATATTCCGGGCAATTTGCACCAAATGCGGTGCACTAAAGCTGTAATTTGAAGTTTCTTGTCCTACTTACATATCGACAGTTAAGAATTTGGAAAAATGATCATGAAAGTTGGTGCAGTTATTTTAAGAATATAGAGTACTTAATGTTTCGTATTCGATACGTTACTTCTTGTTATTTGATGAAATTCAAGAACTTAGCTGTACGTCAGTGAGACATTAACGATTGTGATTAACGATAAGTGTTCGGACAAAAAATAGAAAAGAGTATATTAAGTATCAACGCGGACAAAAAGAAATGGACACAAACTTTAATTTAGTGCTAGGTTTTTATCGATTTTAAGCGTTGTAATTGTGTCTTCCACATCATACTGATCTAAAAAAATGTCACATTGGCAATTAATTATTACAATAAAACCGCGAAGTGTATATGATCCGATGATATGAAAAAGACGTATTTAAAAGATATAAAAAATTGTGTCCTTTTTTTCGTAATTGTACCGGGTGGCCAATTAAGAAGGGCACTCGGCCGTATCTCAAAAAGTAATTGTCGTAAAGACTTGGGGTAAAAAAATTTATGACTAAAGCGGCCAAGAGAAAATGCTGGAAATTATTTTTAAGTTTCTAGAATGGCCGCCAGGGGGCGTAATCGCATTCTTGAATTTTAAATCCCATTTTTTGAGAAATATTCTTATATTACAGATAGCTAAAATGGACACCGTTTTAAATCTGAGATAAATTTGATTCTTTTTTGTTAGATGTTTTTTGCTCTATCTCTTAAGGGAAAGTGGTGGGGGATGTCCGAACATTTTCGGAAAGAAATGTCAATAACTTCAAAATGGCTGAACGGATTTTGTCAAACTTGGAGTCGTTAGAAAGGGCTTTTCTTAGGCGATCAACGCTGCCTTGAGCGGTTTGATTTAGATTGCTTGTGTCGCCGCTAGAGGGCGTTTTGCGACAACACTACAAATGAAATGGATTTTCTCAAAAAAATTAAATGCAACGATATCACTTTTATTGCAACAAAAGATAGCCAAATAAGGGTGTAACACGCTAGTGAAAACCGCATTTCGATATTTCTTTCCTAACCTAAAATATCAGTAAAGGAACTTAAAACTCTAAATAATGTGGCATCTTTGGGAATATTTTCAGTATACCTGCCATTATTAAATCCTAATTATCCTTCTTTTAGCAAAGTATATATAAATTTACTATTAAAATACCAACATTATATTTAAAATGTCAATAATAATTAATACTCATTCAATATGATTGAATATTGCCCTTCTGTCCACACGAAATTCGAAATTTTTAAAATGCAAGTGTGCTTTGAAAAACAAAGTAGCAAAAATTATAATGGTGGTGTTTACGTGTCAATCATATTAAGATTGCAGCTATTTATAGTGCATTTTGGTGGCCTTATTTGTAAAAAATGCCTTTTCCACCTGTAGAAGTATTTGATATGTTGCGTGTTTATTTTCAAAACAATAAAAACGCAACTGTTTCTGATAGAATCTATGCTATGGAGTATTCTGATAGGCGCCATTCAACTGTAAAAGTTTTTCATGTGGACAGAAAGGCAATATTCAATCATATTGAATGAGTATTAATTATTATTGACATTTTAAATATAATATTTGCATTTTAACAGTAAATTTATATATATTTTTAAAATAACGATAATTAGGATTTAATAATGGCAGGTATACTGAAAATATTCCCAAAGATGCGACATTATTTCGAGTTTTAATTTTTTTTACTGATATTTTAGGTTAGGAAAGAAATATCAAAATGGGGTTTTCACTAGCGTGTTAGACCCTTATTTGGCTATCTTCTGTTGCAATAAAAGTGATATCAATGCATTTAATTTTTTTGAGAAAATCAATTTCATTTGCAGTGTTGTCGCAAAACGCCCTCTAGCGGCGATACAAGCAATCAAAATCAATCCGCTCAAGGCAGCGTTGATAGCCTAAGAAAAGCCCTTTTCAACGACTCTAAGTTTGACAAAATCCGTTCAGCCATTTTGAAGTTATTGACATTCCTTTCCGAAAATGTTCGGACACCCCCCACCACTTTCCCTTAAGAGATAGAGCAAAAAGAATTTAACAAAAAAGAATCGAATTTATCTCAACTTTAAAACGGTGTTCATTTTAGCTATCTGTCATATAAGAATATTTCTCAAAAAACGGGATTTAAAATTCAAGAATGCGATTATGCCCCCTGGCGGCCATTCTAGAAACTTAAAAATAATTTCCAGCATTTTCCCTTGGCCGCTGTAGTCATAAATTTTTTTACCCCAAGTCTTTACGACAATTACTTTTCGAGATAGGGCCGAGTGCCCTTCTTAATTGGCCACCCGGTACATGTAGTATTGATTATTCTGCAGTTAAGCAACAGCTATATGAAATATTTAGTACGTCTCTAATCATTTTTTTAATCAATAGTTGCCAAAAGCGTAAAATTAATATACATTTCAAATATTTCATTGTTAATCGTAGACATTTGAAAACAAAGCATAACTGTTATCATTCGATTTCCTAGTTTTCAATGATGTATTTTTAACATTTGATTGAATAATTTCTATATATAGAATTTTATTTCCGAACTACACCACTTCGTCATCATCTTGTCTTCACATATCTTATGAATGTAGGAGAAACATTAACTATAAGAATTGTTGGCTAGCTAATAGTTGAGTCGCATTTATACCGGGTGATTATAAATGCTCTTCTGTCTGTGTCAAAACTGACGCAAAACCTAATGCAGTTGTTTGATTTAAATACCGCATTGGACTCTGATCAGTGGGTTGCCAGTACAATATAAAGTTATAAAATTACTTATTAATAATACCTACATCAAAACACACAGAGCAAAAACGTACACATTTAAAAAAGTACCAACACCTCATACAAGAAAAACACACAATTGAACTAAATACACCAAAGAACAGTGACACTTTTTTTAAATAAAACTGTAGTTAATCTGTCTTCTAAAGAACTAAACGCCACTGACAAATTAGTTCTTGGCAAAGGACTCAACTACGCAGTGGCGCCAAAACGAATTAATAAACTTGATTTAGTTACAGCTATAGAAGAGACTTGTCAAAAACTTCCAGAAGACATTAGACAGGAATACAGGATTAGAAACAAAATCATACTAGAACGACCTTACACAATCAGACAAAATATATCCAAACAAGAAAAACATTCACTACACACACTAAAAACCGATAACACAATTAAAATTCTACCTGCAGACAAAGGCAACGCCACAGTAGTACTTGACACACCCACATACAACGAAAAACTTTTAACACTAATTAGTGAGGGACAATACACTAAACTAAATAAAGATCCAACAGATGCAATAGAAACAAAAATATACAGAACACTTTACAAACACAGAGAACAATTTACAGATTTTGTACTTAACACTTAACACTTAACACCACACTACAGTAAACCACCACATTTTTATGGATTACCAAAGATACACAAAGCAAATGTACCACTTAGGCCAATAGTTAGTTCTATAGGTTCTCCTTGTCACAGTTTAGTTAAATATTTACTTAAAATACTGACTCCTATATCAGGAAATACAGACACGTATATAAAGAACACGTCACATTTCCTTGAAAAACTTAAAGAAGCAAACATAAACACACAGCACCTAATGGTTAGTTTCGATGTAGTTAGCCTCTTCACTAATGTTCCAGTAGACAAAACACTCAACATCATTAAACATAGGCTACAAAACGATGACACATTACATACACGAACAACATTAAACGGTGGTACCATTATGGAACTTTTAACACTATGCATTAAAACGACATACTTTCAACTAAACAATGAATTTTACCAACAAGATTTCGGGATGGCAATGGGTTCACCTTTATCTCCCATTGTTAGTAACATTTTCATGGAAGACTTTGTACAGCAACATGTCTACACGTACACCAACAAACTAGTAGTTTGGTGGAGATCTCAATGAGGTTTTTGGAATTTGGCCTCATGATATGGATGAGGTGGACAAATTTCTTGAACATATTAACAATAAAGAAACCTCAATCAAATTCACATTAGAAACAGAGCAAAACAATCAGTTACCCTTTCTTGATACACTAATCACCCGCACAATAAATACTTTTGAAACATCAGTATACCGTAAGAAAACCAATACTAATAGGTACTTACATTTTAATTCCAACCATCACAAAAACATACAGACAGGCGTTGTAAAAAGTCTCTACGACAGAGCCAAAGTTGTTTGCTCTAATGATAACATTTTCAAAATAGAGAAAGAATTTATTATTAATGTTTTACAAGATAGTGGCTATCCAGAGACTCTTGTTCATAACATTTTCAATACACGAAGCAATGCCACACACATACAATGGAATGACACTCAAAAATATAATACTCTAACTATACCATAATATTCCAGGCATATCTGACAAAATTAGATGAATTGGAAATAGATTCAATGTTAGGACGGTATTCAAAACGATGAATACCTTGCGGTCGGTTCTTACAAAAACTAAACCGTTCAATGAAGAACAACTTTCAAGGAATTGTATATATAGTATTCGCTGTGAATGCGGGAAATATTATATCGGTGAAACATCCAGACCTTTAGCAGTTAGAGTTAAAGAACATAAAAATATGATAAAAACGTATCAGTTCAATAAGTCTAAGATGGCAGAACATGCTTGGGATGAAAACCATAAAATACAATGGCACAACACAAAGATATTGTCTAAAGAATCGATGTCAACTAGGTGAAAAATTAAGGAAACGGCATATATTTTCCTTAACGAAGAAAAATGCGTGTCGTCTTTCTCAATATTTCTAGACAATAGTTGGATATCGATTCTTAAAGATGAGATCAAGTAGGTATAGATTTCAACAAACGTCAATGTCAAATAATTCATTGGAGGTTGGTCGTTTTTTCTTCCAGTAAAAAAAAGCTAAGTTTCTTGTTCGTTTTAATTGTTATTCGTTGATAACGAAGGCAGATTGTCCCTCGAAACGTTCGTTATTAATATTTTCGTTATTTAATAATTTTAATTTGCAGAGTGGCGAAATACCCAAATAAGAATATAAATTATGAATTCACGCCGCAAAGAAGTTTCAGAGATTATAATAATTCTCTGCTCTATAATAACTCATAAACTGTATGATTGTTTAATTCTAATATATTTTTTTGAATTTTATTTTAAAATATAATTGGCTTTGATACTGGCAACCAAATGTACGTAATTCAAGTGTGCTTTTATTCCTATGTACTGTAAATAATCTTGCACATGCGTTTCCCTCCAAAAAACGTGGATGATTCTTTAAAATTTTGTTATATAACAGATCATTTTTAAATGTCTGAATATTCATTTTATTCTTATGTAAGTACTGCTTAATAACATAGTAAAGATAATAATAAAAATTAGCACTTTTTTATTAAAAAGATCAAGAAAATGAAAAGATATGTAAGATGAAAAACAACAATTTGATTTCAAAAGATCAAAAAACAATTCAACTCCGATTAGTACTGTGTATTTAAACCTCTAGCTCTAGCTCTTATTACAGCTTCCATTCGTCGTGGAATGCTGCTTATGGGGTTTTCGATAAACTGTTGTGGTATTAATTCCCATTTTTCAGAGAGGGCAACCTGAAGATCATTAAAATTATCCGGCACTATCAAGCGTTTCTTAACACGTCGTCCCAACATGTCCCATAGATGTTCAATTGGATTGTAGTCAGGACTACATGCTGCCCAGTCCATGGTAAGAATTCTTACATCTTCAAGATAACGTACAATTTTTGCAGTATGGGGCCGAGCATTATCATGTATGAACATGAAATTTTCTCCAATAAATGGAGCATATGGTACCACATAGTATTCTAAGATTTCTTTAATGTATCCATTTTCAATAAAGCCTAAGTCCGTATGGGCATCAAAAGAAATTTCCGCCCATATTATTAGAGAACCGCCATGAAAAGGAGTTCTGGGAGAGGTATTGCATTGTGCAAAACGTTCTCCTGGTCTTCTCCAGACTTTTTTACGTCTATCGGGTGAATTTAAACAAAATCTCGATTCACCCGAAAAAAGAACACCGACCCCGCATGATATAGTATATCACTAGAAAGGGAAACAATTCCTCTTTCTCACGATGGCACAGCCAACCATAAGTTCTATATAAAAATACTTTATGGCATAACTCGAAATTAGAACCATTTTTTTTAAATCTGACTAGGCAACTACATTCTCATAAAAAAAGTGCCTCAAAAACGTAAAAATTAATTGTCCATATTTTCATGAATAAGCGAGATATGGCCACAAAACGAAAAGTCGAAAAATGAATCTTTTGTTAAGAACTTTAAAACAAGAGGTGATAGCCAATTTTGCCGTTTTTCTCGAAAAAGGAGATCGAGGGGTTCATTTCTCCATATCTCCTACAGTTATTGAGATTCCCTACGAAAACATCGAAATTTGCCCACCCTGTACAGTGAATTGCATAGAGTTGGACAACTCTTTCATTATCCACTTATTACAAAATGTTGTTCATTAACAACAAAGTTTCTGCATCTTCTCAAACTCAAAATGCAACCTTACAAGAAAATTAAAATATTGATTCTTTTCTTCTGAATATAACAGCCATTATCTTTTCACTTCTTCTTTATTGGGTAAAATTCGAATAAAATAAAGAGCAGAAAATGTACACCTATGTTCGTTTCTAGGATAAACAATACCAGTATTATTTTGACTATTGCATACATCTGTCAAACGATGTCATTTAACCAATGATCGAACTCGCTTTTTTAACTTTCAATCAATCAAAAACGACTTGCGTCGATAAGGGGTTACATAACAACCTATCAGTAAGTTGTAATATCACTACTTATCGGTAATACTCCACCTTACTCATTAGAATGATGATCCGTTAGTTTTTTTAATCGATTCAAGCAATAGTCACGCCAAATATATTGCGTGCATAGTTCCTTGCTTCGATGATACTGACCAGATTGCACTCACGCTGGATTTTTTAGAAAATACGCCCGACAGCATTATCGGCAAGTCACTATGCACTTCATACATTACTGTTGATAATGGCTTGGACTATTTTTTATTAATATTTTAATCTGAAAGTTAATTAAAGTTTTTGGCCACAAACCTGGATCTTTCAATGAGGAAAATATGACATCTTCGACCCCACTAACATCGTCGACTTTTTGGGACGTCCCTTCACGTGGTTCTTCATCTGATATTTGGAGCATTGTTTGGGCAGTTTCTTCTTCAGCTTCTCGTTGTGGTACTTTGATTGCTCACCAGTTTCTTGTTCATGGTTGCTGTATCAACAGCAATTGGTATTGGCGCCGACGAACCCGAAACCTGCCCCTTTCAAAAATGACTTCTTAGGCAAACAAACTCAATTACACTGGTCTGTATGAAAATCGGCCCTGGCACCATTCCTGCTGATTCTTATGTAAAATGACCTCCTGAATCCGAATATGACCTCCGTTTTCCCCCATCACCCGAAGTTTTCGGGGGAAGCCCCCCACCTATTTTTATCACTTTTCGATAGTTTTGAAGGATGAAAAAGATTATTTTAGCCTTTACGTTTCTTCTGAGGAGCTAGAGAGGTGAAAAGTTTTAGAACTTCAACATTTGTAGCAAGGAGGTAGATTTGGGGGGAAATTTGCCCATATTCGGATTCAGGAAGTTATTTTACATAAGAATCAGCAAGAATAGTGTCAGGGCCCGCAAAAAAAATTTTTTTGCCGACCAGTGTTATTAGACTTTTTTTCAAAGATAAAATATATATTCTAGAAACATCAGGCGGGTAATACAAAAAAATGTAAAAAACACAAAACAGATTAGTGAACTCTCACTTCGCATAGGTGTAACTAAAATCAAGTAAAAAGGGAGGAAATATAATATATAAGAATAAAGTAAAAGTAGAAAATTAAAGAGGGGATCAGTTGTATAGATAACGGCTGACGAAATTTACAAAAGGAAACTGCACGGCTATTCTGAGATACTTGAGATTACCTGACCCGTCCTGTTCTCAATCCCTCTCCCTGCCGTCCTGTTCATTCTGTCCTGGCAGCGCTTACTATCTCGCAGAACAAACTTCCAACCCTTATCCAGAAGGCACTAAGGGAGATGGCAGCGCTTACTGTCAGCCTAAAGTAGCCTTAACTTTCCTGTAGTTCACCCGACCAGACCGCATTTAAAGTCCCAGTATAACTCCTTGTGATTTGCAAATTTCAGTTTTACATGACAACTTTGTCTATCGTCACATTAGAAACCTCTATTCTAGATTTATTAGCTTAATTTTATTGTGCTTTGTCTTCATTACTTTCGCCGTGAAATCTCCTTTTATTTCCCATTTTCTGAAACAACATCTCTTTCTTAACGACAACGTCTAGCGGGATTTCATTTTCAAGCAATTTCTCATTTACCTTATTTATAATAGAGTTGAATTCTCGAAGAAATTTATTCGGGGATTGTAAAGTGTGTGTCCTAGACCATGCAGTATTCTTGCAAGAAATTCATACCTGATTTCTTTTTTTCACTGCCTTCTTTGCAAGTGATCCTTACACTGTCTGATTTGAGGAATGTAGGAAACATTTACAATAAATGTTACAGTTTCCATGACAATGTACTTACTTCTCTAGAGAAGTGAATTACTTACATCCCGCATTTACTATAACTGACGAGATGGCGTGTTTGCAATTTGATTAACATGAAGCAAAAACATTATCGCTCGTACTATTATCCATTTTTAATCAGAATACAAGCACAAAGCTCACAAAACAGCGCTCGCAATCGTATTCACACCTTTTTCACAGTGCGTTTATAACCGTAAAAAAACGTCACAGCACTCCAACAACGCCCCAAGCTCCGAAATAGGCTACTAGATATAACTTAGAAAATGTAATAATTTTTTGCACTCATGATTTCAAAATTCATATTTCCCGGTCATTCCCGATGCGCCGAAAATGACTTTTCCCGCACCGAGGTGTTTTTTACTTTCCCACAAAAACTATGGCAATTGTGTGTTCCAGGGGCGCTGTAAACGTCAACAAAAGCTAACAGGTGCTAGGATACGTATAAAAATTTAGTAATTTGTGCTGCCAACTCAGTAAAGTTGTAAAACACTAAATAATATTTTTTTAACTTTTTCAAATATTTTGAGTTATTCGTCACAAAAAACATTGTACCTACCTCTTTCGGGAAGAATTTTCCCGAATTCGCACTACATGCAGCACTCCCTTCGGTCGTGCTGCAAACAAAGTGCTCATTCGGGAAAATTAACTTCCTGAACTTGTTAGGTAAATAACTATTACATACCGAGGTGGAAAGTGTTTCATTTCTGTCGAGAGATTAAGTAGTTAACCGAGACGCGTAACGTCGAGGTCAACTTTATCTCGAGACAGGAATGAAACTTTTCACCGTGGTATGTATACTATTTTATACGCAACCACTTTATTTTAAACAATAAATGGAAAAATTATTATATTATGATACGACAGGTTGTGACGCGCATGAATGGATGAATGAGATTTTCAGTGTCCCTACCACACAGAGGTCGGGAATGTACTTCCCTCACTCACCTCCCGCACTCGAGTGCGAGAAGTGAGTGCGCGAAGTAGCGGGCGAAAATGTACGACTCTCCAGACCCAAATGAGGTCAGTAATGTTAACATTACATATATGGTTGCGAATAAAGTAATATACTATTTCTCTTTTTTTGACATTTTGAAAATAATTTTCAGAATAGAACCTGAATTTCAAAATAACTGTTGTTAAGGACTTTATAAATTTTTGCCGCCTCTCTTGTATTCTGAATCAATACTGTGCGCAGTATAAGGTCGAGCGGGCTTTGCCTCGCCGGTCTCCGCACTTACGTTTCATCTGTCAACGTGGCAGCATGCAAACAGGTCCGCTCTACGAAAGCTAATTCTTGTAAATGTTCAAATGTTCCATGTGTTTTATTGCTAATAAAGTCACATATTTCCGGCTTTCAACGAGTGTATTTATTCAGTGAAACCTACAATCCATACAGTCCACAAATTCCAAGGCGAGCAAGGCGATCAGCGGTTTTCCAGATACCGAAATCGATCCCGATTAGTGCTCAAACATTGGTCCTACAGATCCGGATGCAAACCACATTAGGTCATTGCGGGTCCAAAACAGCGACACCATTCGACAATATTGGTCATAGGCAAGTACAAAGCATATTCAGTTTTGTATTGCATCGCATGCAAACGGCCGCAAGGAAGCAGCGCTCCAATTTCGCAGCAACGCGTGGAACAAAGAGGGAGCATGCGGTGCCCGTAGCGAGAGGAAGGAAGACAGCAGACGGTAGATACCCAAACGCCGAGTCTCGCGCCAAATTCGTGCAGGTGTGGAGCCAGCGGCCAGCTGCAAGCGAGACGGTAGTAGGAACAGAAAACCGGCAAGGCGGCACACACCAATATCAAATGTAAGCCTGATTTTCCTATGCATAAATTTGGTTTATTTCGTCTGTGTTTGCATGTGTGCATAATTTCAGCTGCGTATTATTGCGTAAACAAATGGTTTATGATTCGTATAAACATTTTAATTGCGTGAAATGCCAAGCTATTACGTTTGTTAGCGATATCCCCTGCATTTTCAAATTGCAGAGCCGTTTGCGTTGTTAAAACAGTCTCGCGTTCGTGGCGCATTTTTTGGTCTTGCGTAGTACACGGCCATCCGCGTCGTGATTCATTCCCGCGTTTGTACCGGGGTCGTTTTTCTGCGTCGTAAGCGACAAGTTTCTCCCGTTATTAGCAAGCGCTGTCTGAGTTATAAACAAATTCGCGCCAGAGGCGTGCGAAAGGGTTTTATCATTAAAGAATATTTCAGATTCTGCAAGTAGTAAGGCTACCGCGCGTAGCATTTTGCCTGAAATATCACTTCACGCCAGGGGCGTACGAAAAGTAAGTTCGATCTGTTAAATTGTTTTTAATCGCAACAATTATGGATTCGCTTGTAAGAGCACGTGGCTCTATTAAAGGCAAGCTTACGCGTTTTTCAAATCATGTTCAATCTTTGCAAAAAATTTATGATGAAGATCAATTCTTATCTAGCGCTCAGATTGTTCAATTGCAGAAAAGATTGGATGCTATAGCCACTTTGTTATCAGAATATTATGAGGTTCACGAACAAATTTTAGAAACCAGTGAGGATGTAGAATCTGAAATGCAGCAACAAGTCGAATTTGAGGATTCTTATTTTTTCGCAATTTTACAAGCTGAATGTTTGATAAATGAATACAACAAACAGTCTGATGTTGCACCAGATCGTTCTGGATCTCCTAATGGTAGCGTAAGATCAACGCATTCAAATTGCAGTTCACATTGCAATAATCAAGCTGTACGCCTTCCGGCAATTTCGATTCCCAAATATTCAGGGAACGTTTCAGAATGGTTAGAGTTTCGTGAGATTTTTATTAGTTTAATTCATGAGAATCAAGCGTTAACTAATATTCAAAAGCTGCATTACTTAAAGGCTAGTTTACAGGGTGATGCAAGCCAAATTATAAAAAGTTTAGAGTTTACTGCGGGTAATTATACTCTAGCTTGGGAGGCATTGTGCAATCGATACAATGATCCAAAAATTCTGGTTCATAACCACCTCAAGGCTATATTTGAACTCGAATCTTGCAGTAAGGAATCTGCAACTAAATTGCGTACGATTAGCGATATGTTATTCAAGCATTTTGCAGCAATCAAATCATTAGCTACCGAAAGCGAGCTTCTTGATTTTGTTATAATTTATGTAGTTTCTAAAAAACTGGACCCCACTACATTTCGTGAATGGGAGGTCCTTAGAAACCGGTCAAGTTCTGACCTGCCTAATCTTGATGAGTTCAAGGAATTCTTACAAAATACAGCGAATCTTCTAGAAACTCTGGAAGTAAAAGATAGCAAGCTTGTACCCGAAAAGTCTTCCAAGGTACATTCTAAATCATTTGTGTCGGGTACCCCTTCGTGTCCACCTTGTAAAGGATCTCATTCCTTGTACAAATGCGATAAGTTTGTCAAGATGTCTGTTCTTGATAGAAAGTCAAAGGCAAAAGAGCTCCGCGTATGCTTTAATTGCCTAACTCAGGGTCACCTTGCGAGCCTTTGTAGCTCCAAATATACGTGTAGAAAGTGCAAATCAAGGCACAACACACTTCTTCATGAGGATAAGCCTCAAAACGCTTCTTCTAGTCAACCAGGATCTGCAGTGTCAGCAGAAACCCCTGTTGAACTAAACCAATCGATTTCGGCATTCTGTTCGAATGCTTTTCAGGTACTCTTACCTACGGCTACCGCTAAACTCATCGCTGATGATGGTACGCCTCACGTTGTGCGAATCCTGTTGGATTCCGGTTCCCAGTCGAACTTCATACGTTCAGATCTGTGCAAAAGGTTGAAGCTTCCAATTCGCGAAGTCAACGTTACTGTTTCTGGCTTAAGCAAAGCCACTTCTCAAATCAAGGCTAGGTGTGATATCAAGCTGCAAGCCCCTCACACTTCATACGGCATTGGCCTATCCTGTCTTGTTCTCGATGAGATTACGGGTGTTACCCCAAGTTTTCGCGTCCAGCGAAACAGCTTCAAGGTTCCTGATAACATCAAGTTATCAGATCTGTCCTACGACCAACCGGGCACCATCGACATTCTGATTGGTTCGCCCATTTTCTGGCAGCTCCTTTGTATTGGACAAATTGGTCTAGGCCCAAATCTTCCCATCCTCCAAAAGACTCGTTTTGGTTGGATTGTTTCTGGCCCTACAGGCCCTCCTTCTGCGTACCCTGTACAGTGCAATCTTGGCACGATCGAGGATGCTTCTGACCCCATTGCTAGGTTTTGGCAACTCGAACATTACCCAGAGGAAAAGGTTCGCACAAATGAAGAGAACGCCTGTGAGGCACATTTCGTGCAAAATACTCAACGAGAAGCGAATGGTCGATTCGTTGTCTCTATCCCTCTCAAGGAACCTGTAGAGGTATTGGGTGATTCATTGCAAATCTCTCAGAAAAGATTCTTATCAGTAGAGAATATTTCAGATTCTGCAAGTAGTAAGGCTACCACGCGTGGCATCTTGCCTGAAATTTCCCATATTTCAAATTCTACAAGTAGTAAGGCTACCAATCGTAGCAGCTTGTCTGAAATTTCCCAGATAGTTGACCCGCTGGGTCTGTCAAGCCTTTGGTGGCACGGTCCCACCTGGCTAAGCGAAGGTGAGGCATCTTGGCCTACTTCCATGTTCAATATTTCAGATTCTACAAGTGGTAAGGCTACCAATCGTAGCAGCTTGTCTGAAATATCCCATATTTCAAATTCTACAAGTAGTAAGGCTACCAAGCGTAGCATCTTGTCTGAAAGATCGCAGATATTTGACCCGCTGGGTCTGTTAAGCCTTTGGTGGCATGGTCCCACCTGGATAAGCGAAGGTGAGGCCTCTTGGCCTACTTCCAAACATGTTCGTGCTGAGCTTCCAGAATTGAAAAAAGAAGTTCAGAGTTTTCCTGTAACCTCTGTTGAACCATTTCCGTTCAATCAGTATTCAAGCTTCGCTCGCTTACAACGAGTTACAGCTTATTGTTTTGTCACAAAAGCAGTGCACCTTGAATTGGTCGCTGACCTTTCTACTGAAACCTTCTTAATGTCTTTTCGCCGGTTTGTGGCTCGACGAGGCAAACCGCTCCATGTCTACTCAGACAACGGCACTAACTTTGTAGGCGCTAATTCCGAGTTAATCGAATTAGGCAATTTTCTCGCGGAACAAAACCCTTCTATTTCTGAATCAGTCGCGAACGACGGAGTAGCTTGGCATTTTATACCCGCGCACAGTCCCCACTTTGGCGGATTGTGGGAGGCCGGAATCAAGTCCTCCAAACATCACATACGTCGCGTTATAGGTAACGCTAGTCTAAATTATGATGAATTTAGCACCTTGTTAGCACAGGTGGAAGCGACCTTAAACTCCCGACCCCTGTCCCCTTTGTCCTCTGATCCAAACGACCTTCAGCCTTTGACTCCTGCTCATTTCCTGATTGGTCGTCCGTTGGTGTCACTGCCTGATCCCAACGTAACTGAGATAGCCGAGTCTCGGCTGTCTAAATACCAGAGAATACAACAACTTCACCAGAATGTGTGGAAAAGATGGAGCAAGGAGTACATCTCTGAACTCCAACAGCGCACCAAATGGCGCACGCATCTTTCGGACCTCCAGCCTGGTTCCATGGTCCTCATCAAGGATGACAATCTACCCCCTCTGAAGTGGAGGTTAGGCCGGGTCACCGAGCTGCACCCTGGCCTTGACGGCGTTACGCGTGTGGCGTCAGTGAACACTGTGTCAGGGATCGTGAAGCGATCCTTCGCCAAATTGTGCCCGCTACCTAGTGTTGTGAACTAGTGCGTTAGCGTTCAGCGCAGTTTTCGTAAAGCCTTTTGGCTCCCCATTGTTCGGGTTTTCTTGTACTAGATTAAGATCCATGTACTATTATGCTTTGTATATATATGTGTTCATGTTACATGTTTTACTCTAGCTTTTACATGTCAACTCTGTACTGTTTTATTTGAAAGGTTACCCTTTCCAAGGCGGGCGGTATGTTAAGGACTTTATAAATTTTTGCCGCCTCTCTTGTATTCTGAATCAATACTGTGCGCAGTATAAGGTCGAGCGGGCTTTGCCTCGCCGGTCTCCGCACTTACGTTTCATCTGTCAACGTGGCAGCATGCAAACAGGTCCGCTCTACGAAAGCTAATTCTTGTAAATGTTCAAATGTTCCATGTGTTTTATTGCTAATAAAGTCACATATTTCCGGCTTTCAACGAGTGTATTTATTCAGTGAAACCTACAATCCATACAGTCCACAAATTCCAAGGCGAGCAAGGCGATCAGCGGTTTTCCAGATACCGAAATCGATCCCGATTAGTGCTCAAACAACTGTTTTTATATCTAAAGAGGAGGAAATATTTTGTTTCTGTATGTTGAGAAACGTCAAGTAAATAAGCCATTAAATTATTACATTTTACTCCAAATAAAATAAATTATTTTTTAAACACTAAAAGAGTAGAAAGTTTAGTTGATTTTGACAAATAATTTACAAAAGTACAATCAATGTTCGGGTTACTAACTTTAAATTCTAAACTGATTTATACTGTAATGATCGCCCCCAAAAAGTTATGCAATAATAAGGTAAATAAATGGTGTGACGCATCACACAGATATAATAATTGTTTTAATAAAACAATTCAATATGGTGTCAATCTCAGGGCTTATTAAAATAACGTTATAATTAATATTTTCAAAATAAATGGTTTATTGCTCTTTCTATTTTATTCATTTGCAATCAAATAAAATAAAGCTCCGGTCTAGCATCAGAAAAAGTGTAGTTAAAAGAGTAGGTTCAACAACATGTATTACAATTACTTTTGAGTAGGGCAGATTAACTGGTATGGCAATTACTCGAATTCGTATCTGACAGCTTTTTAACCTTCAGATTGATTGGAAAACATAGATGGTTGTACGGGCAAAATTTAGTGTAATTTGAAGGCAAAACACCAAAAATTTTAAAAATTTACATCAGGTAAATACAATGCAAATAATATTAAGCAATTTCCGGCTAACCTGGTTTTGTTTCAGTGACGTAGGGACGCCGATATCTGCATTTGTTTAACTTACTGCAATTTTTGGTGTCCAAAACCGCTTATCCGCAAAATGAAAGGACGCTATCTCGATAAAACCTTTTTCGAACGAATCTAGGAACTGGGGCCTGCTTCTACACCTTTTTCAAAGTTTAATTTTGATGAAACCCAAGGCTAGTGGGCCTTCTCCAATTGCTTTCCTGCGAAATGTACCTTGCAATGGCAGCTTCGTAGGCTAGATCACAAAATCCAACGACGCCCCGGCAATTATAAACTTGGTGACGGCTTCCTACTCCAAGTCTTTAAATGTAGGGCTCGATAACGGATTCCCCAATATGCAATACACACAATTCTTGGTGGCCGATGCTTCCAACTATTCGAAAACTTGACCGAAAACTGGCCTCGCTGTAGAACGCACCTGGTCAATTCTTGTAGAACTTTTCTCTCTTTACTGGGGTCTGTTACCACGACGAAACTTTATACAACTACACTCTGCAGACTGGTGAATATTCAAAACCACTTTTTGGCTCACACAGAAATGCTTTTTATTTGCAAATTTACATAAATCTGAGAACGTCTCTTGCACACAGCATAATTTTACGAGGCTTCTTTTTAATCAGTTTAACAATTGAATATCTCGTTTCCTAGCAACTAAGTTTTACAATTTTATTGTTTTAAAGAATAAGTGTTGATATAATGTTTTTACTTAGAAACTAAACTGTCTTTTTCTTGAAAAGGTCAATCGTAACACTTTAAACTTTAAATCTCTGCTTTTTTCACAATCAGTTTTTAAATGCATTGTTTCACAAATTTATCTTCGCACTTCACAATTGTCTGTGTCCTATAATAGGTTGCCTTATCTTACTTTTTGCAATATTTGCTTCCTTGCACTACTTTGCGCCGTTTCTTTACCCGTGACATTTTTTTGCGTTTTTTGTATTTTAAGCATCTTCTTGCGATGTATCGAGAAATTGTAGCATTCGAAACATGGAAACGAAGGAAAAGCTTACGGGTGGACACCCCAATGGTGTTTTGGAACGCTCGGCTAGTCTATTGACCTGAACTTCAGTTAATACATGTTTATACATGGAATACCCTCTTCACATTCCCGAATTGTACGATATAGAGTACTTCTTGAAATATTTTGCTATCAAAGAATGTTTACTATATCTCGTTTCGGCAGCTGTCCAACCAGGTTGTGGACTGACTTGCGAATTTCTAATTTATACGCCATTTCTCAAATAACAAATAAAAATGTGAAATATTAAACACATTGACAAAACCTCTAGCAAGATATTTCTCCATAGTTGACTAGATGTATTAGCTTCACTATGCCACAGAAGACAGTATAAGTTTTTCCCAAAACTTATGTAACAGGTGTTAGGCGCCATTTACCATAAAGCCGTTTCGCCTTATAAACGACATAGGGCGGAAGAAGTTCTCCTACAGCTGTAGCAGCAAACATGGTAGAAGCTGCAGATTTGGTCGAATTCAAAATACGGTCGGGATATTTTGTACCTCGTTTAAAAATGCATTTCTTCCTTTCCGGGTCATCACATAAATTGGTTTCATCGTAATTCAGAACCTTTTGCGTGGCACTGTAACGGTACTAACCCTCTGCTAATTAGGGCTAATGAATTTAATTAATTTTCCTTCATGTAGCTTATCAGTCGGAGCTAATTTAGTTCAGCCAGATATACACTTGAAGATTAGCAAGCAAACACTAGGATAACTTTAGACAGTTTAATTATAAGATTCAGTATTTACAAACATAGGTATCGTTCTTAAGAAATCAAATAAAATGTATTTTACAATGTGTTTAATTAATTATGATGGGCACCCGGCTGCTCGTTCCTTGCCCGCTGGCAGCCCGCTTTGCATCTGTGTGTGGAAGGTCCGAATGGCCGCCTTCTACAGAAATCGATGGGACGCCACTGACCGCGAAGACGAATTGCCCAAAGTAATTTTCAGTGGTGCCAACTTCCGGATTCGAATGTCCCTTTCGGCGTTGAAACCGCGTGTACCTGCAAATATAGGTTAATTTCGAATATGTTATATTTTTCGCCTTACGACTCCGTGCTAGCGGTCTAATTCTCGTGGATACGGTGGAGTGTTTATGCGACTGGCAGCCGGAGGGAAGTTGTCAACGTTCGTTCACCTGGAGGTCCGGTTCGTGGAGGCGACTTCTACAGCTCGCGGCCCCGAGGGTGCTGCAGATGACAGGTAGCAATTTCGATCGGTAAGTGCAGTCCTATAGTCAAACAGAAATTAAACACAATCTTACAGTGGCCTTCGGGGCCGGGCAAACAGTGTGTTGGACGCTGGATTTATTTTGTATTGCCAAATTGACATATGAAACGGCCTGGTTTGTTAAACCCTCGTTTCGAATACGTCGTCCAGAAAATTTTGGTGCAATTATTTACTAGCGTCCTCCAAGAGAGGTTTCAATAATTATTAGTTCGGGATATTTACAAGTGTTAAATTTAAACAGCGAAACGGTTTCCCATTCGTGAGCGTCGTTTCTTAAAGCTGTTTATTCGGGGAACGAGTTTAATTAAACAATAGCTAGGAACACGGTCTCCAAGACTGGAGGCTTCGGGTTCGAACTTAGCTAAGGAAAAATGCTAATGTCGGGACGGGAAAAATTCTCTTTAAACGGTCGGATAGGATCAGGATTGGGGATGGTTTGGGGCTGGAAGGATACTGGAATGTATGTGGATGTCTGCGAAGGAAGTCTGCTCTTGAATGCGGACGAGAAGCGGCTTTTATAGCTCCTCTTCGTGTTTCGTGCATCAAGCCACCACCTCGGGCCTTCTAAGTGGGGAGCAGCGCAATACGTGCAGCAGGGATCTCTTGATAACGTAGCCGGCCGCGCGTGCGAAAACTTCGAACTTGTGACGTAGAAATCGCTAGGCTGGAACGCGCGAATTGATTTTAATTCACAAAAACGCGTTTCGACTGGGCGAATCGTTACACATGATCCTCCTCTCGGGAAAATGAAGGACAACCGGCGGAGACGACGTCGTGAAGATACCTGGAGATCTCGACATAGAAAACATTCATACCTTTCAGTATGCATTCTGGGAATATTTAGTGATGTAAAAGTATTCAGGTTTCAGGGCATTTCACTTTCACACAACTTTTCAACTGGGGAGAAATTGCATAGGCCGCGGAGATCGGCGTACAGTTTCCAGGAACCAGGTACACGGGATTAAACTTACAGGCACTGGTACAGAAAAAAAACGACTTCTTTTCCACATTCTTTCCTTCAAGCTTCGATAAATCTACAATCTCCAGCTATAATCCGGGTCTACGGTAGCTATGAGTACGCTTCAAAAGGACAAAAAAATCAGTATTATCAATCACACTTTAAAATCAATCGCATTTTAAAATCGATCTCTCTGTTACAGGTGCACTCATCTGGAATAGCCCCTAACGCTTATCTGGATTAAGCGAAAAGCTTCAAACTCACGGAGTGGATACAGTTGCGGTCTCAACGTAATCACACTAGCAGGGTTCTCTGGAGCGAATTCATCTCTGAATAAATGCATCGGTCGCGGTATCGACCTACATTCACACTAGGAGATTCTAAGTCTGCGAAAGGATTCAGGTTGCAGGATAACCTTTTTTTCACACCACAATCTCACTAAAGGAAATTGCAGAGGCTGCGGGAACCAGCGTACACTTTCCAGAAAACAGCATACAGGACTCAGAATTCTGGCACTGAAAACGCATTTTCACCTCCAAGCTTCGACTTATAGTCTACTATCTCCTGTCAACACCCGGGTTTACGGTGACAGAAGCACGCTTCAAAAGGATTATCTTTCAGGGTAAGCATTCATGCTAACTATGGCGGCATTCACACAAACTTACATATCTCACTTTTTCAGATTCACCAGGCACTTATATGCGGATACCTGCGGCTCTGGCACTGAAAAATGTCGGATACAACGGCGGAACTGGCACACGAAGACTTCCACTCGCGGACATCTGGATTGTCCTGTCTTCGGCCATGTTCCACGGGCGGACACCTGGATTGTCCTGTCTTCTGCCATCTTTTGGCATTCCCGCCAACGTTTGGCATTCCGGCCATGGCCTGGCATTCTTTTGCCATCTTCGCCTTCTTTGCCTTTTTCGCTAGGGTGCCTCGGGGTCGCTAAGCCCGAACCAGTAGGCAAACTGGTCCCTGAGGTTTTGCAGGAGGATTTACGGACTAGACTGGATTTCGGAAAGATCTTATCTGGACTACACGGGATTTCGGAAAGATCTTATCTAGATACAGGAAAGGACTTGGACAGGGATCTAGGAATTCTATACTAGACATTACTGGTTCTGGGTTCCGGAAGATTTTGCTGGACGGCTATGCTGTAAAAAGTTTTGTAAATTATTTATATCAAAATTTAAAAAAAATATTTTTCAGGTCCCGGATGCCACATTGTAGTTTTGGAGTTTCCGACGGGTGCTTGCTAATCTCTATGTATATCTGAGCTCAGGTTGCCTGCTCGGGCGCCATTTGCAACGGTACTAGCCCTCTGCTAATTAGGGCTAATGAATTTAATTAATTTTCCTTCAGGTAGCTTATCAGTCGGAGCTAATTTAGTTCAGCCAGATATACACTTGAAGATTAGCAAGCAAACACTAAGATAACTTTAGACAGTTTAATTATAAGATTCAGTATTTACAAACATAGGTATCGTTCTTAAGAAATCAAATAAAATGTATTTTACAATGTGTTTAATTAATTATGATGGGCACCCGGCTGCTCGTTCCTTGCGCGCTGGCAGCCCGCTTTGCATCTGTGTGTGGAAGGTCCGAATGGCCGCCTTCTACAGAAATCGATGGGACGCCACTGACCGCGAAGACAAATTGCCCAAAGTAATTTTCAGTGGTGCCAACTTCCGGATTCGAATGTCCCCTTCGGCGTTGAAACCGCGTGTAACTGCAAATATAGGTTAATTTCGAATATGTTATATTTTTCGCCTTACGACTCCGTGCTAGCGGTCTAATTCTCGTGGATACGGTGGAGTGTTTATGTCGGGACGGGAAAAATTCTCTTTAAACGGTCGGATAGGATCAGGATTGGGGATGGTTTGGGGCTGGAAGGATACTGGAATGTATGTGGATGTCTGCGAAGGAAGTCTGCTCTTGAATGCGGACGAGAAGCGGCTTTTATAGCTCCTCTTCGTGTTTCGTGCATCAAGCCACCACCTCGGGCCTTCTAAGTGGGGAGCAGCGCAATACGTGCAGCAGGGATCTCTTGATGACGTAGCCGGCCGCGCGTGCGAAAACTTCGAACTTGTGACGTAGAAATCGCTAGGCTGGAACGCGCGAATTGATTTTAATTCACAAAAACGCGTTTCGACTGGGCGAATCGTTACAGCACATCTTTAACACGTATTGCTAGTCTATCAAAATATTCTTCTATTGACTCTTCTGTTGTTTGAGCACGTACTCCCTTTATATTTTTACATGATCTTTGCGTTAGAAGATGTTTATGTCTTTTCGAATATCCATAACGGTTTACGGACGTTTCGCCCCCGCCGTTTCGCCCCCGACCGTTTCGCCCCCGAAGTTTTACCTCTAGCTTTAGCTGTTTCCAGTTGCACCACGAGGAGGTAGCTAGTAGGAGTTCTACAACCTTTTTTATTTTTTTTTGTGTTTGTGTTTTAATTTTAGTTTTTTTTAAATTGTTATTTGTTTTTGTTTGTTGGTGTTTGTGTTTTAATTTTAGAGTTTTTTAGTAGATACATATAAAGAAAAAGAAATCTTTTAACATTTATATTCCGACGTGCAACCGGAATAAATTCAAAATTCAAAGTTGTACGCAATCCCACGCAAGTAATTAATAACGACGATTTTCAAAATCTTCAACGATTCTTTTCACACGAGCTGATATTGCGAGATACTTAAAATTAAAACACAAATACCAAAAAACAAACAAAAAATAGAAACTTAAAAAACAAAGAAAAATCTAAAATTAAAACACAAACCAAATAAAAAATATTAAAAAAAAATAAAAAACGGTTGCAGAAATCCTACTAGCTACCTCCTCGTGGTGCAACTGGAAACAACTGAAGTTGGCGCTAGCTAAAGCTAGAGGTAAAATTTCAGGGGCGAAACGGTTCGAAGGCGAAACGGTTAGGGGGCGAAACGGCTGGGAGCGAAACGGCGGGGGCGAAAGAGTCGGGGGCGAAACGTCCGTACCCCATCCATAAAACCAACCTTTTCCAGGCGTATTGTTGGGAAATATTTTAACTGCTCTTCCCAAACGATCCAAATACCCTTTTACAATCATTCTAAGGTCAAACATTGTAAGGGGAAATCCATACTCTGCACTTGCTATTAGAAGATCTACCAATTGTCTTTCTTCATAAGCCTCAAAAACGGTTGGTGAGCCAACAGGCTTTTGGTGGAGGTTTTTAACTTTATTATGTACGGTACCTACGTTTTGGGACATTGAACAAGTCAGCAGCTGTTGCATAAGACAGAAGATGCTAAGTTTTCTTCAGTATAATCTCTATACCGTCGAGAGCCTAGTTTTCGCTTATAATTTCTAACCATTTTTGTATCTAAAACAATAAGTTCAAGCCAAAAATTTCGTCGGCAAAGTTGCCCCCTCTATGAAAAAAATTACATGTCGCCATATTTTATTCAATATATTGTACACAAATTATTAAAAGAATCCAGCATATCATTAAGAAATGTATCTAGTTTGATAACAATAAGCTTTAACACCACTTGATTTGATCCTAGCGACCCGATAGGCCTTAGAAGTTAGGTATTATAAATACGCATTTTACCACGTGTTTAGTTACTTGAAAATTTTAAGCACCAAAACCACCTGTTCACTACTGCCTGTCGGCGAGAACTATAGCAATACCGTTACTAATCGATTGGAAACTTTTCCCCCTCCATCATATTTGAAACTTAGCAATAATTTAGAAGTTGCCAAATTTTTTTGTGAATGGGCAAAGTTACCTCTGCGGACAAAGTAGGACGGTAGCACTAGTGTCATTATTCACATAAACAAGATATATAATCAGAATGACCTCCGAACTGCATAATAACAAGACACTTATCAGTCTTTAAATACGATATCACTGGGAAGGTTAATCCCGAATTATTTCCTGAATGTGTTCTGATGATGCTATAAAAAGCTAAAGCACGTTGGGAAATAGCAATCAATCTTCCTAAAATCTGTTGCGGCAGATTACAAAGAACGTAGACGTATGCAACTGATAACTGATAAATAGATGTCAAGAATTTTTCTGTTTATATTCTGTTCGCAATTTAATACGTAAAGCCGTTCGAAGAAACATTGTGGTGCTCATATATAACAGAGATACCCGAACTGAAATTCACGAGTTGTTTGTTTGATGTGAAGTGGTTACCTCCGCAGTCGTGTCAAGGTAGGTGGTGCAGCTTTCTGAAGTGATCGTAATTAATGTAACAGACAGTTCGACACCTTCTTCAGGTATCACTACTGATAAACAAGCATTTGCTATTTTTTCGTCTAGATTTTTTATTTGAACAAGTTTTATCACAAAGTAGCTTACGTCTTTTGAAAAAAATGCGTTATGTGGAATAAAATTGGTTATTTAAAGATTATGTAAAACCAGCAGCGCGATTTAAAGTGATTCTAGAAATGATTTGCTATTGAAAGGTAATTTTCTTTTTGTTTGTCTTTTTAGTACAAGTACTCGGCGGTTGACTTCTTATGATAGCTAGCCAATTTTTTTTGGTCTTCCCAGATTACTTTTTGCTTTTATTTGATGATAATTCCACATTTATTGCTATATTTTAAATTAAATTTACTGTAGTATTTCCTGGGAAATTGTATTTTTAAGTTGCAAATGTTCATATTACCCTGAGCAAATTTGTAATTGGAGAGCATTGAACAATATAGGAGCTTTGTAATATACAAATATTTGATGTAATTACAATGTTCAAAAGCAGTTTGTCGTTAAGAGTTTTACAGATTATTTTAATTCCTTCAAATACGTCCGTACTCCGTTTTCTTGCAACAACATTTATATATGTATATTTTAAAATCTTGGCGGTGCATTATTAGTATTGAATATTTTATATAATAAACAATAACACTTTTTAAAAATCTCAAATTGGACCAGTCACAGTTATTTTTCGTTAAAAAGTGTCGGATTCGTTGCACCATTCAAAGAACTGTTTTAGGTAAATAATTTTAAATTTCATATAAGGACTAATTGTATATGTTTTTAACTCAATTTGATGATATGATCGCAATAATATTTATACTATTGGGTTTATCATGTTTACTAAACATTTTCTAAACTTTACAGACATGTGACTAAATTATCATTTCATGTAAATCAACATTTTACAGTTAAATCAGTTACGTATCCACTAATGGAAAAAGCAACTTCTCGGAAGCGTTTGTCTGGGTTTTAAACATGAGTTCCGTAATCAGTACGTTCATTTTTTTTTAAATTTCTTTGCAAAGCAATTTCCATGAGACTGATTCAGACAAGTTAAATATTTCTCGAGATAAGACACTTTAAGTAAACATTAAATTCAGAGTGCTACTAAATAACGGTATTGTAGAATCAATATACTTGTCATGGTTCGATATATAAATCAACAATCGTGTAGGGAATTTCTCAAGTATATTAAGACATAATCTAACATTGTCAAAGAGATGCATCTCAGAATTGTTTGTCGGTATCGTTTGTACCAATGTTCAACTATTTTAAGCAATTCCCACACAATTTAAAAAATAATAGAGGCTGAAGGATGATGGATTTTTAGAAAATTTCTTAACAAGCATTTTGAAAAATATTCCCACAACGCGATACGCACATGGTGTATGATTTAGTTACTCCTAATTTCAGTCATGGTACTGGAACACCAAACTGTATGCATAACCAGCGTCAGCACCCTTAAATTGGGCGTAACAATGCATGAGTATTCGTCACCAATGTTACTCTAATATTTAGTACCTGTGGGCTGTTTATAATTTACTAAACCTGATCTTAAATTTTGTTTAATCCAATCTTATATTTGTAGACGTGTTTGCCAATTTTGATATCCTGAAAGTATTCACTTAGAATACCATGAGTAGTCAAAGTTATATGGACTATTACTGCGGTTGTGTCATGAATATCCATTGTGGTTCGGTACGATTGTAGAATTGTATTCAAGCCACTATTCAAGAAACCAAACTATTTAATCAAATTATTTTTTCTCCAACCACACGGATAAGACGTCATATTGTCGAATAATTTTGTATAAAAAGTAAGCCATTTCGGGATGTTCACCAATTACCTTGGCAACTGTACACTTTTCGATTCATATTTGCACTAGTACAAAAATGGACTCAAGATAGGGTTTTACATGTTAAATTTTAAATAAAAAACATACGCTTCGTCAATATTCGGCATTCGCCGTCGTTGTTTATTTTCCCCGTATAGTGATTGTTTATTTGAGCCGTGACAGATCTGCAATATAACCTACAATGTTTGATTCTAAATAATAAGTCATATTACCGAATTTATGAGTAGTTGGAGAAAAAATTTTATGTTTCATTCGCACAAAAAATGCGTTTTTGGGACGCGTAAGACTCGTCGGACTCCGCTGCGCGTCTTCCGGCGATCTCTCTTACTTGTCCCGAAATCATGCATTTTTTGTACTAATGAAACAAATAACTATTTCAGTTAATCTAGCAACAAACTACGCAATTTTTATAGTAACAAAAAATTAAAATAATTTTTTCCTAATAAAAACTACATTTATTTGAAATCGGTAGTGAAGTACGCCGAAATCGTCATTAAAATACGAGAAATCAGCAGTGAAGTAATCCATTGTTTTACGACTTTTTTGTAGGTGGCGAGGCGACAGATAAACATCAACCGATTTCAGCATAACCTACAAAAGTTGGTTAAAATGTTGTAATTTCACGATTTCTCAATTTCAAATAAAATATACTGTACACCTCGGCACTGAAGTTCCTTTTTATCCTTCATGTGGTTTATTTGCCTTGGCCCTACGGGCCTCGGCAACTAAATCCAGATTCGTGATAAAAAGTTAAACTTCAGTGCCTTGGTATACAAACTACTATTGTTTAAAATAGTCACTTGATATTTTTTTGATTGGTCAAGAAACGTCAAATCCTGGATTTTCATTGGTCACTTTTTGACAGATGAAAGATGAGTTGAATAGTCTTCAATATTAACAAATGTCCCATCCCAAATTTTTCTACAACCTACAGAACAACGATTGAAAAGAGAATCACTTAGTGTCACTAAGGTAAATAATAGCGTGTGTTAAATATTTTTTTGGCCTCCTGACATGTAAATAACACATTCATACACAGATGACGTCTACCGTAACTACGATTTTACAGTTAATGTTTCTACCCGGTGAGGTAAAATGACTAGAACATTTTTAGCTTTCAGAGACCATTAAACAAAAAAATTGCTTTTTAGTAATAAAGGACATTTGCAAATATGCTAGTTACGTAATTCCTCGTTTAGTTACGTTTTGGAGAAATAAAGAAAATTGATATTATTATTATTACTATTATCATTATTATTATTATTATACATTAAAAGTTAGGCGGCAAAGCCGTTTAAACTTTATCATATCATACAATGCACATGATGTGATATACAAAATTAACTGACATTTTTTTTTAAATTTATTGTAGCTGTTCTTAAATGTATTAACATTTGGCGCAGACACAACACTCTCCGGTAAACAGTTCCATTGCCTATGAACACGGTTAGTTATAAAATACTGCCGACAGAGCTTATAGAACCTTTCACGAATTAATTTATAATTGTGGCCTCTTAAACGACTGTTCTGATTGATCACAAAAATATCAAGATTGATACTGTAATACCCATGGAGAATTCTATACGTTTCAATAAGGTCACCACGTAGTCGTATTTCACTTAATTTAGTTAAACCAAGAACTTGCAGTCTTTCTTCATAGGGTAATGCACGTATTTGAGGGCATGTTCACGTTATTCTGCGTTGAGTTTATTCCAAAGCATGGATATCACCAGCAAAATAAGGGTTCCAAATAGGTACTGCATATTCAAGTAAAGGTCTGATATAACATTTATATACTGTTGATAGCAGAGTGGGTGACATATTCTTAAACGTTATTGATACCATATGCACCACTGAATTAACTTTTTTGATCATCTTTCCAATGTGGGGGGCCCATTTTAACTGTGAAGATATGATTATTCCCAGGTCTTTTTGCTGGGTTACTGGTCTGATCGTCACATTATTAAGTTTATATTGCAATTTAGGATTGTTAAAATATGTAGCACAGAGCATTTTTGCGGGTTAAGTTCCAACAACCACAGACCACACCACTTATCAATTTTAGAAAGGTCCGACTGTAATAAATCTGCCTGATTGATTGGGTTACCAAAGAATTTAGTATCATCCGCAAATAGAGAAGCTGAAGATTTCAAAACTTGAGCAAGATCGCTGATGAAAACGTTAAAGAGGAGAGGTCCCAGAACAGATCCTTGTGGTACACCGCTAACTGCAAAGTATTCATTCGATAACTCTCCATCAACTCTAACTCTGCAGGTTCTGTTATTTAGAAAGTTCTTAATCCAAGCTAGCAGGTTCCCTTTAACACCATGATATTAAAGCTTATAAATCAATCTTTGATGAGGTACAAGATCAAAAGCTTTTCTAAAATCAAGGTAAATAACATCGGTTGGTTGCCGATTATCTTCGGCTTTTGTCCAGTGATCAAGGCATTGTAACAGGTTAGTGGTCGTTGATCTTCCGGGCATAAAACCATGCTGTTTTTCATTTAAGCACCCGTTTTTCGTTAAAAACGAAGTTAATTCACGGGATATAATTTTTTCCAAGCATTTGCAAACAAGGGATGTCAAAATAATTTGTCTGTAATTCGCTGGGTCAAGTTTGTTGCCTTGTTTATGGACTGGTACAATAACAGCGGACTTCCAATCCTCGGGAAGCTTTCCTGCTAGAAAAGATGATTGCATTAGCTTTTTGATTGGCTCAACTAAAGGTTCTTTACTGTTCTTTAGAAAGACAGCATTGATACCGTCAGGCCCAGTACTGGATTCTGCATTTATATCATTTATGGTCGAAAGCACGGACTCTTCAGTGATTGTTATCGTTTCTATGAAGTTGTGGTTACTTGTGAATTCGGGCAGTTCGGGTAAATTATCTAGCGGTTCAGGCACAAGTGATGTTAAAAATTCATTAGCGAAAATATTTGCAACTTGTTTTGGGTCGATTATTATGTCGTCGTTGCTGTTCCTTGGGCATATTGAAGATATTCTCGTATCTAAAGACTTTTTCACATATTTAAAGAATTTTTTGGTACTTTTACTGTTCACCAATTTTGATTCGTAGTCTGCTTTAGTTCTTCTTACTGCTGTAGTTAGGTACGCTGTAACTTTGGTAGTTTTCTGTGGTGACGATAGACTTATATTTATGCCACAATTTTCGTTTATTGTTACTCTGCTTTTTGATATCACTATTAACCCATGGGTTTTCTTTTTTACGGCAAGAAGTCGAAGGAACAAATTCATCCATACAATTTTTTATATTATTTTTGAAAGTCTGCCATGATAAGTTTATATTGGCTGCAGTCCATCTCTGGTCCCGAAAGTAGTTATTTATACCGGTATAGTCAGCCACGTAGAAATTTTTTCGAGTTAAAAGATGCTTCGGATTTACTTGCATTGAAAGAAAATTGCGAATTAGCTGTAATGATCGCTGCAGCTTTCTAGAGAAAATATCAATTTAGCGTCAGAAGAAAAGGTCAGATCCAGAAGCGTAGGTCTGTTGGTATTTCTATAGCGAGTTGGAAAAGTGATAAGTTGAAGTAGATTGGTTGATAGATATGTGTTCATAAATATAGCTGCTTGAGACATATTATCTAAAGGAGCGGCGGAACTCCATTATTCTTCAAGTTCAGGGTAATTGAAATCACCAAAAATTATTAAATTCTTATGGTCAGCGCTTGTATGAAGAATGGCATTATTTAAAAGCGCATCATGTTCCCGGGCAGTTGTTTTTGGTCTATAAATGCAGGCAATATTTAATTCCACTTGATTAAATTTCACATTAATCCATAGAGATTCAACAAACGGCGTATTATAATTTTCTAATAGCTTAACTGTGGGTTTGGCTCCACCGATTTTGTCTAAAATATAAATACACACTCCTACTCCTTTAGCACAATCTCTGTTCTTTCTAAATAAAGTATACTCATTACTCAGGTATATTAATTACATAATCTGGTATTTCCTCTTTTAGCCATGTTTCGGTAATGAGAATAATAGTAGGTTTGATATTTACGACTTTGATTTTTGACATTAAAGCGTCAACTGCAAAATTTACTGAAGTGAGCTTGCTCGATGGCAACTGTGATTTTCATATTCGAAAGCAAAATCTCCAATTTATATGAAATATTTAAAACAATATGTCTGCAAAAAAAATGTATACAATACTCGCTGCGTTAAGCATTTTACAGCGCTCGGTTTTATTAAAGCAGTCCGCTTTGCGTCGTGCTTCAAAAATTTAATCCTCGCGTTGTAAAATGCAACCTACCCCACTAGTAGTGTAAATAACTATTGTCGCATTTAATATGGTAACGTACTAAATTTCTACATTAAAAAACGTTGAGTACAGTGGTACTTTACATCATAGCAACCATTGCAGCATAGCAATGGCGTCTGCATTAGAAAATGTTCATAATACTGAAATTATTTTTTCATATTGTTATAAATATTAAAAGCATAATTATATAAATTTGCAGAATTTACTCAACTTGATTCAATATTTACTGGAGCTTCTGTCTGCACGTCAATAACGAGCTTTGCTAATCTTAGTTTTGCTATTTTAGCGGAAAAATTGTGGAAGAAGCTGATCCTGCCGTTATTCTAGTTATTATTTATAAACAGGATTTTATAAAAACCATAGTTACAAATGTACAAAAAAATAACTTTAAGGATTGCTCTATTTTTATTGGCAACGCTACTATACAGTGCTTTCGTCAAGTAGTGGATAAATTCGTTAAAACTTCAAGGAATCACTTTTGGAAAAAACGCTGGAACCCGTCGATTTTTATTTTTATTTGCACATCTTTTCAAATAAAATCTCTACATATCAAGGTGGCGCGCGTAGGAGGTATGACGTAATCGATGATTTTTTTAATGGCAATCTTCTTTTTTATTACGGAATTTGAAAGAACGCGTCCTTTTACTTACGTTAAGCTGATTTTTGAGTATAGGACAAATTAAGAAAAAAAAATTGAATTGGAAAATATTAGATTTAATTTTAGGAAGTATAATTTTAAGTTTGTATTAATGGCAGCAATCAATAAAAAACATGTCGCTCGTCTTAATTACTGCGAGGCAGACAACGGTGGACAATTGAACATTTTATTTAGTTGTTTTTGACATTATCATTGCAATTAAATTTAGTATTTTGCAATTTTTAATTTTTTGTTCTTAATTTTTGGTCATCTGACCTATACTCAAAGATCAGCTTAACGTAAGTAAAAGGACACGTTCTTTCAAATACCGTAATAAAAAAGGGGGTTGCCATTTAAAAAAAAACATCGATGACGTCGTACCTCTTACTCGGGCCACCCTGTATGTATAGATTTTATTTGACAAAACGCGCAAATAAAAATAAAAATCGACGGGTCCCAGCGTTTTTTTCTTGATTTTTTAACGAATTTATCCACTACTTTACGAAAGCACTGTATAATCAAGTTTAGCTTTTTAAATTAAATTTCCAACATACATAAGGTTTTGTATGCTCCTCAAGCGTTTTTGGCCCTTATCGTGGTATAGCCTAACTTTGACGCTGCGGGCTAAAACGCTTGTTTTAAGCCCTTAATACATAAACAACTCTTATTTAATTTAAATTGATTCCATAATGTGGAAAAACGATTTTCAAAATTTTCAATATATTCTCTAAACGCAACAGTTCTGAAACCACATTGTGCACAGTTATGTGTATAACACATAGTAAATAGCTATTTATGCAACAAGTGCTAAAAGTCGACGTTTATGCGCGAGACATGAAAATTATGAAACGAAGCCGAAGGCTGAGTTTCATAACATGTCTCGCGCATAAACGACTTTTAGCACGCGTTGCATACAATATTTTATCTACGACCTTAATTTTACCGTTATTAATCCATAAATATCGATTTAAGAAAGGTTCGCATCTGCGACACTTTTAATTTATGTCATAATGAACAGTAGGCTATACCGCGCGGGAGATTGTTTGGCCACGCCCGTGCTGTCAAGGTGAGTTACGAAATGTAATTATTGATACTCCACATATGACTGTATTCATTACATAACGCTTCAATTATTTCAAAAACGCTTTACCTGTAACGCAAGAAGCAATTGGAATAGCTTTACAACTTCACTTGCAGTTCGAAATTGTAGTTTTATAACCTCACTTCACTTTTAGCCCGTGTGCTAAAAGTAAACAGCTGATTTCTTTAAACACGGTAAACTATAAAACGTCACTTTTAGTGAAACAATATAGCGCTAAAAGGCCTACTTTTAGTAGTGGTCGTAGATAAAGTTTTTTTTTCGTACTCTGCGGCCTCGCTTCAACTAAAAATCTCCCACCTTTTAACTTATTTTATCAATAACTATTGCCAAACCTAGACAAATGATAATGAAGCTATTGATTGTTTATCATAAAACATGTTGCAGTATTGCTTCAAATGTTTGTTTGGCTTTAACTACTTTTCAGGTGGTTTTGGCGCCATTTCACATATAATATAAAATAATGTAAATTTGAAAACAAGTTCAGTGTCAGTACTTGTACTTACAGTACAAAAGGCCTTGGCAGTAACGTTGTGGTTAATTTTTTTTACTATTTCAATGCAGGCTATATATTTAAATTAGCATCTGTTTAACAGGTCGCCATGGTTCCAGATAGAAGCGTATTTCTACACCTTGTACTCCTGGCACTGCAGCTGCCATACATTTATCCAGAACCAGGCTGTCGCTGGAGGGGTGGACACAAATGCAGGATCTTAAAGTGTGTCGAACTCAGCGAGAACAATTTGGAAGCACAACTGGCTGATATGGAGCACGGGCACGATTACGATTCATTGGATTACGACTATTCCGAAAATGGAACGGACTATTGCCTACACTTAGATATTTCTCATTCGTTTGTGTCAGAGATAGGAAGCACCTCTCACCTTGACGTGCACCATCCACTTGAATACGTTGAAATGAGATTGTCTGATATACACCTAAGTCGGATCTCTAAAGACGCTTTTGCCAATTTTTACAATTTGCAGAGATTATCCTTGGATCACAACATCATTCAAGCGTTAACGCTAACTTCTGGTTTAAAGAAGTTGGAAAAATTGGATTTGAGTAATAATCAGTTACAAAGATTGACCGAGGAAGATTTACCCAAAATTTCTAGTATGCAGTTTTTGGATCTAAGCTACAACAATTTATTGGCGATAGATGATTTGCTATGCAATTTTAAAGAGCTGCAACAGTTAAATATGAACAACAACAATTTAACTACTATAGAGACCAGTTTTAAATGTAACGGAAAACTTAGGAGTTTAAATTTAGAATATAATCAAATAAGTGAAATTAAACTGACAGCATTTGAAGCTTTAGCAAACCTTGAAGTTTTGTACCTAAGCAATAATCAGCTGGTAACGATTGAAAACAATACTTTTAATAAGTTACCATCTTTAAATTATTTGTGGTTACACAGTAACAACTTAAACATAATAGAAACTAACACATTGAGAGGCCTGAATAATTTACAACACTTAACATTGCACAACAACAATATTTCGTCCATTCATCCTAATGCCTTTTCAGATTTGAAAAAGGTATTGGATATATCAGTGTATGAAAACCCTCTACAAATTCTACGACGAGATACTTTTAAAGGACTGGAAAACATAGAAGCGTTAACTCTTAGGGAAACAAACCTACAAACGATTCACAACTACGCGTTTGATGGTTTAAAAAACTTAAAATACCTCAACCTAGACAACAGCAACGTTGAACTAATAGATTTAAAATCTTTTGCTGGCATGCCCAATTTAGAAATGCTGTCCGTAAAAAATAACACTTTTTTCATACATCCATACACGTTTTCTGACCTAACAAAGCTCACTTATTTGAGTTTTCGCAAGTACGACGACAGGGGTGAATATTATTTGGAAAGCAACTCCTTCTATGGCCTGAAAAAGCTATGGAACCTCGATTTGTCTGAACTCAAGATTGAGTATATGGAATCTGGCACATTCAACGGTCTCGATAACCTACAACGTTTAAATTTAAGTTCGAATGACATACACAGTTTACTGGTAGATGTTTTCATTGGCATGAAAAATCTAAAATCCCTAGATTTGAGAAATAATTTAATTTCCAGTATAGTACCTCATGCATTTTATGAACTTAATAACGTAAAAACTTTGTATCTAGGTGGAAACAACATTTCCGCTTTATATAAGGACACGTTTAAGGGACTAAGCAGTTTGGAGGCTTTAGATTTATCAGATTTGCAAATTGAATCCATAAGTGCTAACACATTTGAGGGACTCGATAATCTAACCAGTTTAAACTTAAGTAACAATATGATAATGGAAATCGAAGCACATACCTTTCGCGGCCTCAGCAATTTATCAAGTTTGAAACTAGATCATAATAACATAACAACCTTAAAAAGGAATTCATTTTTGGGCTTGAGTAATTTAAATTCATTAAATTTATCAATTAACCCACTTTCTTCTTTAGAAGGTTATGCGTTTAATGGACTATATGGTCTGGAAAAGTTAAATTTATCAGGATTGAATATTTGCGATATCGCACCCTTTGCATTTTACGGATTAAACTTACACACGTTAGACCTGAGTAGTAATAAAATTGATTCAATAAAAGATGAGGCCCTCTTGCATTTAGGCTCATTAAAATATCTCTATTTAAATAACAATTATTTGAAATCGATAGAGAAAAACGCGTTCAATGGTTTAAGTAGTTTACTCACTCTTCAGGTAGGTGGTAGCAATATTTCATCGCTCGACTTCAGTTTTGGAGATTTAACCTCACTTATGTCTTTAAATTTAAGCTATTTAAACATTCAGGAAATCAAAACTAATACATTTTCTGGCCTAAAGGCACTGCTGAGTTTAGATCTTCGGGGAAATCCAATCACAACCTTAAACTCCAATGCCTTCAGTGGGGCTTCTAAGCTCAGCGATTTATATTTGAATGACGGTATAAAATGTATACAAAATTATGCCTTTAGAAATCTTTCTAATATAAAAACACTTAAAATCAATGCTGCAGACATTTCCAGTCTCGATAGTTCGGTGTTTGCTGAGATGTATAGTTTGGAGGAGCTAAATCTGCTAAATAGCTATATTGGTATTACTAGAAGTAAGGCTTTTAACAGTCTACCTAATTTGCGAACCTTGTATATAAATAATTGTACCATTGATACGATGGAAGAGGATACATTTTCTTTCTCAAGATCAATAAAAGTAATAAGTAATTCACCTGGCATTTTCCCAAAAGGTATCTATAACTTCTCACACTTGGGCATTCAAGATATAAAAGCAGGAGCTTTTCGCGGTTTGGAATCAACCGAAGTTCTACAAGAGAGTTTCATGGATCTCGAAGGAAATCGATTAACCATGATTTCTCGAGATAATTTTGTTGGGTTGTCACATATTAGCGAATTAAAAATTAACAATAACAATATTGAAATTATAGAGAAAAGTGCGTTTTCTTCATTAAAACAATTGTTTTCCCTAGATTTGAGTAACAATAACGTACATGCTATTCTGGACGATACCTTTAAAGGACTCGACAGACTATTGTTGCTGAGACTCAATCGTAATAATATATCTGTTTTAAACTCCAAATCGTTTAGCTCCTTATCAAATTTGCATCACTTAGATCTTTCTGAAAATAATCTAAAAGAACTGCCTGATAATATTTTCAATCCCACTGTATCCTTAGTAGATTTAATATTGGCGAGGAATAGTTTGTATGACTGGAAGAATGACAAATTTCCAAGTCTCACATCATTGGACCTTTCTTACAACAACTATAAGTCCTTCGACGCAGCAAAGTTATCTGCAATGGCCAACATACTAATTCTAAATTTAAAAGGCAATAGTTTGTCGGATATAGATGCTGATTTGGTCATAAAATACATGCCAAATAAGGGAATTATTGACATAACTTATAATGATCTATCGTGCGATACTTTAGAACGCATAATTCCTATATTTGAAAAACATAAGTTAGAATTTGTTAGAGAGTTAAGTTCTAGTAGACATGGCTATTTCGAAGGAATTAAGTGTAGGGAGACAGCAAATAACAACCCTATTCCATCGCAAGTTTCAGAAATTTTAAATGTGCTAAATTATACCAACCAGCATCTTGAAGCGTTACTCTATAAGGGAAATAATACCAAAATCGATCAGTTGGAAATATACAATGCCACTCAATTGATTTCCCTCTTGACCAAGTTGCATTTAAACCTTGAGCAAACTAATCGTTCTAAGAACCATCACAATCGTGTTGTATATAACCATCTTAGCAGAATGGGTGTATTTGAAATCATACTCATAATACTAAGTGTTTTAATCTGCGTGGGGAAACTGTTCCAATTGTGCAGATATTGCTTTCAACGTCAAAATACCAAAAGAACTATCTCCCACGCACAATCGCAGTTAGAATTAATCAATGCAACTTTGTAATTATCTGATCATTTTTAACATTTATTTAGATATATATTTATCTTATGTGCCTCTATGGTTGAGTTGAGTAAGGGCCCACCTTATTAACTTGGTGGACATTTGCTCAAATCTGGCCATGACTGCTGAACTCCTTAGTCAAGTTAGTTTTAAGCTATATTAAGTTTTCTTTAATGTTGTGGGTTTAGTTGCGGAAGGGCGTACGGGAAAACGCACCCAATCCATTACCTCCGTTGTACTTCCTGCGCGGTATGCGTGGTTCTCCACCACGAAATGTAAAATAGGATACAGATTATAAATAAATGAGTATGAGTTAACGAATTATTTAGTATTTACGGTAAAGCTTTGAATTATTTAACACTTATGACTTTTTTTATTTAGTTCACCGTTGTATTTACATTGATATTAAGTATTTATAGATTTTAGTTATTTATCTGTCCATCAAATATAGTTGTAAGTGTTTCTGTTACTTATAAAAATTGTGATACCTCTCTTAATTGACTGCAAGTTATTTTTTAATTAAAATATTAATAAAACACAGAAATATATTTGGTTTTTTGTTTACGTAGATTAAAATAAGTAAGTTAGCTTTAGCAAGAAAATTTAAATTTTGTGAAATCTGAAATTTATATTAGATGCACGTAATTGATCCTTACACCGCAATGTTATTTTAAATTTTCTGAAAATTGCTGATATTGCTAGATGTACGGAGTTGCCGAAATCACTGATGACGTTTTACGTCAAAAGGTCTCATATATATTAATATCACTCGATAGCACATTTTCGTGAAAGTTACTTCACTTACAGCTAAAGCTTTTAAGATTTTAAAAGAATATTTAAAATTTTGAATGTCTGCAACCGTCAAACAAATTACTATTACCAGGAATTTTGCACCGATTGAAATAGTAATTATTTACCTACTGAAAAGTTATTAGAAAACTTTAATTATTTGTTGGTTAAAATTTTACTTACCTTAAATATTCATATATAAACCACGGTCAAATCGAAACTAATATTGTTTTCCTATAAGGCGCTTCATTTACCAACTGAAATTAACATCTTTAGTATTCTTCTAAGTTAAAAGCATATGTGTATTATATGTAAGTAATATATATATATGGTTAAAAGTGTCCTCCCATCTGAACTACTGAACTACTACGACCATTTCGTTAGAACCAATAGTCGCTAATAAACCATGATATATTTACGAAAGGAAGAAAACTAGTTTTGTAAGATACACTGGCTGACAGTTAAAGTGACTCAATATAACATTTCAATTGTACCATTGTGTTTGATTGCACTCTGTACAACCGTATACAATTGAATCGATGAGCGAATTAAAACAACAGCAGGAGGTACGGTAAGGTTATGCAACCAGCCCGACTACAACTCTATTTCTAAGCCTTATTAGCCCCCTCTTTCTGACTTAGAAAACGCCAACCACCTCGTTAGGCGTGAATATATGACTCAGTAGCGCCCGACAAAATATGAATACGTATTTTCTACTTCTTTCCCGAATTGGCCTACGCTTTTAGAGTTATTAAACCACGCCTGTTCGCACTAACGCTATCAGCTCTATAAACAAATGTGAGCATTTAAAGCGATTAAAAAAGTGCAAACGCTTAAGGCTGGGGATTGAAACGAAGAAAATTCACCAATCTTCCCTCTTTCTTTATCGTGTTGTGTGGTGCTGGTATCTGTATTAATATAGATGCACTCGAATTTTCCACTGTAAAATTTCTACCTCGCTATTCAACTTATGCAAGGGTTTGTTTCTCTGCTGAGCAGGTGTGCTCAAAGCAGATGTGAGTCAAAAATACGGGCAGATGTTTTTGCCAGTGCAGATAATTTTAAGATTATTCTGTGATTTTAAGTAAAATAAGCTTCATGGCCTTTGTATGTGTGTATTATCGAAACCTCATTTTACCTTGAATCCGGTGCTTTATGCTTCTTGGCCTTTCAGTCACTATAACAAAGAAATCTGTGAAATTTAGTTAGAATAAACAGGAACCAAGTGATATTTAACTGATTCTAGCCAAATTCTGAATCTATTATGTACATTGTACAGTGACCGCCAAAAAGTCGGCCTAATATGGGAAAAAAAATTATTTTGATTTTTCAAAAACACTTTTTACGTCAATAATTTGTGCTCGTCTAAAAACCTATTTAGCCCCTATCATATATACCGAGTGATTTTTACTTATTTAGAAAATGGAGTTTTCCGAAATTGTCAAAATCCAAAAAGTGCTATTTTTAGGAAATTAAGTAAGATTTCAATCAGATTTTTTTAGAGTGTGTTATTTTTAGCTAACTAAACAATTGCAGGCCAGAAAACTCCTATTTTTTTTATAACTTTAGCTAATTATTAATTTTTGAAATTTTTAAATATTTTTCAAAATTTCACATACCAAGACTTAATATTAAAATTAAAATTTTTTACGTGAAGACTAAAGATTTATAAGTGGAAAAAATAATATAAAATGTTAATTTCTTCTTTCGATTTTTTATCATTTACCGAAAAGTAGTATGTTTGCAGAATTTTTCCGTTTTTATGCAAGGCGCTTTTTAGGAGAAATATTTTTCAATTCTAATTGATATCTATTTAAATGGCTTCTAGAAACTCTAATCTAACCCTGTTAATGAATTACTGTTACAAAAATTCTGTAAATGTTTTCTTACCGTTGTCTAAATGAGATTTTTCTTTATCCAATTTGCATTTCTAAAAAATACTAATTGTCGGTAAATAATGAAAAATGTAACGAAGTAATTAACATTTTTAATTATTTTTTGAAAAAATTACTCTTAAAGGGATGAAAAGGGGTAAACTATGTTTTCACGAATTCGTCAGTATCTCTTAGACCCGGTAAAATATCGACTTGGTGTTTGCTTGCATAAGTATCCAATGCAAATGTCTAAATACTCATTTCGGGATTTTGCCCTAATTAACCCTTAAAGTTCGATTCTGCATTCGGGGTAAAGTATAGAACTCCTTGTATCTCCTGTGATTGTTAAGTTAGAGCATTCTTTTTTTGGTATATAGATGTGTTTTTCAAATCTTTAGAAAGGGGTTTTAGAGTTTTTTTAAATTTCACCACTAAAGCGGTACAAACGGAAAACCGAAAAGGAGTAGGGGGTTAGAATGCTTTTTTCGCTCTGGGTTCATTTCAGTATAAGACTGACTGAAATAATTTTTCGAAATTTTACCCCTAAGGGGTGAAAAGGGGTAAACTGTGTTTTCACGAATTTCTAAATATTTCATAGAATACAATGGGAGGATTTCTAAAATTCCACCCCCCAAGTGGTGGAAACGGATATACTTATGCTATAATATATGAATACAACATTCAATAAGTACACTAGTAGTAAATTAAGCAAGAAAGTACATACCTATTACGTAAAAAACTAATCTGTTACATTATTATTTGTAATAATAACATTTATTTGTAATAATTGTACGTGAAGATATAAACTACAATTCAATTTTAAAAAAAGTTTTCGGTAGCGGGAATGAACACGGGTCTCCTGAGCGAGAGTCAAGTATCCTAGCATATACACTATACAGGGTTATAATTTCTTTTCTTCAACCAGCTATATACTTCCCAGATTCATGATATTTAAGCCAAAATGTACTTATTTTAATGACTGAATTTTTATCAGTAGTAATGATTTTGCCGGTGAACATTTTTTGCGAAAGTTTCTTGTTTTGGCAATATCACAAGACAAACTAACTTGATAGATGAGGGAATTTGTCAAAGTTATTTTGTTGAGGGCATTGCCAAAAAACAACAAATCTTGAGTGAAACGTGTTCCGAGCAAAATCATGAGCCCGAAACACATTTCGTGGAGTATTTCCCAAATATGGGTTCATTTTGTATCAGTATACAATGAATATGACATTTATACTGATTCACAATGACAGTTTAATGACGTTTTTCAAATGCCACGTTGCTTAAAACACCATATTTGGTGGTTTCCATGAATACAAGTGGTAAAAGAAACTGATAAAATTTCAAGGAAAATTTTTAAATTTTTTGCCACTATAAAAACACGTGATTGGTTGAATTTTGGAAAATTATGGCGTTTGATTGGATAATAGGAGATGCGGGAAATAGTCACTGAAATTAGTTCAACAGTAAATTATTATTCAAATATTAACACATTGGAAATGAGATGACCACTTTATAATAGATTATTTAAGCATTACAAGATACTATCAAACAAATTACTTTTAAAATTGTTTTATTTATACATTGCATATCTACATTCAACAGTTTTGTGTTGAAAGTGATAATTAAAATATTTAGATAATCCTTATAAAACATCTATAAAATAATGCTTTTTAGAGGCGCGCATCCAGCGACAGGGCCGTATCAAAGTTAGAAATAAATAGTAATTTTTATTAAAATTAATATCATAAAATATTTTAGTTATTTAAAAAATACGGTTTTGTAACTAAACAATCAAAAGTAACGACTAACGCGTACAGCAGCTGAACAAGTCAGGTTAAAAATGATTTTTTTATGTTTAATAATCTTCATTATAGTTTCCATAATGCTGCATATTGTACGACTATACAGTGTGGGAAAAAAGTCTGGAACACCTGAAACATCTTGCTTTATTTGCATTTTTCTCGAAAATTTCTTTATGCAACTTCATAAAACTTTTATACTACAATACTCAAAACGACGTGCTCTTTCACTTCCTCGAACAAAAAATTAGGGTTATCATTAAAAAAAATGCCCCAATTGACCCTGCTGGTGTACGCCACTGTATATAGTTCTAGAGTATTTCAAAAGATAGCAAATTTACAATGCTTTTTGACTCCTTCAAGCGGTTTTGCCACAAAACAGAATTTTGCAAGATATTTCAGGTGTTCCAGACTTTTGTATCACACTGTATAATATTTTTATAAGAGACTGTGAGTTTGTGACAATGTAAAGCAAATTGGTTCCCAACAATTCTATAATATAACTGTTATAAAAGTAAGAAAAACGTCTACTTTAATGACAGATTTTAGTAGTAATGACTTTTAAGACGGTTGCTGAAAACATTCTTTTTCAACCTAAAAATAAATATTCTTCATAATTCATATTTCGTTCTAAACATTTTTGTTCAGCTATTAATTATTATTACGTATAGCAAAACAGCTATAAACCCGAGCTCTAATAATAATCATTCACTGTCACTCGTATTCGCGATTTACCGTATTGTAAATTTCGCATTTCCCACTGCATTGCAAAAGTGGATATAATCCCGCACGTGGGACCTGAAAATAAAATGTAAATTCCCGCATGGGCGGAGTTTTATCACGCGTTTGCGCGGGCTTTTCTCCTGTACTCTTATACGTTCCCCGTTCTTGTAGTGTGTCGGTCAGCTGTTCTGTTCATCGATGTATATTAATTAATATTATCGTCTGCTATTAACGTTATTGATCGATAATGGCAACTTCATATGAATTAAAGATAAACGTTGCCTTTAACAGTTATGAAGAATTAAATGAAGCCATAATGTTACATGAAAAACAGAATAAAGTACAACTTTAGAAACGAAATTGCAAAACTCTTGACAATGCTAAAAATCACTGCCCCAAGTTATACAGTATTGCAAACTCAACATTAAAGTATTATGTTATAAAATACTTTGCATTCACGAGAAAGTTGAAATTATTAATTTTCAAAACGACGTATGTAGTAATTGCCAAAACACCAAAATTTGGTATTGAACGAAGGATTTGTAGAACACGATTATTACAGTAATTATAATGATATAGTAGTAGAACATGGTTGCCAAAGCACCAAAAATTTGGTAGACATTATGAGCGAAGAAAATGTTAACAATATTCTATAATTCGATTAATCCCATTCTGTAGAGACAATAGAAGAAATCGTTTGTGATATAAATTATTCAAAAATTGTTGATGATTAATCATGTTTACATAACATTTGTTTGTCGGTATGTTATATATAAGCATTTACTTTTATGGACATTTCTTAGATTTTAGTAATCACATATTTTTAGGAAGCAATAAAATCTCGAGGTAGGCCTAGAGGAAGATCGCTAACAGCTATTGGTTTACCAAGATAGAAAGAAAGAAAAAATTAAAGAGCCTCCAAAATTACTGCAAATCAATACTGTATCTTGTATTTTATGGAAGATCACACAATACTGATTTATTAAATGCATTTGTTAGTGTAAAATTCTTATTAATATATAGGTAAAAAGGTAAAAACATATATTTTGTTGCTCATTCTATCTAGTAGCTTTCTATTAAATTATTATCGGTTTCGCAATCGGTTTTTATTAAATAACTTAAAATATTCATTTACCTACGTCTCTACCTAATAACAATTTAGAAATTAAAGTGCAAAAGTGTATGAAAGTATGTCGGGATTCTAACGAATAATTAACAATCCCGTACCATAGGACATGAACCCCGCAAACGCGTGATAAAACTCCGCCCGTGCGGGACTTGAAATTTTATTTTCGGGTCCTAAATTTAACGCAGTTCGTGCAATGTTCACAACCTTGGTTTGTAACAACAATACGACATCTGTCTTACAATGCCTACACTATTTATACGTTATTTATGTGGAAATTTATCAGGTGTCTCAAAAACAGCACCAAAAACCGACATTTGGCGTTGTAATATTCGCCCTAAATGACAACAGCTTGAATTTATTTAGGAATCACGTACTATCAATAATTAAACGTCAGAAATAGTTCACTGAGGTCTTAAATGAAAGATCAAAAATCGTATCTTCCTGTAAACTATTTTACAGTTTCTGTTTTCTATTTTTCACAAGTAAATTTTACTGTTGGATGACAGAAATACAAATGAAAAATGCCTACAAAAGCGTCGATATTTTGAATACAATTTTACAGCGCAAGCGAATCTGTTACCATTTATAAAATAGCTTACGCTGATGAGCCAACATTCGTCTTTGAAATGAAGGCTTATTTAACTTCATACGACGCGTGTGAATCGATAAAACGTGATTCCTATGTATCAATCTGTCCCTATTATTTCAACATAAGCCAAACGCCAGCCTTAAAGGAACATACAACTGTAAGTATCAAGGTCAAGCAGACGCTTTAATATTAGTACTATTTCAACGGTAATAGAGACGTTATAAGACATAAACGTTCAAAATAGGTTGCATCAGTTCTTTATGCAAACGTTGTTCGTAAATAATTGTTTGTTCAACGTGGTTTTATAATGTACATATCACTTACTTTTAATCGTATCGTGAAATATCACATTCGAGATTTATTTTGTATGTACTCTGGACGTATTATTTTCACATTAATTATATACACTAATGAATTGCAGGTCTCACAGATATATTCCCAGGGATCTTGCATACCCGTGTATACAGAGTGGTTGGTTTTTCATTACGCATCTTATATCGTCGGTAATATTGGAGATACAAGAACACAAAGGAAAAGTTTCTTAGTTCAATTTTATCTATAACATAGCGAACATAACAATTTATGGCCTACTGGTTTTTGGGAAAAATTCCCAACTTTAGTTTTTCAAATAGAAAACTCCATATTTTATTTTAAAATGTAAAAGCTTATAAAATTCTGAATACAGTTATACTTTTACTTTTTGTATTAAAGCCTCATTTGTGGCCTCCGGCATCACCCGATCTTTCGATATTAGATTTTGTGTTTGGGGTTTTCTGAAAAACAAAGTTTACAGTACCATGTCTGATACACTGTACGAACTAAAAAATAAAATTCGTTTGGCAGACCACAAAATTACGCTTGAAATGTTATATAGATGCCGACAGCATTTACTGAAAAGACCGCAATTACGCATTAACAACAATGGTGGGCACTTTCAACAATTTATTCAGTAGTATTAGTTTTGGCACTGTGTTTTTGTTTTTTAATTTTGTATTATTGAAATTGTGCAATAAATGTAATGTCAACGTTTATGATTAAAGGTCACATTTACAAAACAAATTGAAGAAACTTTTTTTTCTTACTATTACAACAGTATTTATTGCTTAAATGAAAAAAGTAAGAGTGTGACTGTATTCAGCATTTTCTAAACTTTTCAATTTTCAGGTAAAATACAGAGCGCTCCATTTGATAAACCAAAGTTGGGATTTTTCCCAAAACCAGTAGGCCATGGATAATTATTATGTTCACTATGTTATAGATAAAATTGAACTAAGAAACTTTTTCCTTCCACTTTTACTTGTATCTCTAATATTACCGAAGATACAAGCTGTGCAATAAAAAACCAATCACGGTTTATATTCCATTTAAAATGTATATATCATAATAAGCATATTACTATGTCACTTGAAAAAGTAAAGAAAATCAAACATTACTCACTAGTGAGAGTAGAATAAAAAAGTAAGGAAGAATAGTTATTTATGGTACTAGTGTGCTATATTAGGTCTCGAGGTCAAAAAACTCAGAAACCAATTTAAAGGATTTATTATCGAATTCAAAAAATCTTTACAAAAAATAATAATTACAGTAGTTATTTGTTTAAGTACGCAGATAAATGGTCGATTTAATGCCAGTCAACATATTAAATCTGCCTTTCTGCTGTGTTAAACCTATTATTTTTCGCCGATTTAGTGCAACATTTTACGGTGGGTATTGACAACAAATGAATAGGTACCTAGGTGACAGCTAACAGTTGCTCAAGTGTCACTTTTATTGTCTAGGTAGTAAAAAACTTTAGCTACGGCTACCTTTTTTTGGGATGTAGGAGGCGCCAAGGCTAACCTCACAAGTGATCGAACGACTCCAACCTGGACCCACGAATGTATTACTTCAGATTGGGAGTGTTTTATCATTACAATTCATCTATGGTACCTACCCGAAAACATTTTTCTTTTCGGTGCGAACCCTCTTTTAACATATTCCTTCTTCCATTTCTTTCTTCCGGTGTCTCGTGCGTCTCATTGAAATGTCATCTCATGTTTATATTTGTGGTTGTGTTTGACGATTTATTTTATCTTGTACCGTTTGATCCATTCAGTTACTTTTGTTTTCTACCATTATAAGTCTATCATATTATCCGGGGAAAATGGTTTCTTCTATTTCCAGCTCTAAAGTAGTTCTTCCTCTTTCTCATTTTGGGCACCCAAACATTGTATGCTCGCTACTGTTCGTTTCCCTGCAATACCAACATTCTGCCCTCTACTCGTTCCCTATCTTCATCAGATAAAGTCCAAAGCAGCCATGTCATTGAGTCACAAAGTAATCCAGACTACCATATTTTCTGTTTGTCCATTTGGGGATATCCTTTATTAAATTTTTAGTCCACGCGGCTTTCCTTTCTAGCACTCTCCATCTTGCTTGCTAGAAATCCACCATCTCCTCCCTTATGTCCTTTTTGGATCTCATTGTTTCATCCTTACCGTCTCCGCAAATACGTTCTTGGATCATGAGATCGATTGGGAGTGTCCCCGTGATCATCTGCAGTGCCACTGTAGAGTTCGTCCTGTATGCGCAGTTCACCCTTAGCATCATCGTTCTTTGAATGCCTTCGAGTTTATTTCGCCACTTCTTCTTTTCGACAAACTTGCCCCATATAGGTGCGGCGTATAAAACGATGGAATAAACGACTGCCGCCAGAATTTTTCTTTTTTCGCTGTTTGGGCCTCTTTTATTCGGCATAATCCTGCCCAGTTGCTTTGTTACCCTGTGTACCTTGGCCGATATATACTCGATGTGCTTCGTCATTGAACAGTTTTTATTGAAAACTACACCCAAGTAGTTTAAAGCTTCTACCGTTATGATTTTGGTGTCTTGTAACTGTATTCTTAACGTTTCTATTTGTCTTCTTGTGTTTTATGAGGTGCAAGTTTTAAGCCTTTGGACTTAACCCATTCATTTAATTTATTAAGAGCGCAGTTTGCCTTAGTTTTTAATTCTTCAGCCGTTCTTTCTTTGACAAACTTGATTTTAAGTTTGAATATGAAATAATATTTGAAGTACACTAAACTAAATACATGTCCCAAACTGACAAAAAAGAGAATCAAATTCCAATGATTAAATTCTGCGCTAGATTATTGAATATTCATTATTTACATTTAGTATAGTATTATAAAGGGTTTAAAAAGTATGTGAAGTAAGTAAATTGTTCCCTCACTCTGATAGTTAACTACAAGGATAGCAAAGTCAGCCAACTTCTCAGCCGAATCTAGTCGTGAGTTAAATGAGAGACTCTAATTTTAAAACTGTAAAAAATATGAGCGCCAAGTAGCAATTAACCCAGGCACTTTGCTAGACAAATAACATATACGTCGAGAAGGCTAGCGCCCTCTTTCTTCAGGGATTGGTTTAGTAGCCTAAACCAATCCCTGAAAAAAGAGAACGGCAAGGGCATATAAGTAAAATTCTCAAACATAAATAACGGGGCAGTATAATTATTATATCATTTAAAGAGTAGTCGGTACATATAAAGCACAATAATACCACAATCAAATATGTAGTACAACTTAAACCGTGCACAAAAGTAAAAAGGGGGAAGGCGTGTAAAAAGTCATGTATATAATAATTAATAGTTACGAATATTTAGGCAAAACGACTAATACAAAAATTGATGATAGAATAAGCAATACGCATTACCAAACGGCTACTTGGTACCCTATAATAAGGTCAGTCAAAACGCATAACAACAATAGCGTTATTTACTAAAGATACAATTTTGAGTTCGGATTGAATTTTATCCAAAACCCACAAATGCAAGAACATTTTCATGTTATAAATAACCAAAGGATAGGTTCTACAGACTCCCAAATACTTGGTTCGGATTAGGCCAGGTAACAAGTCCGGAATACGCTAGTAATTCATTAAAATTGTAATCAGTTTCAATTCGTCGAGTAAAGAGAATTATTTACTAAATATCTTGGCAATAGGAGAATAATTAAGCTTAATTCAACGGAGCTCATCGGTTACAAGCATAAAGTAAAAGCCCAAACATTGAATTTTAATGAAAAGTAAGCTATATCTTGCGGATTGCTGTACAAAAAAAAAACAATTCAACAAAATAAGAGTTACGAGCATGGTACGTGAGCGTATCCAAGAATAAATTTGGCATTGACAGATTATAAGTTATAACAGTGATTTGAATAAATCCAAAGTCCAAAATATACTATATTTATCTAAATACGAAGAGAATCTGATATTTGACGAATACATTAAAATTAACACGAACCACTAGCAGGTTACAAAGAAGTCCATGTTGCAGGTATGTCGAGGTTGCGGGCTATATCATGGCCCATACCCTTAACCAAGAGAATATGTTAGTTAAAGACATACCTGTGCTGGGCACCACGTAGAACACAGGCGTCCCAGAAGCTGGCCAGAAGCAAAACCATGTCGATAAGCCTCAAGAACAGCCAGGTGATTGTGCAAAGTTTGAACAGCTATTCCACATTACAACCATCGACTGCAAGTAATATATAGCTCGGCGATGGGGTCTAAGAGTAGACTGACAACGGGCCTTTTGCAGAAACGGAATCTATATACACAAATTGTCGAAAGCGAAAAGGAGGCGGCGTAGCTCATACGACCAAGTGCTTTTCGCCCTTAACTAAAACGAACTGAAATATTTGAAAGCATATAATCAAAACAATTAATACAAAAGAAAGCTAGGAACTATCGTTGAGATGTGCTGCTCCCTTTTATTAAAGTTCGTATTCCCGATTCCATACATAATTCAACACTTATTATCAGAACATGGGAAGACGTCTACCTGCCCTTATAGCAAAATGCCTCGCTTTCACTTATTTTCCACTTCAAGGGTAGTTCTTTAAACAAATCTCTGGTGGAGACATGGGTTAACCTCTTTTACCTGCCGTTGCAGGTACCTTTATGGAGGCTTTCGAAACCGTTGTTCTGGAATGTTTAGAATTGAAACCCAAGGTTTGGTTCCGATACGTTGACGATACCTTCATTATTTGGCCACATGGTAAAGACTCTTTATCCGTCTTCTTAAGCCATCTCGATAGTCAACATGACATTAACATTAACATAGAAATAGAAAGTAACGGCCTTTTTGGATGTACATATTTCTCGCTAACCCAGTGGCAAACGTGGTCATTCTGTATATCGCAGATCAACTCACACCGATTTCTGATTTTTATCATCATCCAATATGAAAATTTCCATCATAGATTCACTTATACACCGTGATGTTTCTCTATCCCTACCAGATGTCCACTCTGAATTGGATGTACATGTTTCCAAACCAGCAGAAAAATTGATCATTCTGTATATCGAAAAACCACTCACACTGACCGCTATCTACATGTCGATTCTCATCATCACCCTACCCAAAAAATTTCTGTTATCAATTCTCCGGCACACCGGACTGTTTTCATATCCAAACCCGATAATATCCACACTGAATTGAACCATATTCGGAAATCCCTCGGGAACAACGATTACCGCCCTAGGTATCTACAGTCTGCCGTCAATTACTATGTTCATCCACGATTACCCAAATCTCAAAAAACCTATCCTCCCGCAGAAATAGCCTTCCTCCCCACTAAGTCACAGATCGCGTAGAAAAGTTTTTTAGAAACTAAAACATCAAAACAGCATTCAAACTCCCAGGCAAAGTCTCACAGGTTCTTTCTTCACAAAAAGATAAATTAAACAACGTCATCTAAACGTATTTATAGAGTCCCTTGCTATTGTAATGCTGTATACATTGGTAAAACAGGACGTTCCGCAAAAACTCGTATATCTGAACACCAGCGCTACCTCAAGTCGGGTCTCATTTCATCATCACCCATCGTCGAACACCAACGCCATACCGGCCATTAGATCTTTCTTTGATGAAATCTCTATTATCTCTATTTCTTTAGCAGAAAGATTCGCTAGGCCATTGAGATTTACAAACACCTTAATAATATCAATTGAGACTAAGGCTTTCCCGTTCCTTCGATGCGGAAAGTGTTTATTTCTAATCCCCGCCCACCGTCACTCAACCACAACGACACTTATAAATTCTCGCCTTTCTCCTTCCGATTATTAGAAGAGTTAGAAGAGCCTCTGTCGTGGTTTACACGTTGAGTTACCGTGTTCCCCTATCCCTTTTCTTGCGAAAGAGTTTCGACACTAGCGCGGTTTATATGTTGAGTTACCGTACCCTGTCGTTTTCCTCCTGATGAAGCCCCTTACGAAAGTGGGAGAAACTTTAAATTCTTTAACCTCAATAATGACACGGTCCAATCCCTGAACCCGTTTGTTGCATAATAACAATGGCCGTGAAAACCTCCAAAATCAAAAATGATGCTAATTAGATTCAAATATAGGCGTAAAAAACTATTTTAATATTTATTTAGGCTCATGAATTGGATAAATGTTGTAAATAGTAATATTTAGATTGTTGTTATCTGTCAAACTGACAGGTTTTTGTAATTTATACAACTTAATTCAGAATGGCTTAAAGCGTATGTAATGGAAGTAAAATAAGATATGCTTTTTAGTTAATTTAGAAAATAGTTTTTTTTGCTGTATAATTTAGAATTAATAATACGGTAGGGACAACTTAGCAGAATCAAATTAATACGATAGCATTTATTTTCAATAACTTGCAGTTACTGCATAAGCGTTTTCAGAAGTGAATTCACGTCTCTTTCTACATTTTGCTAGTGTAGGCTAACAAGCTGATTTGTGTACCTTAAAATACAAATGACAGAGCTGTTTTCATAAAAAGTTGGGTTAAGAGTTGAGTCGCGAGGGTAATTAAAAGGTTTTGACTCTTAGCTGTGTTTATTTTATTTAAGAGCGGTCAATCGAAAGCAGCAAGGATGAAATTCTACAATTGCAATAAGCTAAGGCAAATCTACGAGGTGACACATTTATATGTGGTTATCTGCAAAAAGAAAGCAAATGAAATGGTAGCGACGAGAAAGTCTGTGAGCGCTACTACTATACGAACCTGGTGTCTAACGCAGAAGAGAATAAAGCTGAAAAATAGCGATGGTTACGATTCCTGGTGGAGGAGTAAGGGTTTTTTTTTTGTATGCCGTGTCTGCAGCGACGATTTTTAATCGCCATATTGCATTTGATGGGCAGAACCGTGGAGAAGAAAAGATCAGGACGTCTGGAGAGAGCATTTGTCAAGGCTAGCTGGGCCACAAATCTAGCTGACCTACCTCAAAGAGGTAGCAGTTGGGATTAGTGGCGTGCATGAACATTCTGACAGCGGTAACGGATGGCGCCAAATTTAAATTCTAAAAATTCTAAATTTAGTTTTCTTTATAATATTACTGATACAAGTACTCTTTTATCAGTACACTGTTCTAGCTAATGGACCAATTAATGATATCCATTGAAAATAAATATCAATATAACTATAAATACTTCAATATATCAAATACGTATAAATGATGTAGATTTTCCTTGCCCTATTTGGCTCAAGATTATGGTAAGAATAACCATTCGTTCATTCATACATCCATAATCCATAGCCTCTTTTACCTTTCGGTGTCGAGGACCATTCATACCTCGCGGGAACTGCAACGGAGGTAATGCGCCGCACACGACTTACACTACGCTCCCCCGCATGCAAAAATACCACACACACAACAACTTACATCTAACTTAACTAATGAGTTCAAATCCACTGCCGCTCCGAGAAAATTCTCGGCTACGGCCAGATTTGAACCCATGTCCACCTGGTTGCTAAGCAGACAACAAGCCCACACAACCACCGAGATGGCCAAGAATAACCATATTATTTTAAATTACTCAGGGAATTAAATGAAATAAATATCAGCAATATTATGAATATGACAGACAACTTATTGCCAATTAATTTTATTTATAACTAGCCATTGTAATAATTATTTGTACAACTAGTGATGAAAGAATAGTTTTTTACGAGTTTAAAGGTTGATGCACGACGTCCAACCCGGAGTGCATCAATCAAATGAGTATAAAAAATACTTTCATACGTGTTAAACAGGTTATTTTTTTGCATAGTGATATCTTGCAACTCAAAAGTGGTCGAAAAAGACTTCAGAATTTACAACTGTCAAATGAACAATTTGCAATTTCAATAAAAAAGCTTAAAAAGTATTACCTACTTTCATTACGATTTTTCCTTAAAAAAATAATTAAAAATTGTTCATATTTGTAGATAAGAAGACAAAATAATTGCCATATTTTTTAATTTTACGGTAAAAAAAATTCTGACTTTTATGAAAAGTAGGGTTCTGGCAAAGTAAAGTTGGCGTTTTTTGAGGTGCAAGCGGTCATAGTACATTACATAAAATTCAGGAAAGGGATGCTTTGCTGACTAGACAGCTTATTAAGTAAGAGGCCGCTTAGCGGCCGAGTGCTTGGTCGTCAAGTCAAGTAAAGACATTTTTTTGACATGTATGATTTGAATTTGAAAAAGGCCATTTCTGTTCATTTAAATTATAATACCTAATATTGACAATAAACATTAAATATTTTGAATCGTTTTTACAATAGTCTCGTTCGACGTCAAGTCGGCTTGCTGCAGCCTTATTCTACTACACTTACCCATAAATTAACTTAATCTAGTTCAGTATTGGAACAGCTACGGTCCATCGTTCACCTTTTACACAACAATAACCAACTCAGAACTGATAGTGTATTTTTAACGGATAACAAACTACACCTGGCAGATAAACAAGTTACTAGTGCTACCTAAACGTCATGCCTAAATGTAATTATACAAGTGTGCATAAGTTGTGTGGGAACTCAAGGCGAAATTAACTTGTACACAGTTTGTCTCACCAATTAACATTGTAAAATTATTGAGCAATCAACTGTTGCTGTGTAGGCCTTAAAGTATGTGATTGGTCAGAAATAGCTAATGCTAATTAATTTGAAATTGTTTTCATTTCTGGTAAATAGCTTAGCCTACCTCAATATGTACAAAGCAGTAGTTGATCTTTTCATAATTTCCCTATGCTATGGAACATACTGTATAATCATACATGAGGATACATTTATAGCTTATGCAATAAGCAAGGTGCTCGCTAAGTCATATTTTGTGCTGCTTATCCCTCTATTTCTAATTTGTAAAAATTCATTTAAAATTAAACTTTTTAATTTTAAATTATTTAATATTGTTTGAAGTTGAGTGAGGTACGCGAGGCGGGTCGGTTGTGCTAAACGTAGTACTAGTTAATTTCAAAAAACTTCACGGAAAGTCTATAAAATAAACTGAAATTGTGACTAAGGGTTGAGTGGTATTTACTCAATAAATGATAGTGGTTCGTTAGGCCAAGAAAGTGCGTAGAGAGTTAGTCTTGCGAGACAATTAGAAAGTGAAGTGCTTGCACGAGCAATTAAGTGCAAAAATTACCTGACAGAGGAGTTTTACGGCGCGATATCAACACTCGGACAGGAGATAAGAAAAGTCGTATGATAATTCTGGATTAAATACATAGGCGTATACGTTTTTGATTACATTTACGGTTCGCTTAGGTTCTTAACTATTACATAAATCTATATAAATTAAAATAATATCTAATTACAGCTATTTAAGGCAATCATGGAAGAAATACTAAAAGACGTTCGGAATAAATTAGGTGAGATCAGCAAAAGGTCGGAACGTGTTGAAAATAAAATTGACAATTTCCAAAAAGAACTGGATCTCGTTAAAAACAAAGTTAAAGTGGTAGAAGTAGAAATAGTGAAATTAAAAACACAGGTTAATGAGCAAGAAATTAAAATTGAAATGCTCGAAAGAGAAATTAGAAAGAAAAGGCCAATAATACAAGGCTTAAAAGAAGAGACGAATGAACCTGATATAGAGCTGAAAGAGAAAGTTAGGGTCCTATTTACGGATTTAGGAACATTGAAAATGAAATACAAAATATTGCACGACTAGGGTATAAACAAGAAAATCAAAAACCAGAACCAGACCTATACTAGTCGAATTTGTAACGATGTCAAAGCAACTTGAAACATTAAAAGCAGCGAAAAAGGTTAAAGGCAGACCGATATGGATCAACGAAGACTACTCCAGGTCAGTACAAATGCAGAGGAAAATGTTACTTAGCCATATGAAGCAAGCTAGAGAGGCAGGGTGTAGAACTTTTATAAATTACAACAAGCTCATGGTAAATGGGGAAGTTTTACATTAGAACAGCTAATGAATCAACAGCAAAGAAATTAAAAAAGGAAGAACTGTGAGTGAAAGATCTCCACAAACGGAAAGGAAAGAAGATGGAGAACAGTGTTACAAGATTTTAAAAAACAAAATACAGATAAGCTGGACGGACTCCACGACGACGACCGCAATGTAGAAGGCAGAAGCAGCATAAAAAGAAAACAAGAAAAACGAGTAATAAGATAAGTAAAGAAAATGAATTAGATCTAAGAGCCCTGCAATACATAGGGTGCTGGAATGTACGAACCATGTACGAGATAAGTAAAACACCAAATAGTGAATGAAATGCATAACTACCAGCTAAGCATTCTAGGCCTACCTGAAACGAGATGGACACGATGTGGAGAGTTAAAATTAATAAAGGACACCACAATTATTTATTCTGGAAAAATGGAAGAAGAAGCAAAATACGAAGAGGGGGTTGCTATGATAATGGACAATGATGCAAGGGAAGCGCTTCTAGAATGGCAAGGAATTTCCGAAAGAATTATGTGGGCAAGATTTAAGGTGAGATTTTTCAATATGATTATTGTAGTGTTATACGCACCAACAAATATTGCCACAAGAACAAAAAGACACGCTCTGTGAAGAGTTACAGAAAGCTTATGATGATATAAGGAAAAAACATCAAAAAGATATAAAGATCCTCGTGGGCTATATAAATGCAAAAATTGGAAGAAATAATAGCGGTAGAGAAGAAGTAATGGGCAAGAAAGAAGTGGGGAAAATCAATGAGAATGGAGAACTACTTGTAAACTTTTGTGCTACTAACAATTTAATTATAGGTGGCAGTCTATTTACACACAACGTAATACACAAGGTAACGTGGACCTTTCCTGGAGGTAAATACAAAAACCAGATAGACCATGTGGCTATTGACAGGGAATTTCGAAATTTTTTATTGATGTAAGGGCCATGCGAGGTGCAGATATCGGATCAGACCACGCTCTAGTGAGATCAAAACTCCGAATCAACTTAAAGAGAAGCGAAAAGAAAGAAGGAGAAGAACTAAATTTAAATCAAAGTGGCTTATGCAAGACAATGAAGTAAGGAAACAATTTTAAATGAAATTTAAAAATAAATACGAGGTTATACAAGATCCAAAGCAGCTGTCAATCGAAAGGTTATAGAAAATATATAAAGATATCATGAGAGAAGCAGCGACAGAAACGGTAGGTCTGAATAGGGAGAGAAGAAAAGAATGATGTCAAAGGACACTTGGACCAAAATAGAGGAAAGAAAAGTTATTAGGTAATGAAGCCATTACATAACTGAGTGGTGTAATGAGCTTCATTACCTAATGGAAATAGTGTCAAATGAGTGACGCAATGAGTTAGTTATCTCACTGGAGTAGACGTTATTTACTATACAAGTGGGATAACGGCATCATTAATATACGTGTGTGTAAGTTACAAACGAGTGCGTAGCACGAGTTATGTAAGCACACAAGTATATTAATGATGCATTATCACACATGTATTATACAAAATTTTATCTACGGCTGCCTAAAATTGAGAAAAGTGCATTAAGAGAAATGTCAGATCTGTCATTTTCAAAAATATTTTAGTATGCAAATGTCATTATGTCATTCATTTCACACTATTTCAGTTACGTAATGAAGTCATTACACAACTCAGTTGCGTAATGAAACCATTACATAACTGAGTGGTGTAATGAGCTTCACTACCTAACTGAAATAGTGTCAAATGAGTGACGCAATGCGTTACTTATCCCACTGGAGTAGATAAATTATATTACATAACGAGCTGCGAAAGTGGCGTATATCCTGCGAGTATATTTGAGAAACGAGGCAAAGCATAGCGGAGCAGAGTGCTTAAAATACGAGCGTACAATACACTTTCGAGCGAGTTATGTACGCTATTTATTCCATGACCACAAAAATAGACATTTTTGCAATTTTATGATTGACAGCTTTATTGTGACGACTGACAACGTCAGTAGATTGCCCGCAAAATGCATAATATCGAGACCGTATCAGTCTTTAAATACGATAGCACTGGGAAGGGTAATCCCGAATTATTTCCTGGATAAGTTCGTTCTGATAATGCTACAAAAAGCTAAATCACGTTGGGAAATAGCAATCAATCTTCCTAAAATCTGTTGCGACGGATTACAAAGAACGTAGACGTATGCAACTGATAACTGATAAATAGATGTCAAGGATTTTTCTCTTTATATTCTGTTCGCAATTTAATACGTAACGCCGTTCGAAGAAACATTGTGGTGCTCATATATAACAGAGATACCCGAACTGAAATTCACAAGTTGTTTGTTTGATGTGAAGTGGGTGCCTCCGAAGTCGTCTTAAGGTAGGTGGTGCAGTTTTCTGAAGTGATCGTAGTTAATGTAGCAGTCAGTTCGACACCTTCTTCAGGTATCACTACTAATAAATAAGAATTTGCTATTTTTTCCTTTCGTTTAGATTTCTTTATTTGAACAAGCTTCATCACACAGTAGCTTACGTCTTTTGAAAAACTATGCGTTATGTGGAATAAAATTGGTTATTTAAAGATTATGTAAAATCAGCTGCATAATTTAAAGTGATTTTAGAAATGATTTGCTATTGAAAGGTAATTTTCTTCTTGATTGTGTTTTTACTACAAGTACCCGTCGCGTCGCTCACCTTCTTAAACGGTACCTAGCCAATTTTTCTCGGTCTTCCCAGACTTCTTTTTGCTTTTATTTGATGATAACTCCACATTTTCTACAATTACTGCTATACCTATTTTAAATTAAATTTACTGTAGTCTTTCCTAAGAAATTGTATTTGTAAGCTGCAAATGTTCATATTAACTTGAGCAAATTTGTAAATGGAAAATATTGAACAATGTAGGAGCTTCATAATACACAAATATTTGATCTAATTGCAATGTTCAAAAGCAGATTATTTTCATTCCTTCAAATACGTTGGTGCTACGTTTTCTTACAACATTTATATTTGAAAATTTTAAAATCATTGCGGTGCATTAGAAGTATTGCATATTTTAAATAAAAAACAATAACACTTTTTAAAAATTTCAAATTTGACGAGTCACAGTTATTTTTCGTTAAAAATTATCGGCTTCGTAGCACTATTCAAAGAACTGTTTTAGGTAAATAATTTAAAATTTGATATAAGAACTAATTGTATGTGTTTTTAACTCAATTTGAAGATATGATCGCAATAATATTTATACTATTGCGTTTATCATGTTTACTAAACATTTTCTATACTTTACAAACATGTGACTCAATTATCATTTCATGTAAATCAACATTTTACAGTTAAATGAGTTATGTATCCACTAATGGAAAAAGCAACTTCTTGGAAGCGTTTGTCTGGGTTTTAAACATGAGTTCCGTAATCAGTACGTTAATTTCTTTTAAATTTCTTTGCAAAGCAATTTCCATAAGACTGATTCAGACAAGTTAGATATTTCTCGAGATATTTAAGACACTTTAAGTAAAAATTAAATTCAGAGTACTACCTACTAAGTAACGGTACTGTATAGAATCAATATACTTGTAATGGTTCGATATATAAATCAATAATCGTATAGGGAATTTCTCAAGTTATATTAACACATCTAACATTGTCAAAGAGATGCATCTCTGTTGAAATTTCTAACAGAATTGTTTATCGGCATCGTTTGTATGAATGTTCAACCATTTTAAGCAATTCCCCCACAATTTAAAAAATAATAGAGGCTGGAGGATGAGGGATTTTTAGAAAATTTATTCTTTAACAAGTATTTTGAAAAATATTCCCACGACGCGATACGTACATGGTATATGATTCAGTTACTCCTCATTTCAGCGCTGGAACTGGAACACCAAACTGCATGCATAACCAGTGTCATCACCCTTAAATTGGGCGTAACAATGCATGAGTATTCGTCACCAATGTTACTCTAATATTTAGTACCTATGGGCTGTTTACTAAACAGGCACAAATAGTTTTTAATTCATTTTTGAACTCATGAATTAATGAATTTTATACATTAATAACACTGTGTTGCAGTAGATTGACTACTTATCAACTACTACCAACACATTCCAGAACTATGTAGTGTCTTTGTTACGGTTACTTGATCTTAAATTTTGTTTAATCCAATCTTATCTTTGTAGACGTGTTTGCCGATTTTGATATCCTGAAAATATTCACTTAGAATACCATGAGTAGTCAAAATTATGTCGACTATTACTGCGGTGGTGTCACAAATATCCATTGCGGTTCGGTACGGTTAGAACGAGTGCTTTAGCACATGTCCTAATCCCAAGCGCAATGTTCATGAGTACTGATAATACTGTATAAATATTCTACTTAACCTTGGCTAAGAATTGTATTCAAGCAACTATTGAAAAAACCAAACTATTTAATCAAATTATTTTTCAGTTGATCTAGCAACAAACTACGCAACAGAAAATTAAAATTTATTTTTCACTTATAATTACAAGAGAGCTTTTTTTGTTGAAATAAACTTGACATTTTAATGAGAATTTCGTTCCTTGGCAATTTAACGAAAAAAACTGCCTCTGAAAAAGTTACGAGCCGAAGGACGAGTAATTTTTTCCTGCAGTTTTTTGAGTTTTCTTTCTTAATTTTTGGTCATCTGACCTATACTCAAAAATCAGCTTAAAGTAATTAAAAAGATGCGTTCTTTCAAATTCCGTAATAAAAAAGAGGGTTGCTACTTAAACAAAACATCGATGACATCGTACCTCCTACGCGGGCCGCCCTGTATGAATAGATTTTATTTGAAAAAATGCGCAAATAAAAATAAAAATCGACGGCTTCCAACGTTTTTTTACGAAAATTTGCGACAGCCATTTTCGATATTTTTTTAAATCATAATGTAAATAAAAGTTTGGCGTACGCCAATGAGCTTATCAAGTATCCAGGCTGGAGGAAGTAATTTCGAACATTTATTGTAGATTGAGAAACTTTACATGTACTTTTTGATAATAAAATGTTGTTACTGTCGCAAATTTTGTTCACCCTGTATCTTCGAAACAACGGGCTTTTTCAGAAATCATCATAGGACAAAATATTCTTAGAATAGGCCAAGGAATAACCCCTTGAATTTTTGCCGCATGTTTACCTAACACATTTTTTTACTATTTCAAAGCAGTCCGCATATTTAAATTAGCATCTGTTTAACAGGTCGCCATGGTCCCAGCTAGAACTAGAACCGTATTTCTACACCTTGTACTCCTGGCACTGCAGCTGCCATACATTTATCCAGAACCACAGTGCCGTTGGAGAGGGGGGCACAAATGCAGCATCTTAAAGTGTGTCGAACTCAGCGAGAACAATTTGGAAGCACAACTGGCTGATATGGAGCACGGGCACGATTACGATTCATTGGATTACGACTATTCCGAAAATGGAACGGACTATTGCCTACACTTAGAGATTTCTCATTCGTTTGTGTCAGAGATAGGAAGCACCTCTCACCTTGACGTGCATCATCCACTTGAATACGTTGAAATGAGATTGTCTGATATACACCTAAGTCGGATCTCTAAAGACGCTTTTGCCAATTTTTACAATTTGCAGAGTTTATCCTTGGATCACAACATCATTCAAGCGTTAACGCTAACTTCTGGTTTAAAGAAACTGGAAAAATTGGATTTGAGTAATAATCAGTTACAAAGATTGACCGAGAAGGATTTACCCAAAATTTCTAGTATGCAGTTTTTGGATCTAAGCTACAACAATTTATTGGCGATAGATGATTTGCTATGCAATTTTAAAGAGCTGCAACAGTTAAATATGAACAACAACAATTTAACTACAATAGAGACCAGTTTTAAATGTAACGGAAAACTTAGGAGTTTAAATTTAGAATATAATCAAATAAGTGAAATTAAACTGACAGCATTTGAAGCTTTAGCAAACCTTGAGGTTTTGTACCTAAGCAATAATCAGCTGGTAACGATTGAAAACAATACTTTTAATAAGTTGCCATCTTTAAATTATTTGTGGTTACACAGTAATAACTTAAACATAATAGAAACTAACACATTGAGAGGCCTGAATAATTTACAACACTTAACATTGCACAACAACAATATTTCGTCCATTCATCCTAATGCTTTTTCAGATTTGAAAAAGGTATTGGATATATCAGTGTATGAGAACCCTCTACAAATTCTACGACGAGATACTTTTAAAGGACTGGAAAACATAGAAGTGTTAAGTCTTAGGAAAACAAATCTACAAACGATTCACAACTATGCGTTTGATGGTTTAAAAACCTTATATTACCTCGACCTAGACAACAGCAACGTTGAACTAATAGATTTAAAATCTTTTGCTGGCATGCCAAATTTAAAAATGCTGTCCCTAACAAATAACAGTTTTTTCATACACTCATACACGTTTTCTGACCTAACAAAGCTCACTTATTTGAGTTTTCGCAAGTACGACGACAGGGGTGAATATTATTTGGAAAGCAACTCCTTCTATGGCCTGAAAAAGCTACGGAACCTCAATTTGTCTGAACTCAAGATTGAGTATATGGAATCTGGCACATTCAACGGTCTCGATAACCTACAACGTTTAAATTTAAGTTCGAATGACATACACAGTTTAGTGGTAGATGTTTTCATTGGCATGAAAAATCTAAAATCCCTAGATTTGAGAAATAATTTAATTTCCAGTATAGTACCTCATGCATTTTATGAACTTAATAACGTAAAAACTTTGTATCTAGGCGGAAACAACATTTCCGCTTTATATAAGAACACGTTTAAGGGACTAAGCAGTTTGGAGGCTTTAGATTTATCAGATTTGCAAATTGAATCCATAAGTGCTAACACATTTGAGGGACTCGATAATCTCACCAGTTTAAACTTAAGTAACAATATGATAATGAAAATCGAAGCACATACCTTTCGCGGCCTCAGCAATTTATCAAGTTTGAAACTAGATCATAATAACATAACAACCTTAAAAAGGAATTCATTTTTGGGCTTGAGTAATTTAAATTCATTAAATTTATCAATTAACCCACTTTCTTCTTTAGAAGGTTATGCGTTTAATGGACTATATGGTCTGGAAAAGTTAAATTTATCAGGATTGCATATTTGCGATATAGCACCCTTTGCATTTTACGGATTAAACTTACACACGTTAGACCTGAGTAGTAATAAAATTAATACAATAAAAGATGAGGCCCTCTTGCATTTAGGCTCATTAAAATATCTCTATTTAAATAACAATTATTTGACATCGATCGAGAAAAACGCGTTCAATGGTTTGCGTAGTTTACTCACTCTTCAGGTAGATGGTAGTAATATTTCATCGCTCGACTTCAGTTTTGGAGATTTAACCTCACTTATGTCTTTAAATTTAAGCTACTTAAACATTCAGGAAATCAAAACTAATACATTTTCTGGCCTAAAGGCACTGCTGAGTTTAGATCTTCGGGGAAATCCAATCACAACCTTAAACTCCAATGCCTTCAGTGGAGCTTCTGAGCTCAGCAATTTATATTTGAATGATGGTATAAAATGTATACAAGATTATGCCTTTAGAAATCTTTCTAATATAAAAACACTTAAAATCAATGCTGCAGACATTTCCAGTCTCCATAGTTCGGTGTTTGCTGAGATGTATAGTTTGGAGGAGCTAAATCTGCTAAATAGCTATATTGGTATTACTAGAAGTAAGGCTTTTAACAGTCTACCTAATTTGCGAACCTTGTATATAAATAATTGTACTATTGATACGATGGAAGAGGATACATTCTCTTTCTCAAGATCAATAAAAGTAATAAGTAAGTCACCTGGCACTTTCCCAAAAGGTTCCTATAACTTCTCACACTTGGGCATTCAAGATATAAAAGCAGGAGCTTTTCGCGGTTTGGAATCAACCGAAGTTCTACAAGAGAGTTTCATGGATCTCGAAGGAAATCGATTAACCATGATTTCTCAAGATAATTTTGTTGGGTTGTCACATATTAGAGAGTTAAAGATTAACAATAACAATATTGAAATTATAGAAAAAAGTGCGTTTTCTTCATTAAAACGATTGTTTTCTTTAGATTTGAGTAACAATAACCTACATGCTATTCTGGACGATACCTTTAAAGGACTCGACAGACTATTGTTGCTGCGACTCAATCGTAATAATATATCTGTTTTAAACTCCAAATCGTTTAGCTCCTTATCAAATTTGCATCATTTAGATCTTTCTGAAAATAATCTAAAGGAACTGCCTGATAATATTTTCAATCCCACTGTATCCTTAGTAGATTTAATATTGGCGAGGAATAGTTTGGATGACTGGAAAAATGACAAATTTCCAAGTCTCACATCATTGGACCTTTCCTACAACAACTATGAGTCCTTCGACGCAGCAAAGTTATCTGCAATGGCCAACATACTAATTCTAAATTTAAAAGGCAATAGTTTGTCGGATTTAGATGCTGATTTGGTCATAAAATACATGCCAAATAAAGGAATTATTGACATAACTTATAATGATCTATCGTGCGATACTTTAGAACGCATAATTCCTATATTTGAAAAACATAAGTTAGAATTTGTTAGAGAGTTAAGTTCTAGTAGACATGGCTATTTCGAAGGAATTAAGTGTAGGGAGACAGCAAATAACAACCCTATTCCATCGCAAGTTTCAGAAATTTTAAATGTGCTAAATTATACCAACCAGCATCTTGAAGCGTTACTCTATAAGGGAAATAATACTAAAATCGATCAGTTGGAAATATACAATGCCACTCAATTGATTTCCCTCTTGAACAAGTTGCATTTAAACCTTGAGCAAAATAATCGTTCTAAGAACCATCACAATCGTGTTGTATATAACCATCTTAGCAGAATGGGTGTATTTGAAATCATACTCATAATACTAAGTGTTTTAATCTGTGTGGGGAAACTGTTCCAATTGTGCAGATATTGCTTTCAACGTCAAAATACCAAAAGAACTATCTCCCACGCACAATCGCAGTTAGAATTAATCAATGCAACTTTGTAATTATCTGATCATTTTTAACATTTATTTAGATATATATTTATCTTATGTGCCTCTATGGTTGAGTTGAGTAAGGGCCCACCTTATTAACTTGGTGGACATTTGCTCAAATCTGGCCATGACTGCTGAACTCCTTAGTCAAGTTAGTTTTAAGCTATATTAAGTTTTCTTTAATGTTGTGGGTTTAGTTGCGGAAGGGCGTACGGGAAAACGCACCCAATCCATTACCTCCGTTGTACTTCCTGCGCGGTATGCGTGGTTCTCCACCATGAAATGTAAAATAGGATACAGATTATAAATAAATGAGTATGAGTTACCGAATTATTTAGTATTTACGGTAAAGCTTTGAATTATTTAACACTTATGACTTATTTTAATTAGTTCACCGTTGTATTTACATTGATATTAAGTATTTATAGATTTTAGTTATTTATATGTCCATCAAATATAGTTGTAAGTGTTCCTGTTACTTATAAAAATTGTGATACCTCTCTTAATTGACTGCAAGTTATTTTTTAATTAAAATATTAATAAAACACAGAAATATATTTGGTTTTTTGTTTACGTAGATTAAAATGAGTAAGTTAGCTTTAGCAAGAAAATTTTATTTTGTGAAATCTGAAATTTATATTAGCTGCACGTAATTGATCCTTACACTGCAGTTATTTCTAATTTTCTGAAAATTGCTGATATTGCTAGATGTAAGGAGTTGCCTAAATCACTGATGAAGTTTTACGTAAAAATGTCTCATATATATTAATATCACTCGATAGCACATTTTCGTGAAAGTTACTTCCCTTACAGCTAACAGCTTTTAAGATTTTAAAAGAATATTTAAAATTTTGAATGTCTGCAACCGTCAAACAAATTACTATTACCAGAAATTTTGCACCCATTGAAATAGTAATTATTTAGCTACTCAAAAGATATTAGAAAACTTTAAGTATTTGTTGGTTAAAATTTTACTTACCTTAAATATTCATATATAAACCACGGTCAAATCGAAATTAATATTGTTTTCCTATAAGGCGCTTCATTTACCAACTGAAATTAACATCTTTAGTATTCTTCTAAGTTAAAAGCATACAGTGTGTCCCAGGATTGATGTTACAAGAGGTGAGATGGACCAAACATTTTTGAATTTTATTTTAAGGTTCTGGGATTTTAAGAATATTTTCAGTTTTTGAAAAACAAGTAGGCCTTGACAGGGAAGCGAAAACTATTTTGTTTTCAGGTAAACTACCCTTTTTGTTCATGATACGGAAAAATTGTATTAATAAAAGTTGTTCAGAATGATAAATTATGACCCTCTACAAAATTTCAGAAAGATCGGTTGACTTATATTAAACTGTCATTTTTAATAAATTAAATTTGTTTAATCTAAAAAATAACGGTTTAATCTAAATTGACAGATATTTCTGAAATTTTGTATAGGGACATAACTTATTATCCTAAACAACTTTTATTAATAAAATTTGGCCGTATCGTGCACTCAAAGGGTAGTTTACCTGAAAATAAAACAGTTTTCGCTTCCCTGTCAAGGCCTACTTGTTTTTCAAAAACTGAAAATATTCTTAAAATTCTTTTCCAACCAAGCAGGACCGAACCCCAGAACCTTAAAATAAAATTCAAAAATTTTTAGTCCATCTCACCTCTTGTAACATCAATCCTGGGACACACTGTATATGTATTATATGTAAGTAACAAGCAATCCAGTGAGACAAATGTCTCATTTAAAAAAACAAAAAAGACCGTTTTTCAAATAGAACGCGTATTAAATAAAAACTGTACCCAGACCTGGAAGGTGTCAAAGTGGTTGCCTAACCGATCGAGGTTTTAAGGCGCAGAGGGTCGCAGCCCGTTTGGCTGCTGAAACAGCGTACTGACACTTCCGGTTTTCGAGAAATCACGTGATTTCTCGAAAACCGGAAGTGTCACGTGACTGAAATTCGGTTCCTGACCTGACATGACCATTCCAAACATATAACTTTCATAACTTTTTTCTCTATCTCTTACGGTTTGGCTGCTGAAACAGCGTCCCGGACGGACAAAACAGCGTCCTGGACAGACAAGTCTATTAGATAAAGGATATATATATGGTTAAAAGTGTCCTCCATCTGAACTACTGAACTACTACGACCATTTCGTTAGAACCAATAGTCGCTAATAAACCATGATATATTTACGAAAGTAAAGGAAGAAAACTAGTTTTGTAAGATACACTGGCTGACAGTTGAAGTGACTCAATATAACATATCAATTGTACTATTGTGTTTGATTGCACTCTGTACAACCGTATGCAATTGAATCGATGAGCGAATTAAAACAACAGCAGGAGGTACGGTAAGGTTATGTAACCAGCCCGACTACAATTCTATTTCTACGCCTTATTAGCCCCCTCTTTCTGACTTAGAAAACGCCAACCACCTCGTTAGGCGAGAATATATGACTCAGTAGCGCCCGACAAAATATGAATACGCATTTTCTACGTCTCTCCCGAATTGGCCTACGCTTTTAAAGTTAAACCACGCCTGTTCCCACTAACGCTATCAGCTCCATAAACAAATGTGAGCATTTAAAGCGATTAAAAAAGTGCAAACGCTTAAAGGAACATACAACTGTAACTATCAAGGTCAAGCAGACTCTTTAATATTAGTACTATTTCAACGGTAATAGAGACGTTATAAGACATAAACGTTCAAAATAGGTTGCAGCAGTTCTTTATGCAAACGTTGTTCGTAAATAATTGTTTGTTCAACGTGGTTTTATAATGTACATATCACTTACTTTTAATCGTATCGTGAAATATCACATTCGAGATTTATTTTGTACGTACTCTGGACGTATTATTTTCACATTAATTATATACACTAATGAATTGCAGGTCTCACAGATATATTCCCAGGGATCTTGCATACCCGTGTATACAGGGTGGTTGGTTTTTCATTACGCATCTTACATCGTCGGTAATATTGGAGATACAAGAACACAAAGAAAAAGTTTCTCAGTTCAATTTTATCTATAACATAGCGAACATAACAATTTATGGCCTACTGGTTTTTGGGGAAAATTCCCAACTTTAGTTTTTCAAATAGAAAACTCCATATTTTATTTAAAAATATAAAAGCTTATAAAATTCTGAATACAGTTATACTTTTACTTTTTGTATTAAAGCCTTTGTGGCCTCCGACATCACCCGATCTTTCGATATTAGATTTTGTGTTTGGGGTTTTCTGAAAAACAAAGTTTACAGTACCCATGCCGAACTTAGAGACCCAGGGCTTCTAGGCACATGACATGTGCCCCCCCCCCTCCCCGCCATCTAGAAGCTATTTTGAAAATTTAGCAAATTAAATGCACTAGTACAGAACATATAATTTTTAATCGACTTCAATGACTTTAATAAACATCCGAATAATACAGTCTATGTTACTATAGTTAAGCTATTCTATAAAATTTATAGAATCACATGACGAACTTTCTTCTGTGCAAAAGAACGAATGACGTCATCATAGTCAATTGACTGCATTATTTCTGACTCTATGTACATTACAGAGAGTAAATTGAGCCTGTTCTCTCCTATGTTAGGTCTTAAGTAATTCTTTACTCTCTTTAGCGCTGAAAACGACCGTTCTGCTGAGCAGTTTGACGCTGGTGTACACAACAGCATTCGGAGCGCAATTCCTACGTTTGGATAAATGTCCAAAAAGGCTTTTTCCGAAAAGTATTTCCTATAGCTTCAGTGACGATAACTCCATAACTTCATCATTCGCAAAAATAATACCACCAACCTTTAAATAGCTCGAATAATATCGTTTCAAAATTTTCAAGTTAATATTTTCGATAAAGCTTTTTGATAAGGCAAGCCAGGCTTTTGAGCTTATGTAAAGATTCCGCCACTGGGGCCCCTAGGCTGGCTGGGCCCCTAGGCCGGAGCCTTGTAGGCCTAGGCGGAAATCCGGCGCTGACAGTACCATGTCTGATACACTATACGAACTAAAAAATAAAATTCGTTTGGCAGACCAAGAAATTTACGCTTGAAATGTTATATAGATGCCGACATCATTTACTGAAAAGACCGCTATTATGCATTAACAACAATGGTGGGCACTTTCACAATTTATTCAGTAGTATTAGTTTTGGCACTGTGTTTTTGTTTTTTAATTTTGTATTATTGAAATTGTGCAATAAATGTAATGTCAACGTTTCTGATTAAAAGTCACATGTACAAAACAAATTGAAGAAACTTCTTTTTCTTACTATTACAACAGTATTTATTGCTTAAATGAAAAAAGTAAGAGTGTGACTGTATTCAGCATTTTCTAAACTGTTGAATTTTCAAATAAAATACAGAGCGCTCCATTTGAAAAACCAAAGTTGGAATTTTTCCCAAAACCCGTAGGCCATGGATAATTATTATGTTCACTATGTTATAGATAAAATTAAACTAAGAAACTTTTTCCTTCCACACTTTTACTTGTATCTCTAATATTACCGAAGATACAAGCTGTACAATAAAAAACCAATCACGGTTTATATTCCATTTAAAATGTATACATCATAATAAGCATATTACTATGTCACTTCAAAAAGTAAAGAAAATCAAACATTACTCACTAGTGAGAGTAAAATAAAAAAGTAACGAAGAATAGTTATTTATGGTACTAGTGTGCTATATTAGAAATAATTCAGAAGGTCTCGAGGTCAAAAAACTCAGAAACCAATTTAAAGGATTTATTATCGAATTCAAAAAATCTTTACAAAAAATAATAATTACAGTAGTTATTTGTTGAAGTACGCATATAAATAGTCGATTTAATGCCAGTCAACATATTAAATCTGCCTTTCTGCTGTGTTAAACCTATTATTTTTCTCCGATTTAGTGCAACATTTCACGGTGGGTATTCACAACAAATGAATAGGTACCTAGGTGACAGCTAACAGTTGATCAAGTGTCACTTTTAATGTCTAGGTAGTAAAAAACTTTAGCTACTGCTACCTTTTTTTGGGATGTAGGAGGCGCCAAGGCTAACCTCACAAGTGATCGAACGACTTCAACCTGGACCCACGAATGTATTACTTCAGATTGGGAGTGTTTTATCATTACCATTCATCTATGGTACTTACCCGAAAATATTTTTCTCTTCTGTGCGAACCCTCTTTTGACATATTCCTTCTTCCATTTCTTTCTTCCGGTGTCTCGTGCGTCTCATTGAAATGTCATCTCATGTTTATATTTGTGGTTGTGTTTGACGATTTATTTTATCTTGTACCTTTTGATCCATTCAGTTACTTTTGTTTTCTACCATTATAAGTCTATCATATTATCCGGGGAAAATGGTTTTTCCTATTTCGAGCTCTAAAGTAGTTCTTCCTCTTTCTCATTTTGGGCACCCAAACATTGTATGCGCGCTACTGTTCGTTTCCCTGCAATACATACATTCTGCCCTCTACTCGTTCCCTATCTTCATCAGATAAAGTCCAAAGCAGCCATGTCATTGGGTCACAAAGTAATCCAGACTACCATATTTTCTGTTTGTGCATTTGGGGATATCCTTTATTAAATATTAGTCCATGCGGCTTTCCTTTCTAGCACTCTCCGTCTTGCTTGCTAGAAATCCACCATCTCCTTCCTTATGTTCTTTTTGGATCTCATTGTTTCATCCTTACCGTCTCCGCGAATACGTTCTTGGATCATGAGATCGATTGGGAGTGTCCCCGTGATCATCTGCAGTGCCACTGTAGAGTTCGTCCTGTATGCGCAGTTCACCATTAGCATCATCGTTCTTTGAATGCCTTCTAGTTTATTTCGCCACTTCTTCTTTTCGACAAACTTGCCCCATATACAGGGTGTTAATTAAGTACGTAGACAAACTTTAAGGGGTGATTCCTTGATCAATTCTAAGATAAAAAGTTCATACAAACATGGGACCTAAACGGCTTCGTTTTTGAGATACAGTTTAAACAAAAACATTTTTTTTCAAAATTTTGGAAAGCGACAAGAGGCATTCTAATGAAACTTGGTGTAGGTTAGTATTTCATAAAGTAGCATTGTTCGCTCAAAATAAATTTCATTTATTTCCACCAGTGGCGTGCTTCGGGGCGTCCTCAGTTACCTTATTTTAAAAAATCTGGTACGCCACTGTTTTTTATAAAAAAGTTTCGTAGCTATTGTAAGATAGTTTTTTATTAAATAACGTTTTTTAAGAGCTTCTTTAAACTGTATTTTGAAAACGAAGCCGTTTATATCCCATTAACGTCCAATGAACAAAATTGTTGTTACAGATTTTTCCATTTTTCTCGCAAAAGGTTTATTCTATCAAAAAAATAAAAGATACATCTTTTGTATAGTTTCAATGGATAAAGCTAAAAAACTTATCGTATTGACTAATAAACAGTGGCGTACCAGAGTTTTCTGAAATAAGGTAACGGAGGTGGCCCCGATGCACGCCACTGGTGGAAATAAATTAAATTTATTTTGACCGAACAATGCCACTTTATGAAATACTAACCTACACCAAAATTCATTAGAATACCTTTAGGCGTTTTTCAGATTTTTGGAAAAAAATAAATTTTTGTTTAAATTTCAACACCCTGTATCTCGAAAACAAAGCCGTTTACTCCCCATGTTTGTATGAACTTTTTATCTTAGAATTTATCAAGGAATCACTCCTTAAAGTTTGTCTACGTACTTAATTAACACCCTGTAGGTGCGGCGTATAGAACGATGGAATAAACGACTGCCGCCAGAATTTTTCTTTTCTCGCTGTTTTGGGCCTCTTTTATTCGGCATAATCCTGCCCAGTTGCTTTGTTACCCTGTGTACCATGGCCGATATATACTCGATGTGCTTCGCCATTGAACAGTTTTTATTGAAAACTACACCCAAGTAGTTTAAAGCTTCTACCGTTATGATTTTGGTGTCTTGTAACTGTATTCTTAACGTTTCTATTTGTCTTCTTGTGTTTTATGAGGTGCAAGTTTTAAGCCTTTGGACCTGACCCATTCATTTAATTTATTAAGAGCGCAGTTTGCCTTAGTTTTTAATTCTTCAGCCGTTCTTCCTTTGACGATGACGGCTACCGCATATCTAAATTATCAAAAATAAATTAATTAATTATCAATATATTATTGAAGTAAATATTCCAAAAGAAGGGGTCTAGCACTGAAGACTGATAGACCCCTCTTGTTATCTTTGTAGGGAATTCTTCTTCAACTTCCAGCCATCTATCAGAAAAGTAGTCGGCCGCAATGTCCACTAGATATTTTGGGAATTTTCAACTTTGCAATTTCTTGATAATGCCATCCCATGGCGCACTATTGAATGCGTTTTCAATGTCTATTGAGATGAGGACGCAAAAGTCTCGATATCGGTAGTCTCGCTTGTTTGTGTTTTCCGCCGTTCTCCTAACGATGTTCAAAGAATCTATTGTTGATTTCCCTTTCTGGAAACGAGAAGCTACTGCTACGTGTCACTCTAAAATCATACATTTAATGTCATTCTGCGAACAATATACTAGACTATTTTTCCAATAGTAGGTATTTACCCAGTTATTCCAATCTTTGTTTAAAATTTTTTTTTTTGGAGCATTGTAATTCTTTTCGCATTAATTGTCAATGGTAAATAGTAAAAACTAGAAAGTAAAATTCATAACAGAGACATATAAGTAGTAAGCTAAAATATATTGATAACAAAATGTCGCATTCTTTTAATATTAAACATAGATATGTAAATGTAGTTGTATTATTTTTAACATACCCTAATAACAAACACTTAGTTCTTTGACAAAAGCACATTAAGAATATTGTAATGATTATGTGCTGTCAATACAAAAATTAAAAAAGTCATTATTACTACTACATTCAAACTTATGAATGATGGTTTAAATTTACGAAGGAAATATTTGTTAATTTTATATTGTAAAAATTGAAGTAATGTATTAATAGTAAGATTTCTAAAAATGTAACTATATAAGTAAAATAATAATCGTGGTTCTAGAAAATATAAGAAATAATTAACGATTTATAAAAAGGAAATGGAACTATTGTGGAAAGATAAATTATTTAATATCTAAGAGGTGTATTATTACATCATTTTACACAGAAATGATGAAGAAGATATATAAGTTGCTACCGCACAAAAACGATACCACGACATAACAATCCAGCCCCTCAAGCGTGCAAAACAAAATCGCAAAATACGCTCGAGAGCCGGACTTGCTATCCACGACACGATAAGACGACATGATCGGGAAGTAAACCGAGAATACAAGGCCCTAACCGTGTTAAAATGGCGGCAACAGGAAGGGTTGCTCCAGCTAAAAACTCAGCCTCGTGGGCGGGTTCTTTACGACCTTCGAGTTAAGGCTGTACTCCGATACGAGAGGTAAATGATGTTAAATAAAGGTACGCCACCATTTTCTTGACCAAATCGGGAAACAACAACAGCAACACAGGTGAGATTACTTTGAAAATGGAAGTACATAATCCACCTGGCTACTTCTACCTTGGAAAAGTTTGGTTGGTGAGTCGCATACAGTATCGACTTACCTTACAACATAACTCAATGAAGCAGCTGCTAAACTCCTCCTTACAACTGAAACAGTACATATAAAACACATGCAAATACTATAAACACACAAATTAAAAACATAACTACTTGACAATGAACTCTATTGAGATAAATAAAATATATGTAGGTGACAATATGAAATTGACTAGTTAAATTTAAAAATGCTCAAAAGGATTAGTTGGGTTAGACTGCGCAACACGTTAGCTTAATTACAAACATTAAACTTGACTGCAAATACATTAATGTGGCTCAAAGGCGAAACTGCCACAAGTTACGTTACACAACCAAAGAAATACGACGGCAATTCATTAAATTTAGCAAGTAGCAAATACCATCGTTAACAACAAATGCGCTGATTGTTCCAACACTGTACATATTACACTATAAAAGCTAATTTACAATAACTTATTACCTGAAGAAGCTCAGCTGACTGCATATTTACGGGCGGCACTGTATGTAATCACCTTTCCAAACAAACTGTCTAGAGATGGCGGAAGGAACGAAAGACAGCAGAAATCACAAGGGTTGACGTGATGCGGGACACAGCCTCGATGATGTAGACGATAAGGGTTGGTCAGATAAATTAGAATCCCCCGGAGGACAAAAGATGACATACGGACAACGGATAAATCCCTCAACGTGCAAGATTTGGCAACACGAAGTCATGCTTAAGTTAGCAAAGGAATATTTAGATTCCGTTAAATGATCCGCAGTTGCGATAATTCAAGTGCCTCGCAACCCTCGACGATAATGAACTTCAATCCTGCTAACGAACTTTGTTTCACTTGCACTCCAAACGGTTAACGTTCACAGCACGAAGAACTCCAAGGATTTCTCACGTAACGAAACAGTTCTTATCCCTTCGAAAGGCACAATTTCGACATTTTACGACGCTCCGGTCAAGCGAGACCGAGCTCGTGGATTCAACCGCCGACGCGTTTTATCGATATTAGCTTCGATTGCTGAATCACCCTCCTGCCAAGAGGCAAGCGTGAAAAATGACCAAGCGCAGATGCGGCTTATCTATGTCCTTGTTCCACTCGTTAGGTTTAAGACGGATCGAAATGATGAAACAACTTTACTTAACCAGGGGGTTCACACGTAAAACTACAACCGCCTGTTCGGCGTCAAGAACCACTTAAGACGTGATAATGACAAAATGACATCATTCATGCAGAATTCAACGGCCGAACAAAAGTCCTTTGTCAAGCGGGCTTACTGAGAATAAGAAACTGCAGGTCAAGTTTTGATAACATTACCAAGCTAAAGATTTCGGCTCAAATGAAGCGGAAACAACTTTCGTATGGGAAATAGATATTGTGTTACGGTATTAAAAGAACTTTACGACACCCACCCAAGGTGAGCATCGCACCACGGAATCAGTCCTGAAAAACTGGCACACTTGCCCTGAAATTGGTTCGAAATAGGCTAATAGGCCACGGCTGGGACGCTCAGGGAGTCGGGCGTGAGTCACACGATACGTTCTGGGCAAGCGTGTTGTGGCATAATATATATATAGGGTATGTCAAAATCATGAGGGCGCCACCAAGCCTGTCTTAACCCGGCTAACCGGGCCTGGACGGTTAGACGGGAGCGAAGCACGCAAAATACTCCGCCGATAGGACTACTCAAGAATTGCAAGGTCAAATAACAATTTAGGGATTGTCTTATGCAAGGATTGTAATTAGGTGTCAATCCGACCGCGACTACGCAGCTGTCTTACCCACCTGTACGCTCAAAGCTCCCTCGTTCCGTCGCACAATAATCAGTACACTGAAAGGGGGCGCTTATCTGTAACAGAACATGCACAAGTCGAAACAAAACAATAGTTCCCTTAGCTAACAAATCATGTATTGACTAACGGGTTACAATGGTGCAGCAGAGTGCGTCGCCCTATATCTATAAATAGATTATAACTAAGAACACCAGCTGGCGCGCGCTCTAAACCTAATGACAGATGTTGAACAGTAATGAACAAATTAGCACTCGCAACGTGGACAGTCTGTGATTTTGAATGAATGTACAAATATGCTGGCGCGACGCCTTATGCAGCAAACAGTAAAGAACAAATTAGCACTCGCACATGGACAGTCTGTGATTTTGAATGAATGTACAAATATGCTGGCGCGACGCCTTATGCAGCAAACAGTAAAGAACAAATTAGCACTCGCAACATGGACAAATATGACGACAGTGCCTGTAGGCACAAGAGATGTGACGGCTCGCTCGCGTTCACCGCGGTAATCAGTTCAAAGACACATACCTTAATATGTAGGCGGTTGGGGAGCCTGGTACAGTTGAGTTGCGACAGGCTGCAGTCTTAGGTGGCAGGTACCTTTGATGTTCGACGGTTATAGGGATGAATGCACATCCGCCATAATGGCGACGTGAGACGCCTCAGGACGCGTACAACGGGACGACGAAAAATGGGCCACTTTCGTTCTGCGGGACAGATCCTCGAAGGTCGAGATGAAGGGGGCACGACCCCTTACTTACGGAAGCAGGAACTGGGCTCCAAAAAGCACCCACGCTACGCCGAAGACAATTCGAAACTCACACTCACAACCACCACACGAGCGTTCTCTGCAACGGGCTGCGGTCGACTGCCCTTAAGGCGAAACCGTTTGTCACATAGTCGCTGAAGCAGCACTCGACGGGAAAAAGGCTGACGCCCCCGCCAAGGGCGGAAGCGCCGCACGAACGCACACACTATCCGACCTCTTACTCGATCGACGGCTCTCGGCTGAATGCCCAGAGGGAAGCGCTGGCACAGGTCACCTTGGTCGCGTCCCCACGTGACTAAACCTCGGCAGCCAATCGCGGGGCGATAAAATGAAACAAATTAATGCCGGCGTCATGATATCACGCCACAACGGCGTGTTTTCTAGAAGATTCGGAATTCTTGCGAGCGATACGCTCGGCTGCCAAAGCGCCATCAGAGGGGGGCTCCAACCGACGAGAAATACTGCGTTTGGGGCCAAATATGTGCGAAATCATGATTCTGGAATTAGGCGATGGAGCCAAATAAAGAACTAAAAGGGTTTAGCATACGGGCACGCTGCCCTAAAGCCTAGGTGGCTATTTAAAATACCAAAATGACCTGAATCAAATGTGCGAAAGATGAGATTGTACTTGTGCGCAAAGATTGAAAATGGTTTTAACGTAGCAACAAGTTGCCCTAAAGGCGTGAAATGCAATTAAGCATCTGCGACAGCAAAATGACTTAACAATTGAATACATTACTAAATTGCGAATTTTTACTACGTGATTCGGAAAGGATGCTAAAATCTGAGAAAATAGCTAAGCTTGACAAATAGTTCTAACAAAGTAAACAACATGCAAGAAATCAAAGGATGTTAACTGAAAGAAATGTTTGGGAACAGAAGAACGTTACAGAGGAAATTTCAAAGTATGAGTGGGAACTGTTTGTTGATATATTTAGAGGAAGAGCGATTTGTTTAGTATGCTGTCGTTGAGAATGACAAGGAGCTGTTTAAAAATTGGTGAGGACACTGGGAATTGACATCCTGGTAGAACGAGAGAGAGAGCTGTTTGCTAACAAATTAGAAACGAGAGGATGTTGTTGAATGGAATGGAATATACTGGAAAAGGGCAAGTAAGAGTTATGGAAGTAGATGGCTGAAGGACATCAATGCAAGTAAAGGTGAAGAATAATTAGTAGAGAAGAGGAAATCTTAAAAGATAAATCAATACAGGGTTGGCACATTTATATGAAATAAACAATAAGCGTTGTTTATTCCATATTTGAGATAAACCGTTTCATAAACTGTCATAATTTAATTAGATAAAAAGAAAAATACAAACATGATTTTAAGTTTGAATATGAAATAATATTTAAAGTACACTAAACTAGATACCTAATATATGTCCCAAACTGAGAAAAAAGAGAATCATATTCCAATGATTAAATTCTGCGCTAGATTATTGAATATTCATTATTTACACTTATAGTATTATAAAGAGTTTAAAAAGTATGTAAAGTAATTACATTGTTACGTCACTCTGATAGTTAACTACAAGGATAGCAAAGGCAGCCAACTTCTCAGCCGAATCTAGTCGTGAGTTAAATGAGAGACTCTAATTTTAAAACTGCAAAAAATATAAGCGCCAAGTAGCAATTAACACAGGCACTTTGCTAGACAAAGAACGTATACGTCAAGAAAGCGCTACTAAACCAATCCCTGAAAACAGAGAACGGCAAGGGCACATAAGTAAAATTCTCAAACATAAATAACGGGGCAGTATAACTATTATATCATTTAATGAGCAGTCGGTACATTTATAAATCACAATAACACCACAATCAAATACCTATGCAGTATAACTTAAACCGCGCACAAAAGTAAAAAGAAGGATGGCGTTTAAAAAGTCATGTATACATATAATAATTAATAGTTATGAATATTTAGGCAAAATAACTAATACAAAAATTAATGATAAAATAAGCAATACACATTACCAAACGACTACTTGATACCCTATAATAAGGATATTTTCAAATGACCTGTCAAAACGCATAACAACAATAGCGTTATTTACTAAAGATAGAATTTTGGGTTTTGATTAAATTTTATCCAAAACTCACAAATGCGAGAACATTTTCATGTTATAAATAACCAAAGGATAGGTTCTACAGACTTCCAAGTACTTGGTTCGTATTAGGCCAGGTAACAAGTCCGGAATACGCTAGTGATTAATTTTATTTGCAAGAGCTATTGTAGATTAAATTATTTATAAAGTATATTCAAAATAAGCGCTTTCGAAGATATGCACTTTTAACTCGGAGTGTACGCTTACACCTACACTGTATCGTATTGATGGGCGAAGTGAAACTTTTTCTAAGGTTTCGATGCGGGAGCTGTACCACTTATCACTTGCTGGGTTATTATAGCTAGATACTTAAAACTGCACCACCTGCTCCACCGACTTCTTTTACTACTTTGTTTTATTTATACATTACAATCAATCATAGTTGTTCTGCAATATTTAATAGCCAATTGTGTCTATGTAATGAATACCATGTCAATACATGTACATTTCTTACATTGTTCTTTTGTTGTTTGCAAGGTACATGTGTTATTTCTGTAACCTAGAAACCGATTTCTACTGCCGGTCGTGGTAGAAAACACCTTTCGGGTGCTTGCTCTACATGGTTGAGTCAAGGAAATATGCAAGGTATGTTTTAATCAGTAAAGAAAGTCTCACTTTTTTCACCACTTTTCCTAAACTGTTCCATTTTTTTTCTCCTACGGATGATTCCATCGGGAACATACAAAAGTTAACAACTGCAATTTTCTATTGTATATACTATATTTTTAATATTGTGGCAAATGAGTTTAAGTGCGAAGATATTCCTATCTCATGTTCCGTTGCCACATTCGGTTTGGTATGCGTCAAGATATCTGTTAACTCTCACTCGCATCTGTACGTTACCGTATTATACATTCGACCACAAACAAGTATACAAAACTATCATTTAATTTTTGATAGTATTACTTCATTACTATTTATTTTTTCTTCGCAAACTATAATTGTTGGAGATTTTAATGTAGCTGATATATATCAGTATTACATAAATAAAAATGATTTCGTTGCGCTACCCCAATCATGTAAAAATTTTATAAATTTTGCTTCATTTCTTAATTATAATCAATATATACTGCTAACTTTAACGGTCGTATTCTTGATTCAGTTTTTTCGAATATTAAGATTAATGTTAATAAAGCATCGCAATGCTTAATTCCTGAGGATTTACACCACCCCTGCTTAGATATTAAATTTTTATTTGAACTAACTAAAGTAAAAGCTTCTAATCAAGCAAAAGAAACTTACTTTAATTTTAAGAAAGCTAGCTTTTTGCTAATGTACAATTTGATAAGTGCTGTTAATTGGGACTGTCTTGATAATTTTACTGATGTTAATGAAGTTGTAAATAAATTTTATGAAATATTGTATGATATTTTTGAACAAACAGTTCCGAAAATCACCACGTGTACAAAAATGTACTCATGCTGGTTCAATGCTGAAATTAAGAAATTAATAAAGTTAAAAGACAAAAACAGAAAACTGTATCATAAGTGTGAAAAACAGGAGTATCAAAATAACTATAAACGTCTTAGATCAACAATAAAAACAAAAATCAAGTTTTGCTATGCTGAATATATTAGCAACGTAGAGCAGAACATCTCAGTAGACCCTTCAAACTTTTGGACGTATACAAAAAGAAAAAAGAAAATAGAACTTCTCCAACACCTATGTTCTTAAATGGCGAAGTTTAAATTCACCTGAGTCTGCGACTCAGAGTTTTGGTAAATATTTCAGCAGCGTCGTTTTAGAAAAAACACCTAAATTAAATAGTGATACTTCTACATATGTTTCCTACAATAACATTATTTTTTCTAACATTACTGAAAATGAAATAAAGCATGCTGTTAAAAAATTTAAAAACTCGAAATCCATTGGTCCTGATAACATTCCCACATGTATTGAAAGAATGTTTGGAATTTTTCATTGTTTCTTTATGTAAATTATTTAATTTAAGTTTAAAAACGTGTTCATTTCCGGAGCAATGGAAAATCTCCAAAATTTGCCCCATACATAAATCTGAAAAAAAGGTTATTGAAAATTACCGTTCCATATCAATTCTATCTGTTTTTGCAAAAGTATTTGAATCTATTATACATGATAATATTTATAATCAAATTTCAGGGCAGTTATCATTGAACCAGCATGGTTTCATGAAAAATCGTACATGTACTAATTTGGCAATATTTACACAATTTGTGTCGGAGGCCTTAGAAAATAATAATCAAGTTGATGTAATATATACGGATTTTTCTAAGGCCTTCGATAAAGTTGACCATTACATTTTATTATTAAAATTAGAGTCGTTTGGGTTTCATGTTAATATTATTAAATTGATTGATTCATATTTGAGTGATCGTCAGATGAATGTTTATTTTAATAACAGTGTTTCTACACAATTTTGTGCTACATCAGGAGTTCCACAAGGTTCAGTGTTGGGTCCATTATCGTTCCTTATATTGATTAATGATATAACCGAATGTATAAAACACTCCGAATTTCTGCTATATGCAGATGATCTTAAATTAGTTAAATGTGTCGAAACTAATGAGTCATGTAAAGAACTGCAGAGGGATGTAGATTCAATTCATAATTGGTCCATTACAAATAAATTAAATTTCAATATAAATAAATGCAATGTCATGACATATTCAAGAAGGCAACTTAATATTATATACAATTATTCCATGAATCACATAACAAAACCGCGAGATACTTCTATAACAGATTTAGGCATAGTATCTGATCCAAAACTTTCATTTCGAAATCACATTGACACAATCACTTTATCATCATATAGAAAACTTGGTTTTATATTCACTAATTTAACGGCCTTAATAAACTTATTTAATAGCATTATTAGATCAAAACTTGAATACAATGTAATTATCTGGAATCCATTTTATAATTATCAAAAGCATGATATTGAGTCAATTCAAAAGAAATTTCTGAAGTATTGTCATTTTCGAATAAATGGAAGAGTCTACGACTCCGACTACGAAAATTTGCTGACACTATCAAACTGTTATTCGCTTGACGTTAGAAAGAAGCATAATATTCTGGTATTCTTATTTAAAATCATAAATGGTATAGTTTTTTGTCCAACATTACTTACACATTTAAATCTGCATGTTCCTAACATAATAACTCGTCAAACGGAATCATTTTTCTATGGAAACTCCAGAACCAATTGTCAATTGAAATCTCCAGTTGTTGCAATGTGTCAATCTTATAATTCACTTCCTATAGATCTGGACATATTTTACTTGAATGTAAATCAGTTTAAAACTTCACTGTGGAAATGTCTTGCACCCCAGAGCCATTAATTTAATATTAAGAATGTACTCCTAAGCCATGAATTCATTTTATTGATCTAACCTATTAATTTAATTTACTTGTACTACTTGTAGTCAATTGATTATTTTTTTTTGTATTACTGTCTTTGTTCTGTAATTCGGCTTTAGCCTGTTGAATAAAGGATTGTTTATTATTATTATTACTATCATATTTAATTGGTTGTAAATTTGACAAGTAATAGAAACAGTTTGTAAATGTTATCCACCTGCTACTGCAGTAACCATAAAGAAATTATAGTGTACAGGGTGGGAAAATGTCGATGTTTTCAAAGGTAATCTCGATAACTATAGGAGATATGGAGAAATGGACCCTTCATCCTTGATTTTTTCTTTCGGGAAAAGCTTAATGGTCAAAACCTATCGTCTCTTGTTTTGGAGTTATAAACAAAAGTTCGATTTTTCGACTCTTCATTTTGTGGCTATATCTCGCTTATTGATAAAAATAAGAAAAAACAATTTCTACGTTCTTCAGACACTTTTTGATAAGACTAGTGGCTTTCGACTTTGGAGTTACACCATAAAGTTGTATTTTTTATATAGAACTCATAGTTGATTATGGTGTCATGCGAAAAGCATTTTTTCGCACTACAGTGATCTATGTCAGAATATATAACACAACATACAGAGTCCGTCATAAATTTGAGCACAAATGGATTTCTTACTTCCCTTGTCTAAAAGGCGAAGGAAGTATTGTAATGGCGAAAAAATCGCTTTGCAAGATTTCTTTAGATCTTCACGTTTCAGGGGCCCTAGATAACAAAAAACATTTTTTTTTAAATTTCGTCTGTCTGACTGAGCGACCCTCTGCCTGTTGGCGGTATAACTCAGAAACTATTTGTTGGAGGAAGACGATATTTTGCATGAAGATTATATGTCTGCCTAACAGAGAATCGAGACAATTTCGGAGTAATATATACAGGATGAGTACCTTAAAATATTTTTGTTTGTTTTTGCTTTAACTGAGATAATAGATAAAAGTAGTAATTTGCAAATTGGTCAGGCTTTATCCTTGACGAAAATGAGACCTAACAGATACATGGTAAACATTAAAAATGCAGCAGAAACTCGTACAATTCAAACCCGAGCAACGGACTACAAATTGGGCGAAATATTAATCTCTTTCACCTGGCAGGTCGGAGTTCGAATTCTAGCGGACTACATTTTTACTTCCCTCGCCTGAAAAATGTAGGAAGTATTGTAATCACGAAAAAAACCTTCCGAAATTTATTCAGATCATCACGTGGGTCTGTCTGTCTGTCTATCTGTCTGTCTGCCTGTTGGCGGTATAACTTAAAACCTATTTGTTGGAGGAATACGATATTTTACAAGCAGATTATATATCTACCTGGCATTAAACCGAGAGCATTTCGAATAAATATATACATGGTAAGCACCTTCAAAAATAAAATTTTGTAAATTTTTGCTTTAACTGAGCAATAGATAAAAGTAGCAATTTGCACATACCTCATGCTGTACCTTTGATGAAAATGGAAACCAACATATGCACAATAAATTTAATTAGACATTGGTTAACAATAAATGCGTTCTATTTAAGGCAGCCGCATCTCACTGATCGTAGGCGATCTTGGTGGGCGAGGTAGCGAACGCGTGGTTTACTTTGGGCTGTGGGCAGATCATAGAAATTTATTCGCTGGCTTGTTCACACGCGCTGAAGTTCGAATCTAATCGCCGGTAATTTTTTAAATTTGAAATTGATTTAATTCGCATTTCCAAGTGTTTGCTTTTATTGTTTTAGTATTATTACAAACGTGAAGATATGTTTACCCCAATTTTCGGTTGATTTTCAAAATTGCTTTGTTACTTTAACTGATAAATTAATAAAAGTAATAATTTACATTTAGCTCAGGCTTTATCATTGGCGAAAACGAGACCTTTCAGATATATAGAATAAATATCACAAATGGGATAGAATAGTATAGTGTCTCTATAACGCAGCAGAAACTCGTACAATCCGAGCACGGTTATTTAAGCGGCGGAACAGCAAATGGGCTCAAAATATTTGCCTAAAAAGGCGAAGTTCGAATCCAAGCAAACTAGATTATTTTTTAAATTGCAAATTGATGTAATTCGCACGAGAGAAGTTCCGTGTAAACCCATTTACAGATTTTTTGTTATGCATTTATCAGAAAATGTTATTTTCTTAAAGGTTTTTGCATTTTCTGAAACTAAAACTGCACTTGTCAAAATTTAAGTATCTATTTTCGCGTACCGGGGAAGTTGAAAAATATGAAAATAGCTCGGGAATAAAATACCTTTATTTTTAAAAATAAACAAAAATGGTATTTGGAAAAGCTGTTTATAGTTGAACGGAAGTGTCAAATGTGAAGTCAAAGCCACCTATTCTGAAAAGCAATTTTCACTGTTTTTTACAATTTTTTCTTACGGAAATGGGGATACTTCAATGTTATTATAGAATAGAATTAGTATGAATTGTAAAACTTGAATTTCGCTCACTTAACAACCAGAAAATAATATTATTGGAAATTAGAGCTAAAGAATCTCATTTTTTGGGTCCAAATGAAGAAAACAGGTTTCCTCTAAAAATGTAATAACAAACGATCCGAACATCAACAAGAACAATTATAGTTTTTAATTGAAATGTTATAACAAATATTTCCAAATAATGTTTTTCTATATTTTGTAAAATAACGGTACTTTATTCTTGAGTCATTTTCATATTTTCGAATCTCCCTCATATACGAAAGGTTATCGAGGTTATCTATGAAAACATAGAAATTGGTCCACCCTGCACACTTAAATTATAGTCATCCAAAAACGTTTAGGTACATATTAAAAGTTTTCAAATGTCATGGTATGCAGAACTTTTTTTCTCTCTAAACAGAACGTACTGCCGAATACCCGTAGTGAAGAAGAAGGAGAAAATAAAATTGCTGCTCAATAGCAAACCTGCTTTTTAAGATCACTTTTCAAACCATGCTGCTGGTTTTTCAGAATTTTTAAGTGAACAATTTCAATAACTCAGAGGCTAATTCATGGTAAAGCTTATTCAAATAAAAAAATACATGAAAAGAAAAGTATCAATTGCTTATTATCATTAATAACACTTGGCGAAGGTACCAAACTCTCTGTCACATTAACTACTTTGCACGATTTACCTTGAGCTAACTCCAGAGGCACCCACTTCACATCAATAAAACAACCAGTGAATTTAAGAATGTCACTTTTTTATATAACCTTATTTTATTGTGAACAGACTATAAACAGAAGAAGCATTGATAGCTACTTATCAGCAAAGTTGTATACGTCTACAATTCTACATTTTGTATTATCCGCCGCAACAGATTTCAGAAAGATGAATTGCTATTGATCTACGTGTTTTACTTTTTTGTAGCATCGTTAAAACGTATTCTAAAAATAATTCGGGAATAACGTTCCCAGTACTATCGTACTAAAATGACTAATAAAGGTCTCGGTATTATGTAGTTCAGAGGTCACTAAATATCTTATGTGTGTGAAAAAAACACTATTTTTGCTGTAATTATGAACGTGGACTACAATTTATATGTTTTACGTTTTACTCGATATTTGTACAAAATCAAAATAGAACAGCAATAACTCTAAATGTTCTACATGACTCGTTCATCTTTAATACAACCCAGTTAAAATTCCACAGTCGTATACCAAACTGTGTTATACTTCGTTAATTATAAATATTAATGTGTAAGGGTATCACAGTTGACCGATAGGTTATCAAGTTATCAATTAATAATTCCAGGAATTCCATGCTGTTAAGTGGAATATTTAGAATAATTAGTATATAGGTTGTAGCTGGATTTATTCTTAATTTAGTAGTAAAAGGAAAGAGCAGCTAAATTTTTTTGTTGTTTTACAATTAATATAAATAACAACATATATATTTTAGCACCTGGTGCCTTCTTCAGTGTACAATTACAAACAGTTTAAAATAAGTTTTAGATAACATTCTGTTATTCATTTGGCGATAAAAATTAAATACAAAAACATTCTCCAATTATATATTGTAAGTTTAACATTCTGTTGTTTATTTCTAAAACTGTTAAAATTTCCTTTTTGTTATTCAAAGATTGCCATTCTATATATAAATCCGTTTATGCAATTAGGTGCTTTTTTAAAAAAAAAATTCAAATGTTGGGAGAAATTTAAAAATTACGTTAAATTACTGATAAAAATTTTATTATTAAGTAAGTTCGTCTTGCTGTCGTTTTTTATTCGAGAAAAATTTTTTGTTTCTTTTTGCTTCTGTCAAATCTGTGTCATATTTAAGATAACCACCACATCAAAAAGTAATGAAACCATCTTCATTTTATGTTATTGTTAATGGGTATATAAATATATAAGGAGCACTTTAATTGAGTTTATATATCAGCAATGATCAGCCATAAAAATTTTAATTATGAATTTTGTATTCTTTAATAATCGATTTTTTTAGTTATTTTATTCAGATAATATTTGGTTGAAATTTCATTTTAGAAATATTAATTTTTATTTATAAAAATGGCAGAATTACTGTTACGGCAATTTGAATTTTTTTTTAAAAGAGGTGTATTCTTAACAGTTTAGATATTATTTATAAGGTTTTAAGAGTTTTATGCAATTATCCCTGAAAATTGATAATTGCATAAAACTCTTAAAACCTTATAAATAATATCTAAACTGTTAAGAATACACCTCTTTTAAAAAAAAATTCAAATTGGCCGTAACAGTAATTCTGCCATTTTTATAAATAAAAATTAATATTTCTAAAATGAAATTTCAACCAAATATTATCTGAATAAAATAACTAAAAAAATCGATTATTAAAGAATACAAAATTCATAATTAAAATTTTTATGGCTGATCATTGCTGATATTTAAACTGAATTAAAGTGCTCCTTATATATTTATATACCCATTAACAATAACATAAAATGAAGATGGTTTCATTACTTTTTGAAGTGGTGGTTATCTTAAATATGACACAGATTTGACAGAAGCAAAAAGAAACAAAAAATTTTTCTCGAATAAAAAACGACAGCAAGACGAACTTACTTAATAATAAAATTTTTATCAGTAATTTAACGTAATTTTTAAATTTCTCCCAACATTTGAATTTTTTTTTTAAAAAAGCACCTAATTGCATAAACGGATTTATATATAGAATGGCAATCTTTGAATAACAAAAAGGAAATTTTAACAGTTTTAGAAATAAACAACAGAATGTTAAACTTACAATATATAATTGGAGAATGTTTTTGTATTTAATTTTTATCGCCAAATGAATAACAGAATGTTATCTAAAACTTATTTTAAACTGTTTGTAATTGTACACTGAAGAAGGCACCAGGTGCTAAAATATATATGTTGTTATTTATATTAATTGTAAAACAACAAAAAAATTTAGCTGCTCTTTCCTTTTACTACTAAATTTAGAATAATATTGCTCTTTGTAGATTTTTTTCTTTTAAATCTTTCGTGTTCAAATATATCTGGAAAGATGCAGATGAGACTAACATCTTATTGAGTCGGTAAATGTCAAAAATACACTTGCAAGTACTGAAAAAATGAGGTTTTGTATCGGCACAATGGATATTTTAATTAAACACCTGCATCAAAGAACTGCAAGATTACAATTTATAGCAATCGGTTTTGAAGTTGGCAGTGCTGTTGTGTTCATAGTGATCGGGAAAAATTACTAAGCAATGTACAAGTTGTTTGCACATACCGAAAATGAGAACCTTAGACACCAAGCTTCGTTGGAAAGCTCACGTCAAAAAGAAAAGAGACAAACTAGGTCTTAAATATAGTAAAATGTATTGGCCGATGGGAAGTAACTTCTCGCTGTCAATATATAACAAGCTACTACAGTTGTTTTCACATACCAAGATTATGTAGGGCTTGCCAAAAACTCTCGGTATGTGAACACAAGTTTTTACTTCCTTTTACAATAAAAGAAGTATTGGATTCACCACAAAAGTTCGAAATTGAGTTTCCAACAGTTCTTCACGTTTTAGAGTCCCTTGAATCCAAAAAAGGTGTGTTTGTTCATAGGTCTGTCTGTCTGTGTCTGTGTGAACAGAATATCTCAAAAGCGAAAAGAGGCATGACGTTGAATCTTCATATACCTATAAGTTTTGTGTACTATCAAGATACGACAGCAAGCTTCTGAAGAAAATCGCATAATCGGAAGTATAATGTTTATACTTGTGATTTTTCAGTTTTTTCGATTTCTTTAAAAACGGCTCTAACGATTTTTTTCAGTTGAATACCTCTTAAATGGGTTTCTTTTTTTATTATCTCTTATTTTAAATAGAATACCCGGTATATTATTACATTTTCAATTCAGCTTAAAATTATAGAGAAAATTTGGCTTTTCAACTAACTCTCTATTTTGTACCATTTCTGCAGAATTTGCAACTTTTGACAAATGCTTAAAAATTAAAAATCAAATTTTTTGCTAATTATAAGATCACTGTAAAAGGAATTTGTATGCGTGTATCACACCAGATTTTTTGTAATACGTCGTACGGACTTGTTGTATTTTCATCTGTGCAACTATAACACATAATATTCATCAAAAAAATCATCTATATTCAGTGTACTACTTGTTATATTACCCATGATAATAAATTTGTTAAGTATTTTTGTTCTAAAACGTTTGCATTGTTTATCTGTCAGGTGTAGTTTGTTATCCGTTAACAATGCACTATCAGTTCTGAGTTGGTTATTGTTGTGTAAAAGGTGAACGATGGACCGTAGCTGTTCCAATCCTGAACTAGATTAAGTTAATTTATGGGTAAGTGTAGTAGAATTAGGCTGCAGCCAGCCGACTTGACGTCGAACGAGACTGTTGTAGAAACGATTAAAAATATTTAATTTTTATTGTCAATATTAGGTATTATAATTTAAATGAACAGAAATGGCCTTTTTCAAATTCAAATCATACATGTCAAAACAATGTCTTTACTTGACTTGACGATTAAGTAGTCGGCCGCTAAGCGGCCTCTTACTTAATAAGCTATCTAGTCAGCAGCAATCACTTTCCTGAATTTTATGTAATGTACTATTATCTACTCCAGTGGGATAAGTAACTCATTACGTCACTCATTTGACACTATTTCAGTTACATAATGAAGCTCATACACCACTCAGTTATGTAATGGTTTCATTACGCAACTGAGTTGTGTAATGACTTCATTACCTAACTGAAATAGTGTCAAATGAATGACATAATGACATTTGCCTACTACAATATTTTTGAAAATGACAGATCTGACCTTTCTCTTAATGCACTTTTCTCAATATTAGGCAGTCGTAGATAAAATTTTGTACAATACATGTGTGATAATGCATCATTAATATACTTGTGTGCTTACATAACTCGTGCTACGCACTCGTTTGTAACTTATACACACGTATATTAATGATGCTGTTATTCCACTTGTATAGTAAATAACTATTACCGCTTGCACCTCAAAAACCGTCACCTTTACTTTGCCAGAACCCTACTTTTCATAAAAGTCAGAAATTTTTTTACCGTAAAATTAAAAAACATGGCAATTATTATGTCTTCTTATCTACAAATATGAACATTTTTTAATTATGTTATTAACGAAAAATCGTAATGAAAGTAGGTAATACTTTTTAAGCTATTTTATTGAAATTGAAAATTGTCCATTTGACAGTTGTAAATTCTGAAGTCCTTTTCGGCCACATTTTGAGTTGCAAGATATCACTATGCAAAAAATAACCTGTTTAACACGTATGAAAGCATTTTTTTATACTCTTTTGATTGATGCACTCCGGGCTGGACGTCGTGCATCAACCTTTAAACTCGTAAAAAACTATTCTTTCATCACTAGTTGTACAAATAATTATTACAATGGCTAGTTATAAATAAAATTAATTGGCAATAAGTTGTCTGTCATATTCATAAGATTGCTGATATTTATTTCATTTAATTTCCTGATTAATTTAAAATAATATGGTTATTCTTACCATAATCTTGAGCCAAATAGGGCAAGGAAAAGCTACATCAGTTATACGTATTTGATATATTGAAGTATTCATAGATATATTGTTACATATTTTTAATGGATATCATTAATTGGTCCATTAGCTAGAACAGTGTACTGATAAAAGAGTACTTGTATCAGTAATATTATAAAGAAAACTAAATTTAGAATTTTTAGAATTTAAATTTGGAGCCATCCGTCACCGCTGTCAGATTGTTCATGCACGCCACTAATCCCAACTGCTACCTCTTTGAGGTAGGTCAGCTAGATTTGCGGCCCAGCTAGCCTTGACAAATGCTCTCTCCAGACGTCCAGATCTTTTCTTCTCCACGGTTCTGACCATCAAATGCAATATGGCGATTAAAAATCGTCGCTGCAGACACGGCATACAAAAAAACCCTTACTCCTCCACCAGGAATCGTAACCATCGCTATTTTTCAGCTTTTTTATCTTCTGCGTTAGACACCAGGTTCGTATATTAGTAGCGCTCACAGACTTTCTCGTCGCTACCATTTCATTTGCTTTCTTTTTGCAGATAACCACATTTGCCTTAGCTTATTGCAATTGCAGAATTTCATCCTTGCTGCTTTCGATTGACCGCTCTTAAATAAAATAAACACAGCTAAGAGTCAAAACCTTTTAATTACTCTGTCTCTGTCATTTGTATTTTAAGGTACACAAATCAGCTTGTTTGCCTACACTAGCAAAATGTAGAAAGAGAAGTGAGTCCACTTCTGCAAACGCTTATGCAGTAACTGCAAGTTATTGAAAACAAATGCTATCGTATTAATTTGATTGACTGCTAAGTTGTCCCTACCGTTATTATTAATTCTAAATTATACAGCAAAAAAACTATTTGCTAAATTAACTAAAAAACAGATCTTATTTTACTTCCATTACATACGCTTTAAGCCATTCTGAATGAAATTGTATAAATTACAAAAATCTGTCCGTTTGACAGATAACAACAATCTAAATATTACTATTTACAACATTTATCCAGTTCATGAGCCTAAATAAATATTAAAATAGTTTTTACGCCTATATTTGAATCTAAGTAGCATAATTTTTGATTTTGGAGGTTTTCACGGCCATTGTTATTATGTAACAAACGGGTTCAGGGATTGGACCGTGTCATTATTGAGGTCAAAGAATTGAAAGTTTCTCCCACTTTCGTAAGGGGGTTCATCAGGAAGAAAGCAACAGGGTACGATAACTCAACATGTAAACCGCGCTAGTGGCGAAACTCTTTCGCAAGAAAAGGGATAGAGGATCACGGTAACTCAACGTGTAAACCACGGCAGCGGCTCTTCTAACTCTTCTAATAATCGGAAGGAGAAAGGCGAGAATTTATAAGTGTCGTTGCGGTTGAGTGACGGTGGGCGGGGATTAGAAATAAACACTTTCCGCATCGAAGGAACTGGAAAGCCTTAGTCTCGATTGATATTATTAAGGTGTTTGTAAATCTCAATGGCCTCGCGAATCTTTCTGCTAAAGAAATCTGCAGATAATAGAGATTTCATCAAAGAAAGATCTAATGGCCGGTATCGCGTTGGTGTTCGACGATGGCTGATGATGAAACGAGACCCGACCTGAGGTAGCGCTGCAGTTCAGATATACGAGTTTTTGCGGAACGTCCTGTTTTACCAATGTATACAGCATTACAATAGCAAGGAACTCTATAAATACGTTTAGATGACGTTGCTTAATTTATCATTTTGTGAAGAAAGAACCTGTGAGACTTTGCCGGGAGTTTGAATGCTGTTTTGATGTTTTAGTCTCTAAAAAACTTTTACACGATCTGTGACTAATAGCGGGGAGAAAGGCTATTTCTACGGGAGGATCGGTTTTTTTGAGATTTGGGTGATCGTGGATGAAGATGGTAATTGACGGCAGACTGTATATACCTAGGACGGTAATAGTTGTTCCCGAGAGATTTCCGAATATGGTTCAATTCGGTGTGGATATTATCGGGTTGGGATATGAAAACAGTCCGGTGTGCAGGAGAATTGATAACAGAAATATTTTTTGGGTAAAGTGATGATGAGAATCTACATGTAGATAGCGGTCAGTGTGAGTCGGTTACAGAATGATCAATTTTTCTGCTGGGTTGGCGAGAAACATGTACATCCAATTCAGAGTGAACATCTGGTAGGGATACAGAAACATCACGGTGTATAAGTGAATCTATGGCGGAAATTTTCGTATTGGATGATGATGAGAATCAGAAATCGGTGTGAGTTGATCTGCGATATACAGAATGACCATGTTTGGCACTGGGTTAGCGAGAAATATGTACATCCAAGGCGGCCGTTACTTTCTATTTCTATGTTAATGTTAATGTCATGTTGACTATCGAGATGGTTTAAGAAGACGGATAAAGAGTCTTTACCATGTGGTCAAATAATAAAGGTATCGTCAACGTATCGGAACCAAACCTTGGGTTTCAGTTCTGAACATTCCAGATCAACGGTTTCAAAAGCCTCCATAAAGGTACCTGCAACGGCAGGTAAAAGGGGTTAACCCATGTCTCCACCAGAGATTTGTTTAAAGAACTACCTTTGAAGTGGAAAATAAGTGAAAGGGAGGCATTTTGCTATAAGGGCAGGTAGACGTCTTCCCATGTTCTGATAATAAGTGTTGAATTATGTTTATGGAATCGGGAATAGGAACTTTAGTAAAAAGGAGCAGCACATCTCAACGATACTTCATAGCTTTCTTTTGTATTAATTGTTTTGATTATTTGCTTCCAAATATTTCAGTTCCTTTTAGTTAAGGGCGAGAAGCATTTGGTCGTATGAGCTACGGCGCCTCCTTTTCGCTTTCGACAATTTGTGTATATAGCTTCCGCTTCTGCAAAAGGCCCGTTGTCAGTCTACTCTTAGACCCTATCGCCGAGCTATATATTACTTGCAGTAGAGGGTTGCAATGTGGAATAGCTGTTCAAACTTTACACAATCACCTAGCTGTTCTTGAGGCTTATTGACATGGTTTTGCTTTTGACCAGCTTCTGGGACGCCTGTGTTCTACCTGGTGCCCAGCACAGGTCTGTCTTTAACTAACCTGTTCTCTTGAGTTAAGGTATTGGGCCATGATATAGCCCGCGACCTTGACATACCTGCAACATGGAATTCTTTGTAACCTGCTAGTGGTTCGTGTTAATTTCAATGTATTCGTCAAATATCAGATTCTCTTCGTACTTAGATAAATATAGTATATCTTGGACTTACCCATTTAGGACAAATATTCCGATTTATTCAAATCACTGTTATAACTTATAATCTGTCAATGCCAAATTTATTCATGTATACGTTTCATTAAAATTCAATGTTTGGGCTTGTACTTTATGCTTGTAATCGATGAGCTCCGTTGAATTAAGCTTAATTATTCTCCTATTTCTAAGGTATTTAGTAAATAATTCTCTTTACTCGACGAATTGAAACTGATTATAATTTTATTATAATAATAAAATTGGACCAACATTATTTGTAGAAAACAAGCCTATATAAAAATAGTAGAGTTCAAAGACGCAAGGGTCAAGTGTAAACTTATTTGGCGTCAGCTTTTTAGGGTGAATGTACAGCAGTGGCGCACCAGCGAATAGTGATCTTGGAAGTCGCCGAAGTGCACGATATGATGCGATTGCACCCGAGAGCTGGCTGCGTGACATTTCTAAGGTTACGATGCGGAAGCTGTAAGTGGCCAAGTAAACATAGCAGCTGCAATTTCAAGTTGTTGGAAAGTCGTCATATGGAAAACAATATAGTTTGCCAATTAAAAGTCAAAATGTGAGAATGTACAAGACATACAGTAAATAAACAAGGACCAACACAACAAACACAAAAAGTCAGTTCAACACAACAGAAATTAAAATATTAAGAACTACATCAGGAAAACCCTAGGAAACAGAATAAGAAATCAAGGGATTAGAGAAAAATGTGATGTAGAAGATATTATACAATGAAGTAGGCAGGGAAAAAGATATTGATACTATCATGTGAAACGACTGGACCAAACCAGAGTATTCTGTATAGTAATTAGAAGAAAACCTTTCAAATTCATGTCCACGGGGAAGGCCATATACAATATGGAGATATAGCAGTCTATCTTCCAAGAAAATAAAATTGGTAAATAAACAGATCTTAAGATATTTAAGGCATATCTTACAACATTAGACGAATTGAACATAGATTTAATTTTAAGACGGTATTCAAAACGATGAATACCTTGCGGTCAGTTCTTGCAAAAACTAATCCTTTCAACGAAGAACAACATTCAAAGAATTGTATATACAGGGTGTTCCATAAATATACCGACAAACTTTTAGGGGTGGTAGGGGACATCAAAACAAACATTTTTTGCTTTATAAACATATGTCCAAAAATGCTTCATTTACGTGATACAGGGTGTCAAAATTTGTAAAACAAATTGCTCAAATTTGTTTCCTTAAAAACGAAGCAAGATACGCAAAACCCTCAGGTGAAAAAAAGTTGTGTTTTTAGTTGCTTCATCTTAAACAAGTTTAAAAATTCAAAAAAAAAAACACCGGGTGTTATTTTGTTATGCAAAAACACTAACATGTTGCCCCGTGAGCACGCCCCTGGAATTACTGTATCAACCGTAATAAATCCAAAAGATGCCTCATAAAGTTACCAACAAACTGTGAAAATTTTATTAAAATCGGCTGAAGCGTTTTTTTTTCTACAAATTTTAACACCCTGTATCTCAAAAACGAAGCGTTCTCGGACATATGCTTATAAAGCAAAAAATGTTTGTTTTGATGTCCCCTACCACCCCTAAAAGTTTGTCGGTATATATATGGAACACCCTGTATAGTATTCCCTGTAAATGCGGGGAAATATTATGTCGGTGAAACATTCAGACCTTTAGAAGTTAGAGTTAAAAAACATGAAAATATGTTAGAAACCTGCTAATTCAATAAGTCTAGGCTGGAAGAACATGCTTGGGATAAGAACCACAAAATACGATGGCATAACACAAAGACCTTGTCTAAAGAATCGATGTCAACTAAACGTAAAATTAAGGAAACGGCATATATTTTACTTAACGGAAAAAATGCGTGTCGTCTTTCTCAATATTTTTAGACAATAGTTGGCTATCAATTCTTAAAGATCAGATCAAGTAGGTATAGACAATCAACCAAAGTCAGTGTCATGCAATTCATTGGAGGTTGGTCGTTTTTCAATCCCAGTGAAAAAGCTAAGTTTCTTGTTCTTGTTTAATTGTTAATCGTTGATAACGAATGAAGATTGTACTTTGAAACGTTCGTTATTTAATATTTTTAATTTTCAGAGTGGCGAAATACCCAAATAAGAATATGAATTTTTTGCGATTTTCTCACAAACATCAATTTTTTGGAATTATACTTGACAGCAGCATGGTAGGACATTGGCAAACAGAGAGGCACATGCCAACGGTGGGCCCTAGCTTTCTTTTGTATTAATTGTTTCGATTCCAAGCCCTCCAATTTTCAGCTTCTTTTAGTTGCGTGTGAAAATCATTTTTGTCGTATAAGCTAAAGTCTACACATTACATTTTTTCTGTGGCGTCAGAAATAACAAAACATAGCGTTTAAAACGCATGTCTCATATTGCAATGAAATTCAAAAAGATCATTTAGATCGCAGGTAGTAGACTTTAGAAAGAATTTGACATATACCTAACCTTTAATGTAAGGGATGCTCATTTAAGCACATTATTCAAATCAAGACATTCTTGACCTATGTAATTCGACGTTTCTCCCTTTCGAAGAATTCCCTAACGCTTAAAATAAGATTTAAGGCTTGCTCGCTTGCTTATTATCGCACGTTATTTTGCTGTCATTTTGAACAAATGTCACATTGACAGTATTATAAAACAAGCCATACTTAAAGAGGATCTGGCCAAAAACTGCAGATTTTTTGTTTCGTCCACTTTCTTATCGTTAAATAAAGAGAGAAAATTGTTACCTCACAGCAAAAGGGTAATGTGTAGACCTTAACGTCCCCTTTTCGTTTTGGACGATTTGTAATCCGGAATAGCGGTTCAAAGGTTCACAATCACCTGGCTGTCCTTGAGGTTTATCGAGATGGTTTTGCTTCTGGTCAGCTTCCGAGACACCTGTTCGCTAACTGATGACCAGCAGCAGGTCTGTCATTAACTAACATATTCCCCTGCGTCAAGGAATTATTGGGCCACGATATGGCCTGCGACTTGGGCATAACCGCATAACCTGCAACATGGATTTTTTGTGCTAGTGGTTCGTTTTGATTTGAACTTTCCTTCGTATTTAGATAAATATAGTATATCTTGGAATCTACCTATTTAGGGCAATTATTTCAATTTATTCAAATCACTGTTTACTTATAATCTGTCAATTCCAAATCTATTCTTGGATACGCCACACGTATCATTAAAGCGATTCTATGTTATTTATCACAATCTTGTACAGCAATCCGTGAGCTTTAGCTTATTTTTTTAAATTCATTGTTTAGACTTTCACCTTAGTCATTGTTCACTCATTCCTGAAAACGTTTTTCGCTGCGAAAATGCAGTGGCAATAAACAACCCATCATACTTCTAAGGGTCCAAAAGAGCGTCACAAATTAGAGGTTGACCTCGGGGAGTAAAGAGATTAAGATAAGCAGCAATAAAATCAACCATAATTTCGAATAGCAAGTTCTGCAGGTACTCAGAGATTTTTGTCATCCCGTCAGAGAAATTTAACATAAAACTAGTAGCAGAAAAACATTTTTTTCGACATGGTCAAACAATTTTTTTGAATAGTGCTGCTAAACATCGTGTTCCACAGGAAGCACGCTTTGAAAAATTGATTCTTTTACCTCCAACAAGTTTGTTCCCAATACTATTGAAACATTCGGCATAGTTTGTTTCGACGTCGTGCAACAAACTGGAGGCATGGTTTGCCACCCTGTTTATAGAACCCAAAAAATCTTCAAAAATGCAACTTTTGGCAAATGAATTATATAAATTCTCCACATTCGCTTATAAACTCCTTGGTCATGAAAAGCAAACAAAAATAGCTATTTATGCAACAAGTGCTAAAAGTCAACGTTTATGCACGAGACATGAAAATTATGAAACGAAGCCGAAGGCTGAGTTTCATAACATGTCTCGTGCATAAACGACTTTTACCACGCGTTGCATACAATATTTTATCTACGACCTTAATTTTACCGTTATTCATCCATAAATATCGATTTAACAAAAGTTTGCATCTGCGACACTTTTAATTTATGTCATAATAAACAGTAGCCCACGCCGCGCGGGCGATTGTTTGCCACGCCGGTGATGTCAAGGTGAGTTACGAAATGTAATTATTGATACTCCACATCTGACTGTATTCATTGCATAATGCTTTAATTATTTCAAAAACACTTTACCTGTAACGCAAGAAGCAACTAGAATAACTTTACAACTTCACTTCCAGTTCGAAATTGTAGTTTTATAACCTCACTTCACTTTTAGCCCATGTGCTAAAAGTAAACAGCTGATTTCTTTAACCACGGTAAACTATAAAACGTCACTTTTAGTGAAACAAGCTAGCGCTAAAAGGCCTACTTTTAGTAGTGGTCGTGGATAAAAATATTTTCATCATACAAAGTTGGAAAACCACTTCTCCAATACGTTACATATACAGATACACTTTTTCTGAGAATGAATTATGTAAAATGCAATCAAAAGAAGTCTATTCGCAATCAATATTGGCCGATTTAGGGAGAGATATTGACAATAGCTAGTGCTATTGACAATATTTATCAACAATAACATCTGTTAATAGTTTCTGTGTAATTGTAATGTTAATACTACAATTAAAATATTGGGATGTCCACAATTAATGATTTACAAAGTATCTACATCTTGCAATACGAGTATGTATTAAAATTAATTAATATTAATGTCCGGCTACTTTTATTTGATCAACTCCTGTCAAATTTCTAAAAATGTTGAACCATTCATTAGAGCGTCCCTAATGTGCAACTTTCTAATCCAAGTCGTTCAAATTCCTTTGAATTTAACACAACACATTTTGTGAATCATTTTCTGTATTCTGGCTGTCTTGATAGCTACCTGTGATGACGCATCCTCATAAATAGAATTATGCCAAAGCCTAATGCTAAGCCGATAATTCTTTGCGGTTAACGGTTGCTGTATAATAAGTTGCATACCTGAAAAAAAATTGTGTTAGTTTTTGTTTTCTCCAGTTAAAATAAACAAAAAAAAGATAATACTTGCAGAAAAAGTAGTCACAGCACGCACTGTAGTTTCACTTCCTCTATTTGTTGGCGCCAAATTTGTTCGAAAATAATGTATAGCAGACGAGAAAAAATGATGCAAAGGTTTTTTACGTTTTGCTGTTTTTTACAAAAAATATACAATTTAAAAAGAAACTGGCTTCAAGGCGCACTAGAAATATAAATTTTGAGTTATTTGATTTGTCGCTCATCGCTTCAAAAGTAAACTTGAAGCTACAAGAACATTCTAAAAATCAGTATTTTAAGGGCTTGGAGCCTACTACCAAAAAGCATATAGTGCATATATGCTCTTTGCTACTACTATAAAATAGCCTTGAGTTTGTGACCGATCAGCTCGGTTGAATTAAGCATAATTATTCCCCTATTTGCAAACTATTGAGTAAATAATTCTCCGGACCGGACGAACTGAAACTGATTATAATTTTAATTTATTATTAAGCGTATTCCGGGGTTTATTAACGGCCTAATCTGAACCAATTACTTGGGTGACTATAGATTGTAGACGCATTAGAACTATTGGGGCATCCGAAATGCAGGACCTCAACGATCAAATGCAGCCACGATGAAGGACTGCGGCTCTATTTGAAGAGCCACGATGATGATTGATAGCAGTTTGGCTGTTTGCGTTCCGATACAAGTTACCAACTTAAACTTAATATGCAAACTTAAAAACTACCAAAATTATTAGTGGAAAGAAGCAAGAATCTGCTGACCGGTTAAAATAACTGTGTCATTTTCTGAAAGGCACTTCTTAGACAACAGGAAGATAGCTGCATTATAATTTTAAATAAGCTTCTGGCATGCCGGCAGTACGGCTGAGTGGTGTTGCATCTCTCACGGCACTTGTAAAAGTTAAGCTCCATTCTGCTTGGTCAATACTTGGATGGGTGAATATCTGGAGAGCGGGAGTAGTGTTCTAGCTTAGACAGGCTCCACCAGATTATGTATGTATGTATGTAAACTTCTGCCTTAACAAACTCTGTACGCAATTCGTTTTGGGGGGCGCCCAAATTTCTTTTACTCAGGCCGGCAAAATGTCTAGTGCCGACCCTGAGTATAACACTACGCAATAGTGCACCTCATGAAATTTTATCGATATTGAAAACTAAACGGTAAATGTTACTTTTGGGTAAATTTAAGAGGTGATACATACTGTATAGTAACCGATAACAGCTATGGGTTTTACAAGAAAATCGTGGCGTAACGAAGATATTTTAGATCATGTTACTTCTACAACACATCTTACTCCAATTCGCTTTCTAGTGCGAGCCCACGGCCGAAGCTATTAGAATATTTCATTTTTATATGCTGTTGAGTTATTTACATCTACTTGCAATTTTTTTAATATCTAAGCCTCCGATCAGCGCTATTAAGTTCATGGGGGTTGCAACTTCGACAAACGGAGAAATGGTTTATGGGAATGCTACCTAGTTGGCAACCGACAGATGCGTGGGAAAATCTGTTGGAAATGGAGAATGACTGAGGTGACGTCGTTGGTGGGATATTTTTGAAGCTAAGGTATGTGGTTGTTATTGAAAGGGATGTGAGAGGATAGTTTAGGTGCGCGAATGTTTGAAAATTGTGAGTTAGTCTTAACATTTCGAACTGTACAGTCTTTTTCATTTTGAATTATATTTTATATCAGCAAGTTGTTGTTTCATTCCTGACGTTTTCTCCAGAAATATCGGGAGATTGGAACATTTGTTGTAAGTAAAAATACAAATACGAAAATGAATCATGAATGTTAATACAGTCAAAATCGAGTAATATACTTCGATAAGTAACTTGAATAGGACAATGTATAAAGGCATTTAATGCGGGCACAGTAAGATTACGTTGATCCTTAGTAAAATTAACTATGAACAAAGAGCATATAATTATATGCTCTGTGCTATGGGTGTTTCTCATTTCTTCGTATGACACGCTGTATATATTAGGTAGCCATATGTTCTTTACTCTCACTTCTGTGTAGTCTCGTTTAACCTTGGCCAACAATTTAGCACTTAGTTAAACACGCCCTACGCAATTTAAAATTTGTGAAGTATCACAGATACTTAGATCACGTTAAAAATTTGCTCACTTCGTTACAGCACTTAAACAATTATTCTGCGCGCTTATGGGATAAGCACTTCCCAAGCAATTTAAAAATATGAAATTTGAAGCATCGCAGTTCGTTTTCGTTGAAAAATTTCGACTTCGTTGGATTATACTACGTATAATACCCATCGCAATAATATTTACAATACGGTGTTTATCATATTTACAAAACATTTTACAATAAGTTAAGTATACAATATTAAGAAAAAGTTCCTGGAAGTGTTTGTCTCCATCTGCGGTATGAGTTAAGTACCTAATCTAATCAGTACACGTACAGACAATTTAGTTGCAAAGTGCCACAACGCTGATTCGACCACGTTAAAGGTTTACCGAGGTAAGATAGTTTAAGTAAAATTTAAAAAACCGTTACACTCATCTACGCTATAAACAACTACATAATTAATGCTACTAGATACCAAAAATTAAGAATTACATAATTAAGAAACATTGAATTTTTAAAAATTATATTTCATTTAAGAATGTCAGTGGTTCGTAGGCCCATTCTTGCACATCAGTTTAAATGCTAGTGTTGTATTTACCATTTCATCAAATATCTTGGATCTATTACAAAAAAAGCTAGATGATGTAAATTTGTCTTATTCTTCTTAATACAAGATTCAAAGATAAAAATAATGCTCAAGTTTGCCATAGTTGAAACTACCTACTTCGCTTCCTAATATTTAGAGATTCCTAAAGTATCAGGCAAAATCTGACAATTGCAGTTTTGTTTATAAGAAAAGTAAGTCAATAAAAAGGTAAATTGGTAGTTTTAGTAGACTATCAAATAAAATATGTCGAGATGTGTCCATTTCCGTTCAGCAGTAATGTAAGATAGTGTAAAATCAATCTATCTATTATTCTTGGTTTTTCTTAATATTTAAAATAAAACTACAACGTTAACATAGGAATGCACAACTTATCTAATTAATTAATCTCCTTTTTATCTTCATATATGTTCTGGTTGTGTAACCAGAAGCACGCTCAATGGCCAATAATTTAATTTTATACATTTTATTATAAAAAGCCGGGTAGAGCAGTTGGGAAACCGCAAGGGTTGCATTAAGCAAGTTCTCGGTTCGAATCCCACTGGGGCCGGAATTTTTCCACAGCCTTGGCAATTGGAATCGGGCTCCGTGAGACCATTCACAGTTGGCACCAAATTAACTGTGCTTTACTCAGAACCACATGCCTACGAGATAGAGTAACAAGGTCAACCCATCACCATGTCACATGCCTCACACAATAGTTGCTGCACAAGCACAAAAGGCGCGCTCCAACTTTCTAACCCGAATCTGGAGCAAGTTGAGCATTGTACCGCCAGATGCATGCTTATAAATCACCAGCCTCTACACCATAAGTAAAATTGAGGTTACCGACAATACAAACAATACATACATTTTATTATTTTGTTTTGGTTTTTGAAGTGCCAATACAATTTATAAGGAAGGAAACGTGGCAACCATGATGACGTTTTCCTTACAACCAAATTAACCACTGCGACAACTATGACAAAACTAAGAGCCCAGAATCATATAACTTGGCCCAGTTAAGATTTTTCAGATATCTTTATTTTGTACCCGCAGAAAAAAATCTTTATGGTCAATATTCTTACATCATAATTGTAGGAGTTTTTAGCAATATTTTAAACACCTTTAGCAAACTCAAATTACAAAAAATAATCGGGAAACACTAACTTAAAAATAAATTACCGATTTATTTCATTTGGCCCATATGATCAAAATATCAATTCATTCACTGCAGTATGTTTCGGTTGTAGTGAAACAAGTTGTTTGTTGTTTAATAACATATTGACAGTCTGGTGTCTGTATTCTTTTTGCAAAGATGGTACGTGGTACACCTATTATCAACTTGTTTAGTTCTGGTAATTCATGTAGCAAAATTTACAAACAATTTCAATTATCGTATGATAATAATAATGTCCTTATTGACAAAACAACTTACAAACGCTTGATATATAAACAACATAACGGTGCCAATATAGCGAAGTTCAGTACACGGTTTTGCTTGTCAACTAAACCATCATGGTCATGGTGTATAAAACCCAAAGTTGGAAGCAGTGCGTGTGCGTCACCCTATCTTTACAGAAATGAATAGAATGTATTAATTACTTGATAGAGGTATAGTTATTAAAGGAATGAGATCTGTTTATTATATAAATCACTAAAGTACCAATCTCAGAAGCTATGAACTGATTTGTTTTTAATTTCCAACGGTACATAATTATAAATTCTAGCAATATTGTACGAGAAGCACTTTTCAAAAAGGAGGAGTAAGAAAATCGTTCCTTCTAACGTTAATATCATGTACGTCAGATCTAAAGCGGATTTTATTGTAGAGAAAGAGGGATGCTCTTGAACTAACAAGTTTATGACAGAGTTCAGCTGCATGTAGTACTCTCCGATTTTGCATGTTAAGCCACTTCACTTTTTGTAATTTATATGATATGTGATTCTACTTTATAATGTCAAATATAAGGCAAAAAAATTTTTTTTGGGTTCTTTGTAATCTATTTTTATCAAAGAGATCCAAACAGGGGTCATCCAATAAATAAAATTCGAAAATACTAAAGATTCTCAGAGCATAGTTCTACTAGTTTTATTTAAAAACGTTTGTTTTATAAATAACACAGGTCTGCGACCTGGGTGATTCTTATGTATTTTGATGCGCTAACTTCGGAAATGCCCTCAGTTTTTTCCCAGCACGTAAGCATTTTCCGCAAAATGCATTTCTCTGCGGGATTGCCTACCTTAAGGCGTATATTTATGAATATGCCGAAAAAAGTTGTTTTTCCTATTCGGCTTCATAGTTTTATATTAGAAACTATGAAATATGATAAAAATTAGTATATTTAACAGTATTAGTCAGCGTATGAATCATGGAAACCCATTACCTTAATAGTATGCAATTAAGGTTTATCGCTTTTCTTCGGTGTTTTCAGATTCCAATGTTACTGTAATAAATGTTTTTGTTATTAAAAGTACATAAATAAATAGGAGAAATTCTTTCTGGTAATTAGCTTAATTGTGGTGAACATTATTGACAAATGAAACCTGGATTTTCCCATTGCCCTATATATACCCTTCGTAGTCCTTCGATTTGTTCATTTCAATTTAAATATTCTTAAAGTGTCTTTCAAAATGTCTTCAAGAGCTTGTGTTAATAATCCTGATAGTTTCTGTTACATTTGTGGCGAACTTGTATTAAAAAAACAATCTCGAAGTATTACGGAGTTTATTAAAAAAGTGTACTTTGCCTATTTTGGTGTGAAGACCGGAGATCAAGAAAAATCTTGGGCCCCTCATGGAGTGTGTTCAGGCTGTGTTGAAGGACTTCGCATGTGGTCTAAAGGAAAGGTGAAATCTTTTCGTTTTGGGGTGCCTATGATTTGGAGAGAGCCGAGAAACCACGGCGATGACTGCTACTTTTGTTCTTGCAACATACAAGGGTACAATGCCAAAAATAAAAAAGATATATGTTACCCAAACATGGAATCTGCACTTCGGCCTGTGCCTCATGGACCCGGTATTCCAGTACCAGTGCCCCCACACAATTTTGACGACTTGCCAGAGTCATCAGAGAGCGAGTCAGAGCAGTGGGATGATGAGTTTCAAGTCGAAGACTGTGGACCCCAACAGTTTTCACAAGGAGAATTAAACGACCTCGTTGGTGATTTAGGGCTTTCTAAAGAGTCTGCTGAATTACTGGGCTCTAAACTTCAAGAAAAGAACTTGTTGAGATCTGGAACTTCATTCTCTTGGTACAGAAGCAGAGAAAAACAATTTGAGTCAAATTTTTCTCAAGATGGCGAACTTGTATATTGTTCTGATGTTCCTAAGTTGATGTCAATGTTTAACATTCAACATGTGTCAGATGAATGGAGGCTTTTTATTGACTCGTCAAAAAGAAGTTTAAAAGCAGTTTTGCTAGACAACGGCAATAAATACGCTTCTGTACCCGTGGGGCACTCTGTGCATCTAAAAGAAAAGTATGACAACATGGCTTTTATCCTTGATAAATTGAAATATAAGGAGTTTGGAGTTCCCCCACCTATCTGTGGTGATCTCAAAGTCATCTCTATGGTGCTTGGACAACAAGGTGGCTATACGAAATTCCCCTGTTTCCTATGTGAGTGGGATAGCCGGGCAAAAGCACAGCACTGGAGCCAAAAGGTGTGGCCAACGAGAACTTTGAAGGTTGGAGAAAAAAATGTTCACTTTGAGTCTTTGGTTGATCCCAAAAAAGTGCTTTTACCCCCACTTCACATCAAGCTTGGACTGATGAAGCAGTTTGTCAAGGCATTGCCAAAAGATAGCGAAACGTTCAAATACCTTGAAAAGAAATTCCCGGGACTGTCTGAGGCAAAGTTAAAGGAGGGTGTTTTTGTTGGCCCGGACATTCGGAAACTAATGAAAGACAATCAGTTTGAAAAGGTGATGAAAAAAGCTGAGAAAGAGGAGTGGATATCATTTAAGGCAGTTGTGACTAAGTTTTTGGGGAACAATAAGGGCCCGGATTATGAAGAAATTGTAAATAAAATGTTGAAATGTTTTAAAACCTTGGGGTGCTCCATGAGCTTGAAACTTCACTTTTTGAACTCCCATCTGAGTTATTTCCCAGAAAACCTTGGTGCCGTAAGTGAAGAGCATAATCTTTGATTTGCCATAAGATTTTTTGATAACGGCAGACATGTGCTCCTTTAATCTCAAGCATTCCTTCCAACATAAACGTGACATTACGACACGACATTACCTAGCTAATTGACTGGCGTGTAAAATAACTCAAATCGGGAAAGAATTACACCGGTTCGCTGCCCCAACCCGTAACAATAAGGGTTGCCGGCTTCGCTCAGAGAGATGGGGGATCCATTACGAGACTAATCAGGGCAACGGCCTATTAAATAAAAAGCAGACGTTAGATGCCATGGCGCTACCACTTTCCTAAAAGGGGAAATACACAGGTGAGCCCACTGAGAAAAGTGGAAGCAAATGGGTACACCTTCTAATTCCTAACTTGGCAGTGCTTGGTCGAAGAAACCACGAACAACAGCATTGAACTTACCTTGCGGGAAAACTCCCTTGCAGCTTTCTAAATCTTTTTGACAAAAGAAAATACCAACAAATTTGCATGCAAATGACATAAACATCAAAGAGAAAACACAACTAAATGAACAATGAGCTATATTAAAATATGCAAGTAAAAATTTATTAGTAATTAAATGTAACGAAACGGGTTAGTAAGGTGTTAAGTTGCTTGACGCGTAAACTAGATAAACTTGACTCAAAAACAATAAACCTTGACGGTAAAGCATTAAATGTGACTCAAAGGCGATAATTGCTTTAATAGTATCTACGTTAGGCTAAGTATAAACATCAAAACTAACGGTAAATGTTCAATTGAACGTACTGACACCTCAATAAATCACTTCTTTTATTGTAATCTATGCACTCTAAAACTATTACAAAGAGACGATACCCTAAGGAGTCCAGGTTGCTGCAACTCGATGCTCAACGAAGCTGTATGTGGTTGTTTCCAAACAAATTGCTCCAAAGACGCTTGAAGAAACTGCGGAGCAGTCCATGAGTGTTGTCGACGAAATGGTCGGGACGACGTTACATCCCCAAAGACAGTAGCATGAAGTCCGTAAGAAATAGCAAGAATTCGAGACGATAAACAAAATCTCATTATGCCAAATTCGCCCCAACAAAGATTCCCAGTTAGATAAATCGCACCAACACACGTCACTTATCGACCCCCAGGTCCGACCGTCAACACCCACATGCAGTTCATTTGTTCGCAACCATAATGCGGCCTGATTCCAAACACGAGGAAAAACACCTTGGGAATACGCCACTGCGTAAGCGACATACACCTATATAGTTTAATTGCTACACTACGCGAAAACCATTAACTACAATCTCGGCGAAAGGTCTTTGGAATTTCGCCGGGGCAAAGCACAGCACGACAAACCACTTGTTGCCTTGTTTAAAGCTTGCGTTCCAATCCTCCAAGAAGCCCCAAGCCACCCCACCGAAGTCAGAAGGGGCACGCACATATCGCACCAAAACTGCATCATACGATACATCCATATTCCAACGCCTGGCCTGCGGCCAGAGGAGGTAGAGTAAATTCGTTCGCTTCCTCTCTTTTCTGTTCATGCAACTGACTCTTTTAAGCGACGTATTTTGCGTCCCAAAACGGATCGATGCAAAAGACACATGCGTTAAACTGCCGCCGAGAAATGCTTGTTAACCGGTACATATTTAGAAATGTTCCTTTACAGGCGGGATTTTAAATTCAAAAACGAGAACGTTCAACAAATTAGAACTCGTAGAAGTCGTAAAACGAAAAATATCCTCACAGGATAGGATAGGATCTGTAATCCTAGGTTTTTTGCCCAATTGCTAATTTGTAATGGAGAGTTATTGATTTGAATAGTTAGAAGATTTACATATGTGTCTCGAAGTGTGTTGTTGTCAAAGCCAATGTAATTTAAAATACTTTTCCGTTGATCGTTTATTTATGGGTTTCATTAATGTGTAGAGAATCGTTTATTAATGACCCTTATCAATGAAGGATTTTTTATTAATGAAGGATTTTTGAAAAGCTGTTTATATTGGTGGCACTGGTCGAATTTGACATAGACTTACAGTGCCACCAACATAAACAGTGCCAACCTAAGAAAAAAAACACAACCATTTATTGTCACCCGGTACCATTAATATCAAAACTTTAAATGTCAAATTCTTTTCATGGAATAAAATTAGATTTTCTTCAAATTAATAATATACGATCAACGGAAAAATATTGTAACTAACTCGTATGTTAATCGGCGATTAATAATCTTTACAAATGTCTCGATTATTAATCGCTTTCATTAACATACTTGTTTGTGGTTCAACAGCAACTTTTTCTAAATCCAGATTGATTTGAAAATAAAATATAATTTTTATCAATTTTTTTCAAATATTTTACACTGTAGTTAGAATACTTATTGGTCGCAAATGTTTAAGTTTACTGGGTTTTAGACTTTATCCAGAGTGACGGACCATTGAGAATGCTGTATTATAATGTATGAAATATTGTAAAACTGTAAAACAACAGGTTCCATAGCACAAAAGTGAACTTTGGGACCAACTCCAGATATTACACCAGCAAATTTAAGAGTTTACTTATCTGGACCAAATGAATTGATTCTGAGCTCGTAGTGCATATAACAGACTGTTATGGTTTGTTTGTAGGTTTCTTATTTTCATTCACGTAAAAATCAGCTCATACTATAAAGCATATTTTCTTCAAATTAAAATGAAAAAATTGGGGACTCGAAACTTCTCTCGTAAGTGGAAGTTTTGAAACTACAAATTCCGCAAATACGAGTATCAAATGAAAATAAGAATTTTATGTATAAAATAGATACAAATATCTCACGATTGATAATACCGAAACCTTGCGTGTTGGAACAAGACAAACGATTGAACCACTGTTCCACAACCGCGCTTACATTGTCTGCGCTTCTCGCTGCGTTACGAAGACGCTATATAATTTTTTCCCATTTGCGATTTTCACCGTGTATCTATTAGATCTCATATTCGTCAAGGGTAAAGCCTGACCCATGTGCAAATTATTAATTGTATCTATTCCTAAGTTATTGCAAAAATAGGTATGTTTGCCCTGAAGTATATTCGATTTCGTGCCAGGTAGACATCTAGTCCGCATGAAAAATACCGTTTTTCTCCAACAAGTAGTTTTTGAGCTATCCCACCAACAGGCGGACAGACGGACAGACAGATGGATTTAAGAAATAGTTATTTCTACAACTAGTTTTGAAAGTCATACTTTTTCACAAATTTGCAGTTTGATTAAGGAGGGCGAAGCCCGAGTTCATCAAGCAAAGGAGTAAAGAAAATGTTGCTTTCATACGTTTTGTACACGTTATTTTTTTGCATTGTGATCTCTTGTAACCCGAAATTTAGTCGAAATAGACTTCGGAATTTACAACTTTCAAATTGACGATTTTGATTTAAAAAAAGACTACTTTCGTGATCATTATGCAAAAAAACATGTTTTTACTCATCTAGGGATCCTGAAACGTGAAGATCTGAAAAACTGTCGAACGGTGATTTTTTCACGATTACAATACTTCTTTCGTGTTTTAGACAAGGGAAGTAAAATATAAAGATCCTTTTCTAACCGTTAAAAATGAGCTTTTGTTAGAAAGACTACACTGTCGCACCAATAGCGCATGTTCTTAATTTCTATTGACGTTTTCATTTTAGCGATTTGAATTAATATTCGACCATTTCAGTTCATCTCCATTTAACTTAAAAATCGGATTAATATGAGCAATTGAGCATGTGGTACACCGTGATTCAAAATGTGTAATAGTTTTGCATTATCATTTATCGCATTTCAGTAAAGTGCTATATTTATACATTAACAATCGTCGAGTAAGTCCGTACTTTACGTCATAGCAACCATTACAGTATAGCAAAGGCGATTCGTCTTACGTAATGTTAAAGTGTATTGTTGGTGACACTGTCGGTCTATGTCATTTTTGAATTAGCAGATTAGGTTTAGAGTCAGTTTGTGTCAAGAGTGGCGCACAACCTGCTAACCTCAAATTTGGCATAGACTTACAATACCGCCATCAGTACACCTCAGTACTTTTAAACGCATAACATCAAGTGAAGCTGCTTATTGTGCTTCAGTATATAAAAACGCTGACGCTCGTACCCAAACAAGCCATACCTGTTCAGTAAAACATCACTTTTCTAAAATCGTTGCGTAATATACTATTATCAAATTGAAGGTTAAATCAAATACTCACTAACCTTTGTTGCCTTTTTCAGATATACCTGTCTTTGAAACTCGCTCTCCCTTGCAGAACACACACGGTGGCAATTCACCAGGTTGTCCCAGATTTAAAAGCTCGTTGTAGAACTAAATATTTCTATTCTTTATAATAGAAAACCAATCCATTGACACAAGACACAATTACTTACTCACTGAATTCATGTTAAATGGCTAGTAACCCTATTGCATTTACAATAGAATCATCTAATTCAAGGTTATATTTAACATTGACCTTTACTGCGAATTATATATATGGTTTAAGATGTTGGCTGGGAACGGATGAGAATCCACCCACAGCACTGGCCACAATATTCAGAGCTTGATTGGTTACAGGAAATTAAACACATTGTATCTTGTCAGACGTTTCAGAATACTTTATTCCCTTATCAATGACACCTGGAGAAGGATTAACAATAGTCACAGGAGTGATATAACAAGCAATAGTGATCTTACCGAAAAATAGTAGGGCATAACCTTACAGTTGTTAACATGTGTTGATGAAAATTTATATTTTAACAGGTATGAAGAGGGTGGTGAAGCCGCATTTTATGAACAACAGAAGCACATTGAGTACTACTGAATGGCGTAATAACACTTTAAAGTGTGGTTTTAATTTCTTGTAACCAATCAAGCTCTGAATATTGTGCCCAGTGATGTGGGTGGATTCTCATCCGTTCCCAGCCAACATCTTAAACTGTTCTGTAACCACACGAGCTGTAAAGAGTTTTTATATTACTATATATATATATATATATATATAGGATTTTACTGCTGACGCTGACTTCCTTCTCTCAGCCGTACTCTCCATCGTTCTCTATCTTTCCATTCTCCCTCCTCTAGGTTTCTCTTCTCCATCGCTTCCCCTTCCCCTTTTCCTAATCCCCATTGGGCTTCAGTCGGTGACTCGCTTTATCCATCTATTATCTGGTGCTCGTCTTACATGCCCATACCATGACAGTCTTTTCTCTTCTATATATGTGACTATATCTTGGTGCACTTCCATTCTTCTCCGTATCGCGTCATTCGTTATTCTGTCTAGCCTTGTCACTGCACAACACATCCGCCAGTACTCCATCTCTACTGCTGTTATTTTCCCCTTGTTCTTCTTATTTATAACCCAATTTTCGGCACCATACGTCAGAATACTTCGAATCATTGTGTTGTAAATCATTGTTTTGGTCTTCTTGGTGATGTGCGTGTTCCAGATAATTGGATGTAATTGCTTTATACACGTTCGTGTTTGCCCTAGCCTACTTTTTATATCGGCTTCTGTGTTTGAGTTTTTCGTAATGAAAGACCCGAGGTACTTGAATTTACTGACTCCAGTTATCTCTATGTTCTCTTCCACTACCAAATTATTCAATTGGTGTTCCGTCGTTAGGTATTCCCTTTTGCTGAAATTTATTTCCAATCCCACCTTCATATATTCTTCTCTTAGCTTTCGGATCATGTAGCTTAAATCTTCTTCATTCTGTGCTAATATCACCTGGTCGTCATCAAAACTGAGTGCATAAAGATTGTTATCAACTTTAAGCACAAACAAAGAGGGCTGGAGAAATGATACTTACTTTAATTGCTTACGATCCCAAGTTGCAATCAAAACACCAAATTGTCTCACTCGGGCACTGCCCAGGCGAGTCACTATCAATCGCAAATCAGGGGGGTCGCCTGCCAACTGCAGTCGAAGACGGAGTTCTAAAGATGGAAAGATTGGCGCCACCGATTTATGATAACAAAAACACGAAGCCTTAACCCCTTGAATCAGCGATTGTTAGATTTCGCTCCAGCTAAATCGGAACACTGAGAAATTACTAGAAATGCGCAAAACCGGAGTCAAACAATCAAGTGTAATTAAATATGACAAGTTCGTTTTATTCACTCATAAGGTTGGGCACACACATAAAAAGATACACATAGGTAAAAAGTTTCACGCCTGCATATGCATTGTAACTGCCGCAAGGATCCTTGTTCACAAAAATAGGGTGGCCAAATTAAAACACCAGATTATAAAATTAACGGAAATTCCTGCGGCTCCCGGATAGTGACGTTAATGTAAAATAGTAAAATTACAGCGGGCGTCCGCCTCAGGAATTTCTATACTGTTGTACATATAATGAATAAATAAATATCACAATCCGCAGCAAAAGTAGAACTGCGGCGAGAGGAAGCCTCTTACTTTACACATTAAAAAAAATACGCCATCAAGTGATGCGTCCAGACCATTATCTACATATCTCGCGCCAGTTTATCGCGCTAACCTTACTTTAAAAGCCAAAATACTTTAGGCAGTCCTTCGTCGATTGAGCCGTACAACAGAAGCACAAATTAATAGGGCAGTAAGGTTACCTTAGGCTGATTTGAAGTTATCTTCGCGCGAACAGCATTGCAGGAACGGGCTTCTGGGGACGAGCAGTTCGCCAGGTAAGCGCGTCGAGATACGTTATCGCAGAACGCAGCGGCCACAAGGCGGGATTTCCAAGTCTTAAAGGAGACCCATCACGAGGTAATCGAGATATAACTGAGGTTCAGAACGTGATGTTCAAGTCGTGGTATTCGCTTATTTGGGGCCAAGTCCGAGATGTATGAGCGTACTTGGGGCCCAGCACGAGGTGGGGACTACATTATTAAGAAATAAACGATAGCGGGCACTCGAAAAGGGGCTGAAAACGGTCCTACTTACAATAAGTTTCCCCAAATGGTTCGCTCGGAAATTTTGACGTCAAAAAAGGTCTGCACCTAGCAGAATCTCCAAATTCACATACGGAGAAATGTCGAGACGCGTACAAATCCCCTAACTGAAGGGTGAGAAGTGCCTAGACAACCATAAGCACCTTCTCCAGAATGGCGACGTCGACCAGCGCCAAAACTTCCGCGAACTTATTCGATCGAATGCCGGAACAAGATGACCCAATTTCGCATCGCGAGCGCTCAACAATGAGCCAAGGCTGCATATCAAGAATGTGCAGTGCCCAAACGCAATTCGAAAAGCATCGAACATACAATAAATCGGAAATTATTGGTAACCAAAATCTCGAAAATACAGTAAGGCGAAAATTGACGGTAACAAGATGTTCGTTTCTAATCGGAATCCTCATTCCTTTGCATTTTCTCTTCCAGTTCTTTAATGCATATTCTAGGAATATCTTAAACAGGGTAGGTGATATAGAGCAACCCTGTAGTAAGCCTTTAGACGTTTCAAAGATATCGGTTAGGTTTTTTTCGACTCTTACGGATACCCTGTTGCCCTTGTAGAGATTTCTCACTGTTACTCACTGTGCAAATTATAATAATCTGATATTAATCGTATTATATCAAATCATACCACAGAGAAAGCCAGTTTTAACACAGTGATGGTTTTCTCAATATTGTTTTGTACTGCTCATCCACATCTTTACATTGCTGTAATTCTTTGATATTTTTTATACATAACTGTTGATGATTTTCTCAAACTTGTTTTGTAATGATCATCTATATCTTTACCTTGTTGTAGTTGCTTTTTTAAATTAGCTATAATTTCATCTTTGTTTTCGATAACTCTAATTTCTTCGCTAGAAAAATTATCTCATCTTTTTCTATACTTCTATCGTTCAATGTACAGTCGCGGAATTAAAAATCCGGACGAGTCTTACAGATGATTTTTGCAATTTTTGGGTAATGTAATTACTTGCATTTTTTGTTCGACTCTTAAATGAGGCATGCTGTCATATACGAGTAATTATTTAAATTTTCACTAATTTCACCACGTAACGTGATAAGTAAAGTAAAGTAAGATATACACTGAATCATTTTAAGTGTCCGAAATTTTAATTCCGCGACTGTACATACTTTATCATGCTTCTTCTTTAATTTTATTTTAGCTTCTTTCAGTTGATTTTCGAATTATTCTCAACACGATCTTTTAAGTACACTGTTTTACAAGATACATCTACAAAAGCGTTTTTCCTCTGACGTTGCAACTTTTCTCTCGATACTGTTATGAAACTGTTCTTATTCTCAAATTTCTTCTTCTTATCACACAGTTGTTTTATTGATACGTCCATCTTAACCACATCACATTCACCAATTATGCAATCTTCTTTTAAGTTGACATTAATTGTAATTTGTGATTATTTTATTCCCCCATTATTTCTTTTCCTTAAAATTGCATTTATCTCAAATCATTTAACATTCTGTACATCTAAATTATTTTGTTATAACAATTTAAGTTTATTTGATAGTACTTTATCTTTGTTAAAATTATTTCTAACAGAAATCTCATATAATTGTTCTTGATCTACAGTAAAATGTTTGAAATAGCCCATATCTACTAACATTAAAACTTGCTTATTCACTTTCATAGTTCCCCCAGTAACTCTGTGGATAGTTAAATTTATAGCCTGTAAAACAAGTATCTGATTATGTAATTATTATTTATATATTAACAAATTTCTTGAATTTCCTCAATTTCTACTTTTAAGCATAGTGATTTATGATTTACAATTTTTTTATCCATTTCTGAAATCTCACACTCTAAATCGATTACATTGTTGATCTGTTTAACTTCAATTGCCCTTCTTAAATTGTTGCAAATATATTCTTACAAAATTTACATGTTGTTTTTGATCCCCTAACACCCCAATTTTAACAAGTGGAGCTTGTTGTATCAAGTTCTTTAGTTTTTCTGACTTTGAACTGGAGATGACCTATTTCTGGCTTGTACTGCATATTAAACCTTACCATCCTATTGTTGTTATTCCAAGATGTATTTTCATATTGTCTGTTCGTTAGTTCAACGTTATTTATATTTCGGTTACCAACATTTGTAATTATTTCCCTTGTATCTAATTGTTTTATTATTCTGTCTATCTTCCAAACTTTCCAAAGCTTTTAGCATTCCTTCAAAATCTTTAACTTCTGATGCTACTAACGCAGTTTGTATATCTATTGGAAAATGCTTACTTAATGCTTCTACTAAAATACCATCCATATCTTTGTTTCAAGATATTGTACTCCAATACCATACATGTTTGGTAAAACAGTATTATATGGCTTTTTCTTGTATGTAAGGGGACCAAAATGTATTGATAAAATCAATTTCAAATGCTTCATTGTCTAACCATTCTTTAAGATGACTTTCTGCCCAAACATTGATTTTATTTTCTAAGCACAGCCACAGTTTACCGTTTCCTTCCTACAATAGTCTTTTATTTTTTTTAATTTGATCGGATGTAAGATTCATTTGTTACTATTAAATTTCGGCTTTTCACTCGTTGTTTGCATTATGATACCACCATTACAACCAAAGGTGTGTTCGTTCGTTCTACTTTTCGGTTCTTCCGTAATGTCCTTTACCTCAAGATTTAGTATACCTATTTGATTGTCTACCTGATTTTGCGAACTGTCAAATTTTCATTCCAAATTTCACACATTATCCTTAGTTTTTACTACTTCTGTTCGTATTACTGACATGTCATTTTCAATAGGTTCTATTTTATTTATGTAATAATAATAATAATAATAATAATAATGGTCGTTTATTGAAGGAGATCTGTACCATCTCAAAATATAAATACATTAAAATATTTTAACAAAATACATATTTTTTTTTTACAAAATAACAAAATAACAATATTTTTTGGAAGTAGGTCACAGTCACCTTCAAAAGGGCGAAGTTCAGATTTATGAAAAAGCAAATTTTCATAATCTGCTCTTACACTTAACCCTATTGCTTCGTTTACTAAAAATACGTCTTGAGAGGATATGAAAAAATAACATTTAAATTTAATTTTTAAGTAAATTTAAAATATAAAAAAGTTAATTTAGTGACGTGCAAATACGAATGAGAATGTTTGTGTAATGCGTAATAAGAATTAACTGTATAAATTTAACTATGATGAGAAGAGATTATAAGAAAACAAAAAGAAACAAAAACATTATTTTTGATTTTTATAAATAAGGCTAGTCCTACCAGTACATTAATTGAAATTAATGACTTTATTTTAAGGTATCTTAGATACAAAATAACGCTCCATGGCAATTATTTTCTTCATAAGAACCCTAGGGTTATTATGAAAAATTAACAGTATTTGTTTCCATTGATACAACTTCAAAAATTACAACTGATATTTAAAATCTCTGACAACTTTCAACGCATCCATTTCATTTTCGGTAACTATCATAAAGGTCCTCCGTTGACCGTTTTTGGATTGTGGAATATCGATAACAATATCCGTACCTCTGTCTCAAACGTCAAAAATTCGCATATTCACCAGCTCATTCCTCCGGCATGCTCCAAACACGCCAACTACTAACTCTACCTTATCCAGAGGTATTTTCTTGTTAAAAGTTGCTGCAACGCAAAATAAACTTGCCAAAATTTAAATATCTCCTTTCGTATACGGGGGAGGGGGCGAGTCAAAAATATGAATATTGCTTGTTTTTCAAGTTTGACACAATTTTTATATTTTTTAACAATAATTTCGATTCACTTAAGCTTCTGGTTGCCAGGTGATCGAAACTTAAGGTTAATAGTACATCCTTATGGTATCTGATAATAATTCAACTTTAAGGTATCTCATCTTCCGTAATACAGAGGGTGGTACGAACAAAATAAGCAAAATCAAAGAAAATTGTTTTCCAGGGTAGGTAACTGTGACTTCATATTTGACACCGTTTTTTAATTTTAAGGAAATTTTTCAAATCACATTTTTGTGAATTTTGAAAACTAACCTTGTGTATTAAATTAGAAATTGAAATTGTTGTGATCGGATCATCTGTTTTTAAACTTTTTGGAAGATAACTGTGTTTTTTACTTTGAACAAAAAAAGTAGATTTATTAGTACTAATTTCGATTAATTTTCTTTTTGCTAAACAAGTGTCACCGATATAGTATATCCCTACCGTATCTGATAATAAGTTAATCTGAAGTGTAATGCACAGGGTGGTAAAACAAAAGGAAAAACAGAGAATTTTTTTTTAATAGGTGGCTGTCACTTCGTATTTTACACCTTCTCTCAATTCTAAGCAACTTTTTTAAACAACATTTTTGTGTATTGAAAAATTAGAGTACTTTATTCTTAAGCCATTTACATATTTTTGAACCTCCCCCATATACGAAAAAAGATATTTAAATTTTTGCAAGTGCAATTTGAGTTTTAGAAGATACAGGGACTTCTATCAGAAGCAAAATGTTCTGTAAATAAATAATAAAAAAATTGCCCTTTTGTTACTCTTTATTCTGACCACACTCTATAATAAACTAACATTTGAAAATGTCTATTCGCAAAAACGTATAATATACACATAAAGTTGAAAACGCTTTCAAAACGTTCGCGTTGTGGTTAGTTGAAAGAGAGGTTTAGTGATAAGCAAGCGAGCGAATACAAAAATAAACGTTGATATCATCACCCAGTCATCTAGCGTTAATACAACGTAATTAATGTCAGTAATTATGCATTAGGCGACATCTGCAATCCTACACTGAAAACCATTTAATGTAGGCACCTTGCTTCCCCAGCCTCCCTATTCACCTAATCTTAGTCCGTGTCACTTTTTTTGTTCTCCAATATTAAAATCCACTTGAAAAAACGTCACCTTGGCTTTATCGATAACATCGAAAGGAGCGTAACCGAGGAGCTGCGGGCTATTCCAATTGAAGCCTTCCAGCACTGCTATGAAAACTGGAAACAACGCCTCCGACGATGCGTAGCTGCCCAAGGCAACTACTTTGAAGGAGATAACATTATATATAAAAATAAAATCAAATTCTTCAAAAAAAAACAGTCTCATTACTTTTCTGCCATTCCTCGTAGTAGCAGTAGCAGTAAGATGTGAAGTTAGCCAACAGAACAGTAACGCAAGAGTTGAAGTTATCAAATACCTACAAAAGTTTGAATTTTTGGAATCTAATAGCAACGAAAGTGAACATGTTTTAACGTCAACAGATTTAATTGTGAATTACAGCAGTTTTACATTTGCTTTAAATAGGTTTCAATCCTATTATAATTTACCTATATCGAATATTATCAATACGGAAACTTTAGACTTAATAAAAAAGCCTACATGCGGTATTCATGATGCAATACAATCATTTCAACTTTGTCCATTGCAGTGGAATAATGTGATGTTGTTACATAGATTTTCCATCAAACTAATAAAGAATAGTTTTATGTAGCTTCCGTGCGCTCGACATATGGTCTTGATATGCAAATTTAAAATTTTAGTTTGTTTATAATAGACACGCTATGATAGCAATTCTATGTGCGATAAATATCATTTATACAGGGTGATTAAAAAATGGGGCATTTCCTCTGGAGGGGTTGTTGGGGACTACTAGCGAGTACGGAAAAAATCACAAAAAAAATCTTTACAATCATTCCTCTGAAATATTAACAGCTTAAGATGCATTTTGAAATAAGCTATTTACCAATATTTTTTAAAAATTCAACGTTTAAATCTAAGAATATTATTGTTATTAAACGTCCCAATTCAAAAAACTTACAGTTTCATCAAACTTACCTAAAATTTTAGTTTTCAAAACTTCAGTTTTTGGTGGCCTGGTTTTTAAATAGATATTATGTATTTAGTGTGTAAGAGAGCCATTTTGGTATGAGGATGCGAGTTCCGTGCCGAGCGGTAGCGAGGCGCGAAAAAAAGCAACCGAATACCAAAATGGCTCTTTACACTCGAAATACATACAACATTTTTTCTACGGTCCTAAATAAATAACATAATTGTTAAATAATTGAAATTTCAATACACACCATTTGATAAAGTCGTACCGCCGTTCATAAAAGCCGCGCGATTTGACCGGCAACAACACTCGTTGGTTGCTGTCTGGGTCGCTTCAAATACTTCAGGCGGGGTGCAATTACCTTCAGATTCCATCTTCAACTTCACAAAAACTCACAAACACAATAAATCTGTTGCGTGATGATGGACGCACCGTGATGCAATTGTCAATAATTTTAGCCAGTTCCAGAAAAATGACGAATTAAATTAATAATCAGGTTAGCCATGGCGATGCGTAAAGTAAAATGAAGTGACGCGCTTATTTCATTAAGACATTGTTTACGTGGTTGCGATGCTAAAATGGTTACCAGGGAAAAAATTTGTGAATCGCTAACTTTTCGCATTGACAGTGAGCGCTTAATAGTCAGTTTTAAAGGTGACCGTAGAAAAACTAAAATTTTAGGTAAGTTTGATGAAGCTGTCAGTTTTTTGAATTGGGATGTTTAATAACAATAATAATCTTCGATTCAAACGTTGAATTTTTAAAAAATATTGGTAATGTAGTAGGATAGATCTAAGATTTTAAAATTCGCGCCAATAGTTTAGATTGGTAAGAGTCAGTTAGTGTTAGAGGAATGGCCGACGGCTGTGCACGTTCGTGCTGGTTCCTGATTTAAAGTTTAATAAAAAATACATTTCCATTGTTATTGTTTCATTGTTATTGCTACAGTCTCAGAAGTGGGATGAGGGGGATCGAGGAATTAGAAGAACTAGAAGGCTAAAGGAATTGGTGTGAAATTCACGCAACATTGTGCGACCGAAATTGATTGTGCTCCGGCATCGGACGACAACTACGTTACTATGAGTGATCCACCATCGAAAGCCAATATTTCAAACGAAGAGACGACAACGGACGCCGCCACCGGTAATGTGTCTCTTCAGGAGTTAATTGAGGCAACAATCCTGGCGGTTCAACAAACTGCCGTGGTTCCTACTCCGACGCCACACTTTAATGCAGTTCCACCGAAAGAAAAGTTCACAAATTCCGAAATAAGCGCATTGGTACCCAGCTTTGGTGTTAATGAAGACGAGTGTATCTAAAATTGGTTTAGTCGATTAGATATTATTCGAAACACATATAAGGTGTCTGACGAAGTTATGAGCGTCATAACAATTGGGAAATTGACTGGAACGGCTCTGAAATGGTATTATTCAAAGCCGCAGCATGCAGCGTTTACTTTCAATCAACTAAAACAGGGATTAGAGGATATGTTTAAAATTAGAGAAGATAAAATAGCTTTGATGCGCAAATTTGAAGCACGAAGATGAAAAAAATTGGAGAAGTTCCCAGTGTACTATCACGACAAGGTGAATTTAGGCAATAAATAGAATTTTCCGGAAGAAGATCTCATTAATTACATTATTGATGCGATGGACAACCCAGTACTGCAATCACAGGCCCGGATGCAAGACTTCCAAACTTTAGCAGGGTTATTCAAAATAATGAGCAAGGTAACCGCTTCCGATAGGGGAACCAATGTAACCAACAAGACAGGAGGCTGTATTGTTAACAGCAAGGGCCCGCGACCAGTCACTTCTACAGCAACGATTCAAGAAACCAACGTAGCAGCTAAACCTGCGGTACGGTGTTTCAATTGCAGCGAATATGGCCACCTCTCCGTTAATTGTCCAAAGCTTAAGCGAAACAGAGGAGCCTGCTTCCGCTGTGGGAGTTCCGAGCATAAAATTGACAAGTACACCAGAGGGCAGCCCGTGGAGCAGCCCACTACTACGAGAAGCGCAGCTGACAGCACAACTATGGTACTTCAGCCCTCCGATCAGGTTACAGCAACTCCAAGCTGTATTCCTAGGTATACATTGCCTTTTAAATTTGAGTTAATTGATAACGAAGATAACACGGTAACTAATTGCATGTCAGTAGCATTGTTAGACACAGGTAGTCCAATAAGTTTAATAAAATCTAAGTTGGTACCCAGTATGTATTATAATGATACGCCAAATTCAGGAAATTTCACAGGTATTAATGGTTTACAATTAGTGGTGTTGGGAACATTTACTACTGTAATAAAGGTAAACGATATTGATGTGTTAGTTAAGTTTCATGTTGTACCTAATAATACAATGAAATTTGGTAGTATTCTAGGACGAGATTTTATAAGTAATTCAAATTTAGATATTACATTTGGAAATGATATTAGCATTAAGAAATCTCAAATAAACCTAATTGAATGTGAAGGGAGTAGTAGCAATTTTGAAATTATGCACATTGATCATACGAGTGTAAAGTTTGATTCTAAAAATAACTTGGATATAGAACAAAGTTTAGATTGTGAGACAGGGAAAAAGTTTGTTGATGTTTTTGACAAATACTATAAATTTGCTGAAAGACCCAATGTTCCTTCAATTGACTATGAAATGCACATTAATCTTAAAAAAGAGCAGCCATTTTATTTTAATCCGCGTAGATTGTCATGTGTTGAGAAGGAAAATGTTCGCAAAATTGTAGATGAGCCATTAGAAAGAAATATTATTTGTCCAAGCAGGTCTGAGTACAGCAGCCCAATTGTTTTAACCAAAAAGAAAACGGGAGAAACACGCTTATGCATTGATTACCGAGAACTAAATAAACTTATTGTACGTGATCATTTCCCGTTACCATTGATCGATGATCAGTTAGATTCATTACGAAATAAAAAATATTTCTCATCTTTGGATTTGAAGAATGGTTTCCACCATGTTAAAGTTGCTCAACACTCTGTACGTTATACTTCATTTGTAACGCCCTTCGGGCAATATGAATATTTGCGCATGCCGTTTGGCATTTCCACAGCGCCACAAATATTTCAAAGATATGTTAATTTAATATTTGCTGATCTCTTAATGGACGATAAAATTTTGATTTATTTTGATGATTTGCTGGTAGCCACAGATGATACTGATAAACACCTAGAAATTTTGAAAAGTGTGTTTACACTTATGGCACAGAATTTGTTAGAACTGCGTATAGATAAATGTAAATTTTTGAAAAAGAGAATTCTCTATCTAGGATATTTGATTAGTCAGGATGGTATACACCCTAATCCAGATAATGTTAGCGCAGTGGCCGAATATCCTATACCAAAAAATATTCATGAAGTTCATAGATTTATTGGAATGGTATCATATTTTAGGCGATTTATCAAAGTATTCGCATTATTGGCAAAACCATTAGATTCATTGTTGCAAAAAAATCAAGAGTTTAGTTGGGGTCAGATTGAATTAGATTCATTTAGGGAACTGAAGTCAAGGTTATCCGAAATGCCTTTATTGTCTGTTTATTGTCCGAAACTAGAGACCGAACTACACTGTGATGCGAGCTCACACGGATTTGGAGCAATACTTGTACAAAAGCAGAGTGACGATAATAAATTTCATCCCGTATTTTATTATAGCCGACGAACAACCGATACAGAATCGCGTTATCATAGCTATGAATTGGAAACGCTTGCCGTTAAGTATGCCTTAGAAAGATTCCGCGTTTATTTACATGGGATCAAGTTCAACATCGTAACAGATTGTAATTCATTAAAATTAGCATTGCAAAAAAAGGAAATAAATCCGCGTATAAGTAGATGGGCGTTGTTCTTTCAAAATTTTGATTACGAGCTAGAACATCGTGACAATACGAGAATGCGCCATGTAGATGCATTAAGTAGGGCACAAAACATTTTGGTTCTAGAGGAGAACACTTTTGAACATGTTTTAGGTTTGAAATAAATGCAAGATGTTGAAATTTCAAAAGTTAGGGAAAAATTGGAAATTAGTGAAGACCAGTTGTTCGAACTTCGAGATGGTTTAGTGTACCGTAAGGAAAATAATCATTGTTTCATTGTTATTGCTACAGTAAATAGCTTATTTCAAAATGCATTTTCAGCTGTTAATATTTCAGAGGAATGATTGTAAAGATTTTTTGTGAGGAGGAAATGCGATCTTTTTGAATCACCCTGTATACAGCAGTAAAACCCCGTTCTTCATTTTGTAATTCTTTGATGGCAGATATACAATTTAAATTGACTTCGCTCATAGAAATCTATTAAAATTTCACAATTCACAACAAAAAACGTGGTAATAGTCACATGCCTGTTTTATGTATGGTACGCCAATAGATTCTTGATCCGAAAAGGACGAATTTTCAGGAGAAGATGGCCGTTTAGCATCTGAGGGAAGGTATTCGTTACCAGAATCTTCAAAGTCTTGAAAACTATTTACATCACTCTCCTATTTAACTAGTACAATAAAATAAGCAAACTGCATAACTTTAAATTGTAATAATGAATTTGAATTAGAGTATTGTTTTTAAAACTTACTTCACTTTCTACAGCCGAGGTTGTAAGACCATTAGAAACAACAAATATATTTTCTACGCCTGTAACATGACCTGCAAAACATGCCATTTTATCTTATACTAGTGAATCACCCGAGCTACGCTTCGCTTCGGTAATTACCCGATTTAATTAAATATAATTTAATTCTACTTTACTTTTTCGTACTTTTTTGAAAATAAAAACCGGCCTACGATCTAAGTATAAAAATTAGCAAAATTTTAAGCTATCATACAATTTAGTCGGTCCAGTATCTTCGGAGGAGATAGCGAACAAAGAGACCAACGATTTAATGGTATAGAGTTTACAGTTTGTTAAAGGTTAGTACAAAAATAGTCCGATTCGCACTTATAATGTCCAAAATGCATCAAATCCTACCGTATAATTTTTAAATTGTATTTCTACTCCAAAATTTACTTTGCGCCTTGCAGCAACTACGAAATTGTTCAGTTCGCAGTTGAAAATTTCAACAACAAAAATAATTATAAAGTTAGCAGTGGATAGCGAAGCCAGGGGGAATTGATAGGGGTTGCGCTCCGCCCCCCCGCCCTCAATAAAATATTACTTTCCAGAAATTATAATAAGAAATGGTAAACATCTATTTTTTGCTTGGGAACGTACTGAATTTCAGAATCCAGAACTAAATAACTAAAAACTAAAACCATTTGAACAGAATTGCCTGGAGGCTGAACAGGTTTCTGTTACTTACGCTGATTCCGTACCTTTAATTCTGAGCACACGGTTGAGACTGCAACCGTGTTTTAAGACAAAGTAGTCAAGCCACTTAGAGGGACGTTATAATTTGGTAACTACCTTGAAATGTAGCCTCACACTTTAAAATTTTAGGCTTGGAATGGTAGCAACTCGATTTTAATGAATCATACACTCAATGCCGATTGGTTTTATGATTAAATTTTGGTCTATATATACATATACAGTGTGTTTCACTTTTCATGGGGACGGTCATGTATCATAGAAAGTACAGAACCAATTTTGTTCAAATTTGCAAGGAATGTATATACCATCAGTGCCACCCAGGACACAAGGACACATAAGAATGGGTCCATATGCGTCCGTCTTAGGACGAAAAAAAGGGGCTTCTTTTTCACAAAGTAATATGAGCGATTTTTTCCGACCAAATTTTTTAACATAATCTTAATCCGCGCCTTTGAAAACCTTTGTGGCCAAATTTTCATGCAAAAATTCCTATGCGTTAGAAAGATATTAAAACGCAAACTTGAAAAATACTGTTCATTTATTTCGTCATTTTTCGAATAATAGCTGAGTTTTAAACATTACTTTAACTGTTTTCGTTTTTCTAAAGTGTGATTATCGCTAAACTATAGTTTTATCGCTTTTGTTAAATAGTTTGCTTGGAATTACAATAAGAAATGTTTAAAACTCAACTATTCGAAAAAATGACGAAATAAATTTTTGCATGAAAATTTGGCCACAAGGGTTTTCAAAGGCGCGGATTAAGATTATGTTAAAAAATTTGGCCGGAAAAATCGCTAATATTACTTTGTGAAAAAGTAGCCCCTTTTTTCGTCCTAAGACGGACGCCTATGGACCCAGTCTTATGTGTCTTTGTGTCCTGGGTGGCACTGAGGGTATATATATTCCTTGCAAATTTGAACAAAATTGGTTGGGTACTTTCTGTGATACATGACCGTCCCCATGAAAAGTGAAACACACGTATACATTTCGCTTAGTTCTAAAAATTGCATTATTTTAAAGTGGTAAGTGTTTATTCTTACCAGGTCGTTATCATGTGTCATAACAACAGCCAGCGTTTCAGCAAACCGCTTAGCGATACATGCACTTCTGTTACATTGAACTTGCATTACTAGGTCGTTCTTGCATGTATTAAGCAAGGTTGCCATGCGATTCTGCTAACATGCAGTTGTGACAAATTAAACTTTCATGAACTAATGCATGTGCTGCTATTTTGCATTTGTAAACATATTGAACTTTTATAAATTGCACTGTTAATTTATATTTCTTAAATTTTGAAATGAAATTAAAATCTGTAGAATTAGAGATTAAACACTACCTACTAAAATATATAAGTAGTATTTTGTTGGTCATCAATTTGTGTAGGTATTAAAACACGTAGATTTTATATCAGTTTATTTTATGACATCCAATAATTGAAACCACTAGCTGTAGCACGTGTCGTTTGGAGCTTGAATTGTGCTATAATTATCACAATAATTGTACTAATTTGTACTTAATTATAGTAACTCAAATTAATTATGATACAACTATTTTTATACTAATCCTCAACTTAGTTCTTTATATACAGGGTGTTTGTAAATCGCAAGAAATTCAATTAAACACTATGTAAACCATTACTAAATTTAATTACACAATACTTTCTAATTATCCCAAATCAACCTAGGTTAGATGACCCAGATTGAAAGTTCAATCAAATATTCACTGACCTTTGTTGCCTTTTTCAGAGATACTTGACTTTGAAAGTCGCTCTCTCGTCAATTCATCTGGTTTTCCCAGATCCAAAAGCTCGTTGTAGAACTTAATATTTCTATTCTTTATAATATAAAACCAATCTATTGACACAAGACACAATTACTCGCGTACAGAAGCTACGTTAAATGACTGGTAACCCTATTGCATCTACAAAGAACAATCTCATTCAAGGTTATTTTTAACATTTACTTTTATGCGAATTATAATAATCTGATATTATATCAAATTATGCCACAAGGAAAGCCATTTTTACCACTGTGTATGTAACATTTGAATTATTATTTATTTACAATTGAGAAGAATTGAAGCCGCAACGTGATTTTTCACAAATTATAAGTCAATATTATTTTTGTGATATTAAATCACCCCTAGTAACCCTGCTACTATCTCAACTACCACCAACCATTCATATGACTTTTCTTGCAATATAAATCTGAACCGACTGCATTTAAAAACTAAAAAATAATAATTCAGGCGCTTCAAGGTTACATTAAACTGTTCGAAATAACTGTTCTGGCGTTAACTACTTTTTCTCCATGCCCATCTAGTAAGTTACACTTACTTTGACATATCCATTGCAGGTAAGTTGATTTTACTGTTTGTTTACCGGTTGTCATGACATCAGAGAAGTAAGGTAAAACCTACTCCCCAAGGGAAGTAAGTGAATTACGTGTTATTACAGTAATTTTAGTTTTGTAAGTGATCTGAACTGGTTTGAACTTAACTAATCCTAACCTATTTGAAATGTAAAAACTTGTTAAGATAAGTAGGGTTAAGGTATAATCGTAAATTTTTTAAAAATATATAATAATGAAAATTATTCAAATTTTTATTGGGCATGGAGAAAAATATTATAAGCATGCTCGGGAAGTAACTATCTACAACCAGTCTCAAACTTTGCCAGCCCGAGCTCGCTCGAGCTGGCAAACTCGTTCTCGACTGGCAAAAGCTACTTACTTCCCTTGATGCTTATATTCCTAACTATTAAGGCAGTTCTATTTCTTACATTATGCAATAATGTAAACAATAGCATAAGTGCAATTTTAGTAGTCATAAGAGTTGGCTGGGCCTGAAAATGGCGGACGCGGCGGGAAATTTGAAAAAGCAATACCGAATCTCGGAAGCAGAAGCCGTTGTTGCTTAAAATATTTGCACCAAAGGCTACACACCTTTTCGAATCGCTAACAGTGCCATTTTGTATCCAATTTGTTCCACTTGTATTAAAATATTGTTTAGGTTAATTGTCAAACTGACATTGGTAAAATTAACTGTCGCGGGTTTTCATTACCAACCGCGAAATGTCACTAAATAATATATGGCGTAAGACGTACTACTAACGTTAACTGAGAGTTAAAATGGTGGCTTATGAGATGACCTCCTTTTCGCACGCTACTGAGATTAACTGACCTTCCTGTAAATGAAGTAAAGTTCCAGGAGGGTCGAATTTGTTTACTATTCCAAAAACTTCACACAATTAAAATTAACGTATGTTTCAGGCCGACATGGTTCCAACTAGAACAGTATTTCTACACATCGCTCTCGTGGTGCTGCAGCTGCCATACATTTATTCAAAACCAGATTGCCGCTGGAGAGGGGGACACAAATGCAGCACTTTAAAGTGTGTCGAACTCAACGAGAACAATTTGGAAGCACAACTGGCTGATATTGAGCACGAGCACGATTACATCCCTGCCGAAAATGGAAGCGACCACTGCCGCCACTTAGAGATTTCTCATTCGTTTGTGGCTGAGATAGAAAACACCTGGCACCTTGTTGTGCACCATCCGCTTGAATACATTGAAATGAGATTGACAGACATACACCTAAATCGTATCTCTAAAGATGCTTTTGCAAATTTTGACAACTTGCAGAGGTTATCCTTGGATCGCAACATAATCGAAGCGTTGGCGTTAACCGGCCTAAAGAAGTTGGAATATTTGAATTTGAGCCACAATAAGTTACAAACCTTGACTGAGAAGAACTTACCCAAAATTTCTAGTATGGAGTTTTTGGATCTAAGTTACAACAGTTTACTGGCGATAGATGATTTACTATGCAATTTTGAAGAGCTGCAGCAACTAAATATGAACAACAACAATTTAACTACTATAGAGACCAGTTTTAGATGTAATGGAAAACTTAGGAGTTTGAATTTCGAGTATAATCAAATAACTGAAATTAAAGCGACAGTATTCGAAGGTTTAACAAATCTTGAATTCCTGGATCTAAGCAATAATCAGTTGGCAACTATAGAAAATAACTGTTTTAATAACTTACGATCGCTGAATCGTCTCTGGTTACACAATAACAAATTAAGTGTAATAGAAACTCGCACATTTACTGGCCTGGTCAATCTTCTACGTATAGAGCTGAAGAATAACAATATTTCATTCATTCATGGCGATGCATTTTCAGATTTAAAAAATCTCGTGGGTCTACCACTGAAAGATAATCCTATACACATTCTACAACGTCATACTTTTAAAGGACTGGAAAACATAAAATGGTTAATTCTATCCAACGCAAACATAGGAACTATTCATAACTACGCATTTGATGGTTTGAAAAATTTGGAGCACCTCTACTTAGAAAATAGTAACATTGAAGTAATACATCCGAAATCTTTTGCAGGCATTCCAAATTTAGAGACACTGTACATAAAGAATAACAGTTTCGACATACACTCATACATGTTTTCAGACCTAACAAAGGTGAATACTTTTAGATTCTCCAAATGCGACGACAGGGGTCAATATTATTTAGAAAGCAACTCCTTCTATGGTCTGAGTGGCTTAACTACACTCGATTTGTTTCAACTCAAGATTGAATATATGGAATCTGGTGCTTTCAACGGTCTCGACAACCTACAAAATCTAAATTTAAGTAGTAATGACATACGTAGTTTAGAGATAGATGTTTTAATCGGCATGGAAAATTTAAGAATCTTAGATTTGAGCAAGAACTCCATTTCCAATATAGTACCTCATGCATTTTACGAACTTAACAAGGTAAGAACTTTATATCTAGGTGGAAACAACATTTCCACTTTATATAAAGACACGTTTAAAGGACTAAGTAGTTTGGAAGTGTTAGATTTATCAAATTTGCATATACAATCCATGAGTGCTAATGCATTTGAAGGACTCGATAATCTGGGCAGTTTAAGGTTGGATAACAATATGATAACGAAAATTGAAGAAAACACCTTTCTTGGCCTCACAAATTTGTCAAACCTCAGAGTTGATCAAAATAATATAACAATCTTAAAAGGAAATACATTTTTCGGCCTAAGTAATTTAAGTTTGTTAAACTTATCTGTTAATCCCCTTTCATCTTTAGAACAATTTGCGTTTAAGGGATTAGATGGCATAGAAAATTTAAATTTATCAGGTATGAATATTTGTAATATAGCACCCTCTGCATTTTACGGATTAAACAACTTACAGTCGTTAGATTTAAGCAACAATGATATTGATACAGTAAAAGCTGAGGCGCTTGCGGAATTACAGTCGCTAAAAGTTCTCTATTTAAATAACAATTATTTGACAAATATCGATAAAAACACCTTCAAGTATTTAAAAAGTTTAGTCACTCTTGAAGTGGCTGGCAGTAATATTTCGTCGCTTGACTTTAGTTTCAGTGGTTTAAGCTCACTTGTGTCTTTAAATCTAAGCTACTTAAACATTCCAGAAATCAAAACTAATACGTTTGCTGGCGTAAATAAACTACTAACTTTAGATCTACGGGGAAATCCAATCATAACCTTAAATTCCGATGCCTTCGCTGGGATGTCTGAGCTCAGGACTTTATATTTGAATAACGGGTTAAAATTTATACAAAGCCATGCTTTTAGAAATCTTCTCAATATGAAAACACTTACAATTAATTCTGCTGACATTTCAACTCTTGATAGTTCGGTTCTTGCTGATATGAATAGTTTGGAGGTGTTAAATTTACTAAATAGTCATATTAAGGTAACCAAAAGTCGGGCTTTTGATAGTTTGCCTAATTTGCGGACCTTGTATATAAATAACTGTACTATCGACACTATGGAAAATGACACATTTTCTTTCTCAAGCACAATAGAAGTGATAAGTAGTTCACCTGGCGCTTTCCCAAAACGTTCCTATAACTTCTCGCACTTGGGCATTCAAGCCATAAAAGCAGGCACTTTTAGCGGTTTGAAATCAATTGAAGTTCGAGAAGATAGTTTCATGGATCTCGAAGGAAACCGGTTATCAGTTATTTCTCGAGATAATTTCGCTGGTTTATCCCATATTAGAAAGTTAAAAATTAACAATAACAACATTCAAACAATAGAACAAAGCGCATTTTCTTCATTAATAAACTTGCATTCGCTAGATTTATGTTGCAATAACCTACATGCTATTCTTGATGATACCTTCAAAGGCCTCGAGAAGCTAATGCTGCTACAGCTCAACAGTAACAACATATCTGTCTTGGATTCCAAATCTTTTAGCTATTTAGCAAATATGAAATTCTTAGATCTTTCTGAAAATAATCTTAAAGAATTACCGCATAATACGTTTTTTCCAACTGCATCCTTAATAACTTTAATATTGGCGAAGAATAGTTTAGACGACTGGAAGAGAGACAAATTTCCAAGTCTCGAAACACTGGATCTTTCGTACAACAACTATCGTTCCTTCGACGCAGCAAAGTTGTCTTCAATGGCCAAAATACGAAATTTAAGCTTACAAGGCAATAGTATATCGGATTTCGATGCTGTTTCTATCATAAAGTATATGCCAGCTTATGGAATCATCGACATAACCCGTAATGACCTATCGTGTGATACTTTAGAACGTATAATTGCTACGTTTGAAAAGCACAAATTAGATTTTGTTAGAGAGTTAAGTTCTAGTAAATATGGCTATTTCGAAGGAATTAAGTGTAGGGAAGCAGATGATTATAACAACTCGCCTACATTTCAGCTACCCGAAATTTTAAATGTTTTAAATTATACTAACGAGCACCTTGAAGCACTGTTTTATCAGGGAAATAATCCTAATGCCACTCATTTTGTTTCACTTTTGACAAACTTGCAATCAAACTTGGAGCAAATTAACCGTTCTATGAATTCTTACAATGGTGCTCTGCACAGTCGTATTAGTATAATAGATACAGTTGAAATTGTACTGGTCACATTGAGTGTTTTAATCTGTATAGATAAATTGTTCCAGTTGTGCAGATATTGCTTTCAACGTCAACGTGGCAAAAGAACTATTATCCAATCACAGTCCGAAATGGAATTAATCAATGCAACTTTGTAACTATCTGACAATTTTTAGCATTTACTTTTATATGTTTATATATATGCGTAGTTATGACAAAGCTTTAAATACTTATTTCTATTTTGAATTAATTCATTCTTGTAATATTTTTGTTGAAGTATTTATGTACCCTAGTTGTTAGACATTTATATGTTTATATAAATACACAATGTAACAAAATTTACTACCTGTTATACATCATCCGAAAAGAAGCACTTTGGTTCATATAACCATGAGTCTGAAAATGCGCCTCAAGGAAGCAACAACTTTAGGAATGGTAGTAAAGGAACTACGAATTTCATTTTATTAACAGCAACAAATAAAGTAAGTTTGGTGTACGGGCATGTCTAAGCAATTTGTTTATGTTGAATTAGATTATCTTGAAAATACTTGGGATAAGATTCAAAAGGAGTAATTTGAGGGTTTTATATATCGTTACATTTTTTAGTTGAAATTTTAGTCAATTCTACTTGTATATTCGAAAAGATACTCTTGTTTACAATTAAACAAAACAGCAGTTTTCAAGAAAATGTAAACTAAATATTGAAATGCACTTAACATTTTTCTTGCATGTTCCAGTTTGTTCATGTGAGAAAATAATATAACTTTCTTATGTCCGTGAAATTGTATTATACAGAGTGCCCGTACGCAGCTTTAAGCAGGTGAGTATGCAACACACATTACATTTGAATGGCAAATGGTGTTTGTGTTGCACACTCACCTGCTTAAAGCTGCATACATTTAAGTTGGGTACCCTCTATATCTGATTAGAGCTTAACCAGCTCCTTTCTCGATATTAAGAGATCGGTTGCCTTGGATCTACGCCCTTTTGAAATTATAAATTTATTTCTACGACATAGGAATGTTGTACTATTTGCAGACTGTACCAGCTTCCACTGCATTGCCTAACAACGCTTAAAGATGCAAATATAAAGACCATGCACTTCATGATTAGTTTTTATGTAGTTAGTATATTCACAAAACTTCCAGTACACAGAATACTCAACAGCATAAAACAAATACTACAAAACGATAACAAGTTACACACACGAACAACATTAAGTTATTCTAGAATTTTGAATACTATCCATTAATTGTAATTGTACCGAAATAGATGTCCACTTTGTCTCAGGTTATTATTTTTAAACCAAAAGTAATACTCGCTTGGTCTCCTCAAGGGTAGTTGCCAGGACATTTTTAAAGTGTACGAACGTACAGCTAATTAGAGTATTTTTTTAAATTACGACCTCGCTTGTATATGGATTTTTCGTATTATTTCGCTTGAAATTAAGCATCTCGTATTGTATGCAAGCCTTGGCGTTATAACGTACGCCGCTGTGTAATCGCTTCGGTCTGAACCCTGGCCACACCCGTGTTCATTTATCGCTTCGCGGCAGTCGTGAATGTGCTTTTAGACGTGGTTCTGGCATGAATTTAACAAACAGCGGCTATGGCTCCGAGAGAGAGAATGAATGGTTTATCTCGCTTTCGTCTGGCTGATGCACAGTTGTTTATCGATCGATTTGTGTTTTAGCGAGAGCGAAGCAGCCTCTTTCCTTCTCTTCTTGGCTGCAGCGTCGCCCAGCGGCATTCGATCACAAACCTTGAGTGTAACTACAAGTAGTTTTTACGCGTGGTGTTTCTCGCCGCCTTCTGCTACCTGGTGCCGTAATTGCAGGCGGCCTTCCGTTAGATTACGTTTCACAAAGTGAGTTTCCGTTATTTAGGGTGTGTTCCCGGACTTAGAGCGAGTCGGCCACAGCAGTGTGTGTGGTTGAAATTTGTTTTGTGTTTGTCCTGTCGAAATGCCAGGCGCTTCTCAGTCTCGTTTAATGAGTCGTATGCCGATATAACCCCTGAGTCTGAGATCAAATGGAGAGCGGTTTATACCTGGTTAATTCTACATGCGAGCCTTGTCGATTATTCTGGTCGCATTTTGGCTTCTAGTTATGAAACTGCAGGACATCATCACCAACGCCTACGCTTCGAGCTCCTTTGTTTTCCCCCTTTTTCGTAGTCTTGGGAAACTCGCTTAGCTGGAGACCCCTTTGACTGCCGCAGGTGAAGCTAAGCTAAGGTATTGTATTAGTTATAAGAATTCTGGGCTAATCAAACGTGTCTATACAGAGCCATTTGAAAGCGCTTAGAATTATTTGTATAATCTTTAACGTTTATTTCAACACATCCTGACGATACGCAGTGTGCGCAGACTTTCATTATACAGTGCTACTTGCAAGCGCTCAGCATTTTATGTAACAGTTAAAACGCTCCCCCCCCCCCCCCTTTTGTTGTAACTTGCACTGTAACATTGTTGTACCGTATGTGTCTGAAGAACAATAGACCTATTTTTTAAACGCTCCCGCTGTATTTTCATTGTGTTAAATGCTGTTTTTAGTTTAAGCAATTTGTGGTGTCGTCGCCCGATTGGCGACTGGTGTATGATTGGTGTAAATCGGATCCTAGACGAATTTGTGAGCGTCAAGGTAGGTTCGAACGCTCCGGATGCCGCCTTCAGGGAGCCTCAAGGCTACACTCATACGCCACCCCGTTTGGCTTTCGGATTTCTGTCAGACGTGGCCTTAATTTTGAAACCCGTAGCGCCCTATTATTTTGCAACACCCTCTATATGTCGTCACGCTTGTTCCTACGGCGTCCCGTTTGTAGAACTACGCCCATCTCCCTATGCGTATTCAGCCGTGGCCATTAGTCTGTTCTCGAGAATTCTAGGGCAAGTGGTGACGTTTTCCGGACGTGATAAGTTTTGTGGCACTCTCGTACCCCGAGGTGTCGTAAAAACAGTTTTATACCGTAACAAAGTCTTAGCGCAAATAGCAATGAAAAGTTCAGCAAGGTAAAACGTTAGCAGATCTGAAAAATTAGGCTTCCGCCAGAGTTAGTTACTTACCTTGAAACTCCATGTAAAAATCCGTTAGAGCATCAGATACCATAGAGGCAAACTGAATTACTATGACCAAAGCAAGTACGTTTCGGACAGCTGATACCGACAGTTGAAGGCAGCAGAAAAAACGTTCTCAAGCTCATTTAAAGAACTTACCATTGTTTCAAATACCACTACAAAAACTGCGCAAAAAAATGATTCGTGGGTGATAAAAGTAAAAAATGGTCCTATAAACGAACTTTAAGACTACGTGGCTTTTGAAGCGTAAAATAGCTAGAAGAGTTACAAAGTGGGTTCAGGAAGGGACGAAGTACGCAGGACCATATATTTACCATCAAACAACCAATCGAATTAACTAGTAAAAATAGAGAGAAGTCTGTTTAGCCTTTCTGGATTTAAAAAGATGTTTGACATAATACCAAAGAAAATGATATGGAAAAGCTAGAAAAATATGTAAGTAAACGGTCAACTAATAAAAAGTACAAAACGACTATATAAGAACAACAAAAACTACGTCAAAACAAGCACCATGCAATCAGACAACCTCCCTGTAGAAGAAAGTTTAAAACAAGGTGGAATCCTAAGCCCGGTACTGTTCAAAATTATCATAATCGTCCATAATTATGGAAGATCTAAAGGCTAAAGTACACAAAGTAATCGTAAGCTTCAAAAATTAAAACCTGTCAAACTAGCAAAATGTGCGGAAGGTGAATCACAATTAAAAGAGAACCTAATAATATGGGAGGAAGAACTAGCCAAACGACAAATTAAAATAAACATAACACTTAAACCACACTGTACAGAACGCAGCTTGGGAGTGAACATCCAAATTAGATTCTAAAGAAAATCAATACTGCTCCCCAATGAATGTTAAAAGAGAGAAATTAAGACTCCATAAAATATAGCAAAGTACCAGATCACCAACGATAAGAATAAGCTTAGCAAAGCAGCAAGAGACCTGAAGAGTATGCAACAGGAACTAAAGAACGCGACATTTTAGGATTACCTAAAGAACATCTTTACTACAAAAGCAGCAAAATATTCATTATACAAAGTTAGTAAGCACACAAAAGACAATATCAGGATAAATAAAGCTGGACCAAACGTGTTAAGTAGAACGCCGAAACATTTGCGTTATACCTTGTTGGTGTATTTCAACCATTTGCATGTTGACTCAAGGAGAAGAAGAAGAAGAAGAAGGTGCGTTTCAGGGTCAATTTGATACTACACACTATTTGCATTTACCAATGAAAATATAATTTTAATCCAAAGAAAGCCACTTACGTCCAATAGACTCAAATCAATACTTTAAAAGCGGGAAGCGGGGAAACTTACGGTAACACGTTATTACTACAAAGGACAGTGCTAGCCGAAACTGGATAAGTTGTTACGTATTTTAAGCTTGCGACGTTTCCCACATAATCAATAGCTTCAAATTTGCACGTCGTCATCCTCGCCACAAAAGAAGGAAGAGCGCTCATACGAAATTTATATCCACCGAGCGCAAATATATTATCACAACTCACAACGTTTTAGCGCTATTAATAATTTGTCTGTCATTAAAAGGTTTGTTTACATTGATTTTCTTTCAAACTAAGTGGTTTTAGGGGAATTAGCTGTGCGTTCGTTATTACCAGATGCAACCAACCAGCATTGCCGAAGTGTACGTCAAGTTGCCTGTCGGCCGACGTTCTGGACTCCAGCAGCGAGCAATTATTTCAAATCTCATGGCTTTATTTTTACATTTGTGTGCATATGTTACTGATGCAATACATTTTAAGTTTAATAATCGTTGATATACCGGGTGGCCATAAATATCTGAGATCCCGGCAGCCATGGAATTAAGTACTTATAAATGTTGGTTAGCATTATACATATTTCAATTATAATAAGTATTGGTATGAACTGTAATAAAATGCAAATAAGAGGAGGGGAATGTGCCCCAGATTCTGCAGTTTAGCCTACGACACGATTATAAAAACCTCCCGTTCTAACTTCAATACTTATTGCAATCTGTAATAATTTTTGACAGATAGGAATTTTAGTTCTAATGACATTAATGACATTTAGTGTATAGTTGGATTCCTCACTTTAATAAAGCGGTGTTGATTCCAAAGGTAATGTGATATCAGATATTTATGGCCACCCGGTATAATAGCTGTTAATATATCAAGCGTATTAAATTTTTTCAGTTTAATTAATCAAGCAAACAACTAATCCTTGCCTTAGCTTGGCATTTAAAAATCAATTTAAAAACCCCGTTTCGTTGCAAGCTATGCAAAATGTAATTGGAATTAATTGTATACTTTGATTTAATAATAATAAATTTGTAACATGTTATGCGATATTGCAATCTAAACGCAATAATACAGTTTATGGTAAGCTAACGTACCCAGATAGCTCTGTAAAAGTGAAAGTAGTTTGATAATTTATATAAAGCAACTTTTGCCATTGTTAGAGCATTTAGGAGGATTAAATTATATTGGTGTTGCATCAAAATATATTTTTTTAAATTTGACCTTCATCCCAATTGTTATTGACTTCAACAGGATATTTTTAAGTACCTTTCTTGCACGCGTTGTCAATCCTCTTGCATCTACTGTTGTAGAGGTTAACAAAGAGCTCGTCAGTTGTTTCTATTTTAGTCTAGGGTCCTTGCTTTTCTCCAATTTACTCCTCTTGAGCTTAACGCCTTCTTGATCTTATGTTCCCATTTTGTACGGGGCCTGCTTCTAGGTCTTTTCTCGCCATGCGGTGCTTTCCAAGCCATCTTTGGGTATCCTATTTCAGGCATCCTCACTACGTGGCCATACCAGGAAATCTGTTTTTCTTCTATATATGGGGCTAGGCATTTAGAGCTTCTCGCATATTTTGGTAACGGACGCGATCTCTCTTGGTTTTCTGTTCTACTCTCCGTGGGTATCGCATTTTTGATGTTTGGAATTTGCTTTGATGTTTGCTACTCAGGTTCTATGACTCTGTAATATGAATGTGGGGAGGTAGAAGATCCGATATACTGTTATTTTGTGGGTTTTCCGATCCATCTTGGCTTATGGTGGCCTCAGAGTACGTCAAGCTTTCAACTTGTTCCAATTATTGATAATCTAAGTAGATTGCATGGTGGATGAAGTTTCGTACAATGGTCGTGGATTCTGTTTTGGTTATGCTGATTTGCATATTGCGATAAGTCATTTTTTTCTGCCATATCTTTAAAGACCTGTGTGAGCTATCAGGATATTTGCATTGGAATTTCTCTATGACATGGCAGGTCAAGGTGGGACACGTTCAGAATCGAGAGTTTTACCTTTCTTGGAATTTTATCATCACAGTTGTGCTCAAGAAAAGCGCCAACTGTGACGGGAGATTAGCTGTGCGCAAATTTAAAACGCATTAATTGTGTTTTTAATTAATTGGCGCCAGGCTAACGTCACACCTTTAGCATTAGAAGAAATAACTTTTCTGCCATAGACCTAGCGTTTCGCAGCACTAAAGTTTCCGAAAAAATAACCTGAAATATGTTGGAAAATTTAGTTGGCAGTGACTATTTTCCTGTCAAGACCATACAAAAAAATGGAAAATGGAATTTGCAAAGTGGGACTTTTACCACATTAGCAAAGAATCCATTCCTATTTTCTTCATCTGTCAATATCGAATCTAATATGCAAACTTGAAACAATTTCATTACCCAAGCAACCAAGGCATCCATCTCTATATCAATCAAACATTCAAACCTTCATGGAATAAACATTACGAAGAAGCTATAAAACAAAAAAATCCTTCTCAAGAAAGTCTAATTAATTACAAAATGCTGAGGGCAGTTGCTAGGATATGATACTAGCTTTAATTTACTCCTGGATTTCTCGTTTTTCATATTTGCCACTTCTTGTATTAACAATGACAGGACTTGGTTTCTTCAATCTGAAATCTTAAAATTACTAAAATAAATATCAAACAAGTAACGTAGACATACCTGATTTCGGTCATCAGCCCACAAACAAAATTAATATTGAGGTGCAATAAAGCACACGAAATGCCTTCTTGAAGCAAGTTGCTCCAACCAAAGCCAAAGGTAAAATGAGGTCGCCGACGGGAAATGACCGCGCGGCTGGCGCAACTGATAACGAATTATTTTGGGAAAACCGAAATCAGAAAGCTCGCGCAAAACAAGACTTGATATTATTTGAAATACAGTGAATAATAATTCAAGTGGAAATATACAAGCTGGTCCGGAAAAGAATAAATGGCGAAACAAATAGCTAGAGCTAAAGATTTGTTTCACTTCCCACGGCCAAGAGAAATACCTGAGGTATGACTATGCTAAAGCATTTGCAAAGGTTATTGTCAGTCAAAGAAGGCGAAAGGAAAGTAGGGAAATAGATGAGAAATAAAAAAGTATAGTAAAGGAAGATAGTGTAACGAAGAGGGATTTGGAAGGGATAAGTCCGATGTCCGTCAGTCAGTCAGTCAACGCAGGGCTGTTTGAAAGAAGCTATTGTAGTGAAATTGGAAATTAACAAAAGGTGAGGACGCTGTTGATCACAGACACTCAGCGCGGGCCCCCGTAGTGATCACCGCGAATGTAAGCGACTGTGAAGAAGAGCGCCAAAGCAGAAAACCCTAAACCCTGCTGGTCGAGGAAAAGTGAACAGTCCGGAAACGACTGCACACTGAAACACCGTGTGAACTAACACACAGCGAAACACCAGAGATAAGTCACAAAAACTTACGCCTGTATGAAACATCGCAGAATTGAAAATACTACGACAAAAAAAATCGGGTAAAACCCAGGACAAAAAAGCCCCAAAAACCATACCCGCCCCGAATTTGGGTAAAGACACCAGAAGCCGGAGGGAACAACCGCACCACCACCAAACCCCGCTCGGGCATGCCCAACCAACCACCCTAAGTAAATCGTGCAGGTCTTGAAACTCCTTAAGACTAATTCCAACGTCAGAAAGACACACTTCGAAAAAGTAAAGAAAAGCTAGGCGAAAAATTAAGGAAACGGCATATATTTTACTTAACGAAGAAAAATGCGTGTAGTCTTTCTCAATATTTTTAGACAATAGTTGGCTATCGATTCTTAAATATGAGATCAAGTAGGTACAGATATCAACAAACGTCAATGTAAAAAAATTCATTGGAGGTTGGTCGATTTTCCTTCCAGTGAAAAAAAATAAGTTTCTTGTTCGTTTTAATTGTTATTCGTTGATAACGAGGGCAGATTGTCCCTCGAAACGTTCGTTATTAATATTTTCGTTATTTAATATTTTAATTTGCAGAGTGGCGAAATACCCAAATATGAATATGAATTATTGAGGCGTTTAACAACGTCTTGATAAAGTTCAGAAAGTTGGTTAACGTCTGAAGCCAGGTCTTCACGAGTTTCTAAAGATAATTCTTCTTCTTGGCAGTTCTTAAGACTACCGTAATAAGTCCCAGAAACTAGTACAGTCCTCCCAAAATTTAAGAAAGAAGGGGTGTAACCCGTCACCTCATGAACGGCGTTAAGCAAAGCGTGTGCAACTTGATAAATATGTTCGTCCCACGAACGATGATTATCCGAAACATAAGAACGAAGAGCAGTACCGATACAGCTCTTCGTTAACTCTCTCGACAAAATTGACTTGGGGATGGTAAGAAGCATTATACCAAACTTGTTGAACTTGGTATTGTTTCATCAAGGCTTTAAATTGAGAACTTATAAATTGTGGTCCGTTATCAACCATACATATTTGAGGAACACCAAAAATGAGAAAGACTTCGTTCTCCAAAAACTTGGCTACTGCTTTAGCAGTGGCAGCGCGAACAGCTTTAACTAGGGTAAACTTGGTTAGCCAATCACATACAACTATGATAAAAGTGTTACCAGTTTTCGTGCGAGGTAAAGGACCCATTATGTCAATTGACAAACATTGAAAAGGGTATAAAATCTTCTTATTTTGGCCCATTAAACCAGGTCTAGCAAGTTGACTAACTTTACTCGCAGCACAAGTTTCACAATGGCGTATGTAACGGATGACATCGGCACGCATTTTAGGCCAGTAATATTGTTCGGAGATCAAAAGGTTTTATAACCACCCAAGTGAGCAGATGTGGGACTGTCAAGAAAGAGTTTGTAAATTTCAGTTCGGCGAGAACGAGGTATCACCTGTTTCCATTCCACTAAGTTGCTAACAATGGCATGACGGTTGGGAACATACTTAAAAAGTCGGTGATTTTCAATTCGCCAAGTAGGAAACTGATTAGGACTTTGGCTAACACGTTCAAGCATTTTTAAGTACCAAGAGTCTAAGTCACCATCAACAAGTTCTAGAGCGGAAACCTGAATAGGAGCTCGCGATAAAGCATCGGAAACTACATTATGTTTGCAATGTCGGTGTCGAATTGTAAAATCGTATTGCGACAGACGAACACTCCAACGGGCTAAACGGCCTGTGGAGTCTTTCATATTAGTAAGCCACAATAAGGAATAGTGGTCAGTTAACACAGTGAAATGTGTACCTTCGATATACGATCTAAATTTCTCAATGCCAAAGATGACAGCTAAACACTCTCTCTCTGTAACAGAATAATTGCGTTCGGCCTTGTTAAGGGTACGTGAAGCATAAGCAATAACCTTTTCCTCATTGTCAATATTTTGTGTAAGGACACAACTAAGGCCAAAATTAGAGGCGTCACATTGTAACGTGAACGGTAGCGAAAAATTTGGACTACTCAAAACAGGAGCGGAGGTCAAACAAGATTTAATTTTATTAAAAGATTTAAGAGCATCATCAGTCCAATGCACACGCTGCTTTTTAATACGACCTTTAATTAGGTCCGAAATAGGAGCAGTAATAGTGGCAAAATTTGAAACGAAGCGACGATACCAAGAAGCTAAGCCAATAAAGCGTTTGACTTCGGTCACCGTATTTGGTTGAGGGTACTTAGTGATAGCCAAAATTTTATCAGGGTACATTTGAGTACATATAATTATCAGCTTTAGTTATAACTAGCCAACAATTTGATTTTTAATTTCTAAGCATTTGTCAAAAATGTTTAAAAATTACAAATTCTACAGAAACCGTACAAAATAGAGCGTTAGTTGAAGAGACAGATTTTCTCTACAATTTTAAGCTGAATTGAAAATAGGAGTTTATAAAAAAACAAAAGAAACTCATTTTAGAGGTATTCAACTAGAAAATTACCTATTTCACATCAATACACATTAAAAAAAATATAGAGTTTGAACAAAATTGTTAGCGCCGTTTTTGAAGAAAATGAAAAAACCTTAAAAATCACAAGAGTGCTTTTCTTCAAAAGCTTACTGTCGCATCTAGATAGTACACAAAACTTATAGGTATATGAAGTTTCCTTTTTAATTTTTGAAATATTCTGTTCACACACAGACACACACAGGCAGACAGACCAATCAACAAAAATATGTTTTTTTTTTAGGTCAGGGAACTCTAAAACCTGAAGATCTGTTAAAAACTCAATTTCGAATTTTTGGGGTGAATCCAATACTTCCTTTATTGTAAGAGGAAGTAAAAATCGATATTGTAAAATTTACAAATTTTGAGTGCTAAAACGTAACTTTTGGCTAACATTATTTTAAGCGATGGTCTTCTGTTAACAACAGTTCCGTGAAATGTCGCATTGAGAAGAAATCGTTCATTACTAAAACAGTTGATTTTAAAATTATTAGCATTTGAACACACTTTTTTAGACCCCTCTTTATAATCAAACATGTTCTATTAATAAGCACCACCTTAGTATTATATCTACAACTTTTCTGTAAGATAATTTTGTGTAATTTTCAAACTTTTAGCAATATCTTTCAAACACCCTGTATTGCGACTTCTGTACGGTCACGTTTAACCTTGGTAAATAATTTAGCGCTTATGAGTTAAGCACTCCTTAAGCAATTTAAAAAATACAACACTTAAACCATCGCGTTTAGGTTTCGTTAGGTTGTCGATGTTCATTGCACTGTTAAATCGGCTATATTAGGCAAATAATTAAATCTACATTTAGTATAAACAATAATTATAAATCGTTTTACGCCATGTTCAAGATAGTATCACAATAATATTTACACCATGGAGTTTATCACATTATTTATAAAACATGTTCTATACTTTACAATCATATGACTAAATTAGCATTTAATTTGAAACAACAATTTACAATAACTTAAGTAATGAAAAAGTTCCTGGAAGTGTTTGGCTGCGTGTGAGGCACGAGTTAAATAATAAGTGCACTTACAGATAATTTAGTTGCAAAGTGCCATGATGCTGATTCAAGCTAGTTAAATGTTTACCAAGGTAAGATAGTTTAAGTAAAAGGCAAAATATTGTTACGCCCTTCTTTACATTCTAAATGACCTTATAATTAATAATGATGTTAGCCAACGGTTGTTGCAGAGTGAATAAGTCTGTAATACTGCCAAGTAAAAATTAATTTGAAAGTGCTCAACTTATGTGTATGTTCAAAGTTCAAAAAATATTTTATTTTTTATTTTTGGGTTATACAGTTTTATTTACACATTAGTTTTTTACTAGGTATTTTCGAAACGTATGTTACATGTTACATAATTATCTACCAGAATTTGTGATACCCTCACTATTGTAAGTATTGTGGCAATTTATATAAACGTACACAGTAATATCTTGTCTCATTTAAGAACTTTCAATCTAATTGTAGACTCATTTCTTGCACATCAGTTGGAAGAATTAATGTTTTTTATCACATCGAGATATAATTATTTTTCTTATGCTTCTTAATTCATTTTTAAAGATCAAAATAGTGTTGAGGTTAACCATTATTAAAAGCACTTAAAATATGTAACGACTTCGGAAGTACCAAGAAAAATTTTAAAATTGCAGTTTAGGTAGTAAAATGTTTATATGTCACTCTGTCGAAATCCGAAAACAGTCACTTTTGAAAGATAGTGAAACTTAATGACATTTAATAGTAGCTTCTTCTGGGTTATGCCGTGGTCGTCAATTTAAACTTGACGTTTCGCTGATCATGCTATCATTCTTCAAAAGTTTTCTAAAAACTACTGTTGAAGTTTTATGTTCCTGATCATATATAGAGGAGTCGTTACGGTTGGCTGTTCATGTAAATCTTGTATATTACTAGGACTTGTAATTATTTCGCTTGGTTGCTCGTGAAACTTTTGTATATTTTGGTGTGTTTTGCAGAGCTACCTTCCATATGTTACTAAGGCGGTAACCGTCTTTTCGATTAAAGTTGTTCGGATATTTAATAATCTCTAGGGAGTCCCGAATAATACAAAGGTACTAATTTTTAGTCCTGACTAGTATGTTCACGCAGTCGTAATTTATTCTGTGGTCCCCTGGTTTTAATAAGTGCTCTGCAATGGCTGACTTTGTTGTGTTTCCAAATTTGTGTGGCTTTAATGTTTTTTTATTCTATTGTGGATGCTTCTTTCAGTTTGTCCGATGTAAGATTTGCCACAATTACATTGGAGCTGATAAACGCCTTCTATATGTAGCCTGGGCAAAGAATCTTTGTTAGAAGAGATCAATTGTTCTAGCTTTCTCATTGTATCATAGCGGACCCCGATGTTTTTCTTATAAAAGACCTTCCTTATTCTATCGGTTGCTCCAGCGATAAAGAAAAGACGGGCGTAATCCACATAAACTAAAACATGTTGAAGAAACTTTACGAAGAAATGGCGATAATCGACAAGATATCAAGGAAGCCTACGAAAATACCATAAAAACACAGGAATCTAAACCTAACCCTACGAATTAGTTTCGCCTTTCCTTCATCGCCGGAGCAACCGATAGAATAAAGAACAATTGATACCTTCTAACAAATGTTTAGCCCAGGTTACATACAGAAGGCGTTTACCAGCTTCAACCTACTTGTGGAAAATCTTACATCGGACAAACGTTAAAAAGCATGAAATATACATCAGATTTACGAGAAAGTGGTTACCGCCTTAGCAACGCATGGATGAAGCCCTGCAAAACACACCAATACATATACAAGTTTTAAGTGACCAACCAAGCGAAATAACGACAAGTCCCAGTAGCATACAAGGTTTACATAAGCAGCTATCCTTAACGACTCCTCGATATATAACCAGAAGCATAAGACTCCAACAGCAGTCTTTAGAAAACTTCTGGAGAAGCTGATAGCATGTTCAGCGAAACTTCAAGTTTAAATCGACGTGCGCCGCATAACCCGGATGAACCTACAATTACGGGACAACGGCAGTGAAAGCCTACATTCAACTATTATTGCTAATTATCGACAAGTTTTATTGCTACGATCATATAATACATATCGCCCTTTGCATTTCTTTTACGAAGCTGTTAAATATTTAGACTACTGCACCCTAGAAATGTGAATTGTAATGATTTCAGCTCAACGGTAATCTAAAATGATAAATAACTGTTCCTTCCTGCTTCGAAAATCGCTAAAAAATACACTACTTTTATCTGATTTGCTTTATGATTACAGTTGAGAAATCAGAATCATAGGTAACAAATAGTAAATAATTTCACTTTTCACATTTATTTTACGTACCTATTTAATAATGCTATTACATTTTCATTAAAACCAGATTGCTTTAATTATGGTAAAGCTATTACAGAAAGTAGCCTGTTATGATTTTTTATACGTTTGTTCAGGTTTCTCATTTAGAAACGTGAAGTTTGCTCTACGAATGTTAGCGAGTTGGGCAACACGTTTGAAAAAAATTTGCAAAGTGTTGCATACAAGATTTTTTGTAATTTTGAATCATACTAATTGTTATAGCAAATAAAAAGTTGTTCTAAATGGTCATATTAGCACTAGTGGAATCTTATATCGCAACTAGTGCGAATATATGCATGATTTTGACGTGGAGAACGACAACAAAATGTCATTATATTAGGTCTAAATTGCAGAAAAAGTTTCTGTAAACTTAGATCTTAAAGTATTTTTTTTAAATCCGAATTGAAAGGGCTTTGAACTAGATTTTGTCGTACGACTGCATGTCTGTAATTAATACATCGCTCTACCCAGAATTCAGCGCTCTCGGTCACTTGAGTTGTCAGTTATCAACTGTCAAATATCATTTACCCTGTAGAAGCCTTATTTATTTTATTTGTGTGTACATTATTCTGTATAAAATAGTTGATTTTAGAACTAAACTGCAACTTAAATGCCGTAAAATGGGCTTTACTGCTGAACAACATTTTTTATGCAAAAAGTGAGGTTGTGCGCACGCAATCCATAATAGTATTTTACAGTAGAAGTCCGTTAGGATAGCCTTTACTGCCGATCCAGAGAATTTGTGAGACGAGCTCGAAGAGCGAGTCGAATAATACTGGCGAGGCAGTAAAGGCCCTAACGGACGTGTATTGTACAATAGTTTTTGTAATACCTACATACAATTCGGTCATATCTATATTTTTCTAATTTATTTTCATCAAAACGCTAGGTTTGTGTAATGACATTTTAGAATGATTGAGAGTGCGTAGAACGTTGCAACTGTTGTTTATAAATGTCAGTTATTTCCAATTTCGTGTCTGGTTGTAAGCAGTTTTAAGTTGTAACCAGCTCGTAACTTATGACATCTGTAGAAAATGATGAATATATTCCTAAAGACGTTAAGATTCTGAATGAGCAAGTTATTTTAGAGTATGTTCAGGAGTTATAGCAGTTTTTTGCGCCTTCTTCTATGTGGAAGTGAAGGCTTGCTTGCTGCTGGATTTGTGTGACAAACGTCACTTTGACGTTTGGCACACGGTTTAGCAGGCCGTGGTCTTTACGGACACTTTTTACGGCCGGGCCGTAAAGAGGTTGCTTACGCAGTAGTAAACAGTCCTTAAAGAAATATTTAACAAGTAGGTATTACAAAAAACAAATTACGGCATGACTTTCAAAAATTACTGTTTGACACAGCCACTTGATAACCTTTTTCTTAACGCACTTTATAATTAATCATAAAAAGGAAAATGTATTTTTAATATCAGAATTACACTATCATATCATCGAGGCAATAGCCATTTTCATGTTAACAATAAAATTGCTTATCGGTATCGGTTATATGTATTAATATTCAGCACTTTAGTTAACCCCCATTGTTACATTATTTTTTCTATTAGAGGAATTTGTTTATTTCTTTCTTTTAAACAATTATTTTTACTGGAAATCTTTTTCAAAACTCCTGTAGGAGCGCAGTTCTGGCTGACTTTCCTAGCTCCATTGGCCAACGAGCTCGATTTACACATTTGGACTCCTTGGATAGGCTTCCGGTTTGTACGCGATCCTTTTGGTACCAACACCACCTGAAGAACGATGCCGCAGAGCTCCGGCGTGACATCAAGGCAGGAAGGCCGAATTGGACAATGGTTGAATTTATTGATCTACTTATCCCGAAGCTAGAGGCTTCTATTTTTCATCATTCTCCTCATTTTAAAGCTTAAACAAATCAGGAGTCATTTTTAATTTATGAATATGAACTGTAGCATCAGTGCTGCTTGTTTTAACAGTCGCATTAGTGCTAGATCGAAGCGGCAAAAAGTAGGTCAAAGGTTAAGGACTTTTTAAGATTCAATGGAAGTCGCCGGGCTTAAAGCTCAAGCAGTCTCAATTACCCAGATCCACAATAGTATGGAGTGCCCGCCTATTGATGCTTGCTTACAAATTTCACACGTAGGTGTCTGATAAAAAAAACTCCGAGTGTAGTTCCTGAATATTTAACAGCAGAGTGCTAGCTTCGAAATATTTTAACTTCTGTGGAAGACTTGGGGTTACAAAATGAAACTTACACAGAATAAGAGTTTATATGGTAATGATTCATAATCCGGAAGTAGTCAGAATTGAGAATGAGCAAAAAGCTATTAGTTTTGAAAAACGAGATAATAAAATCATAATAACATAGAGGAGAAAATAAACAATATTTTCATCCAAAATTTGAAATTACTTTGCACCAAATATATATTTTTTTAATTCTTCAAATCTTTCAAGTCTTTCTGTCATTTCACCGCATTTTCTATAAGTAAAACTAAAACGTAAATCTAAAAAAAGTTGATCACATATGTTTAGAAGGCGTATTCCATTCTGCTTACCACTTACTGTGTTCTTTCTGCGCCAGCCAAATTCTTTGTCGTATCTCGATAGTATATTTCTTTTTCCGTGACCACGCTCCGGTCTAAGGTTATGTGTTAAACTATATTCAAACGTGCTCCTCCGATATGGAATTAACGTAAAAACCGACCAAATCCAAGTGCGTACTGATTGGTTTCCCACAAATGTTAAGCCCGCCCTTAAATATTTTGTGAGGTGCACTTCGTAGTAAAATAAAGTTCGGGCACTTCATTCCATGTATGAACATGACCTGAGACAAGGCGAGTCAGGGTCGCCGAATTATCTTTTTCAAAACATCAGCTGCACATCGTAGTACAGAGTGCTATATTGTTGCCTGGGTTCAACAAAGACGCAGTTTCCGACGGATCTAGTTCATAATGCATATTTAATGTTTAATGTATTAATTATTGCTCATTAATTAATGTTCAAATACCACCATTACTTATTGATACAACTCAATTCGTCGAATAGACAAAAACGCCAGGGTTCAATGCAATAAATTCAAATATACAGACCAAGTACACATAAAAATAACAGGATTTATTTAGTTTAACTATATACAATTTAAATACTAAATAAATAAAATATAATATTCTGTATAGTTTACAACAAAAGATGGTTTTTAATCCAACCAACGTACTAGCGGGCGCCTGCTTAGCTGAGCAACCCACTTTACCTCCCTGGTTCGGATAGCTTCGGGGTCCATTCGGGAGCGCGAGAGAGCCGTAGTTTGTGGTGTCCTCGTGCGGTTGATATTGTAAACACAAGAAAAGGTTGTCAGATTTTTTTATGAATTCTACCGGGGTGATAATTTGTTGTTTATTCGGGGATCAATTGTTTAAACTTTATGGGTGGCAGAGGCGGGCTTTACTGGTGAGAAGCTGCAGTGCCCGCAAGTGAAATAACAGTGAATTTAATTAATTTTTGGGACAATTCTAGCAATAATCTAAACTTCAGCTTACGAGTCAAATCTGCTTCAGGAGGCTTATATTTCGATAATAGGGCACTGCAGACGGTTTTATGAAATCCGCAAACAGCATCCCCACAGGTAAGTGAAGCTCTCAACTTTTGCAAGTACTTAATTAGACCTGGGGGCGGCGTGATGCAAAAATATAGCAAGTTTACTGAAAGTTTGCCAAAAGCGACTCCACGACAGAGTTAAGCTCTTGAATTCTAGTTAGGGACCTGGTGTATAGCTTTTTAATTAAATATGAGGGTGATTTTGGGGATCGCTTTCAAAGCTCTCACAGGCGTCTACTCGACGAGCCACGTTTAAGCTATGGACGGGGTCGGTTGTAAAGAGGAAAAATGTTTAAGGTTCTCTCAGGCGTCTATTCTACGAGCCACGTTTAAGCTATAGACGGGGTCGGTATTGGCAGAGATCACAGGCGTTTATTCAACGGACCACTTTGATCTCCAACAGGAATTCGGGTTGTTTCTTGGAAATGCTGGTCTCAGGAATCAAGCCTCACGGACCGGTTTAGGATCTGAGCCCAAGAGAACCCAGAGCGGAAAGCTGATCAGGGATGGCGAACGCAAGATCCTCTAACAACGTGCGTTCCTTGCTTTTATACTTTACCAATCCTCCTTATCTGTGCTGAAGTTCGGGCAGGAATACGTGAAAGACGGACGGTCGTGCACTCGCGCAGAGCAAAGTTTCATAGCGATATCTTCATCCTAGCGTCTTAGAAATGCATTTACCTGATTGTTGCGATTTTTAGCGGCGTCCAAATTCGAACGAATTACATTGCGTAAAAATACGGGTTTCGGCCGGCGCTAACGTCACAAGCTTTGGGTTCAATTTCGTCCTTGTATACCATATCTGGCTTTAAAATAACAGCGCAGCACCTAAAATATAATATCATTAAATGATATGCTATATATGTTATACTAATCTTCAAATGCTAACGACTTAAAAAATATGTTCCAAAAAATAAAAGAAATCACACGAGAATTTAAGCCCAAGACATGGAAAATAGTAAACCGAGATGGGAAAGTCGTAACTGAAATAGAAGAAGTACTAGACGTATGGAAACAGTATTACGAAGACCTCTACCGAACTGAAGAGCAAGAACAGGGGTTCGAAGACCCTTCTTCGATATTACAAATAGAACATGAACCATCTATTCTAAAGACAGAAATAGAAGAAGCCATTCATAGCCTAAATAATAACAAGAGCGCAGGTGAAGATAATGCCAGAGAAGCAATGATCAAGCAATTGGACTACAAAGACATCGATATAATATGGCATATCTGTAATAAGATATGGCAGACCGGACTATGGCCAAATGACTGGACGACATCTACTCTCGTTCCGCGTAATAAAAAAGGGGTCAGTCAAAAGTGCAGTAATTATAGAACAATTGCATTAATATCTCACCCGAGCAAGATAATGCTCAGAATATTATTGCAACGACTTAAAAACTATCTAAATAGTCAGATCCCACAAAAGAAGGCAGGATTTGTTAGCGGCAAAGGCACAAGTCGACAAATTTTAAATGTGCGGCAAATTATCGAAAAGGCCAGGGAGTTTACAATACCAACGTACATATATTTTCTAGACTATAGCAGGGCCTTTGATTGCTTAAACTGGCATAAATTATGGCAAGCTCTATTAGAAATGGGGACCCCCAACACCTAGTTCTACTAATAAGAAACCTATATGAAAATGGTTCAGCAAAAATCAAGGTCGATGGAAGAAGCTCTAAATCCATCAAAATTCAACGAGGTGTTCGCCAAAGATGCGTCTTGTCAGCCCTATTATTTAACATCTATGGCGAACTTATAATGCAAAACGCTCTTGAGAACTGGGATGGCGGCATAGCTATCGGAGGAAGAAAGATACACAATTTACGCTATGCGGATGACACAACTCTTATCGCAAAAACCGAAGAAGCGATGTCCGAAGTCATTGACAGAGTGGAAAAAGAAAGTTCACGTTTCGAGCTGAAACTGAATAGAGAAAAAACCAAGTTAATGACCATCTATAAAAGTAATAAGATAGGAAACCCACCGAACATCAGGAATATTGAGAATGTTACCGAGATTATTTATCTCGGCTTCCATATCAACCGAGAAGGCAGTTCGACTACTGACATCAGAAGAAGATTAGCACTAGCTAAAGCGGCTATGACTAACCTAAATAACATCTGAAAGGACAAATACATCAGACATCACGAGAACAACGAATATAAAGATCGTAAATACTCTTGTTTTTCAAATCGCTTTGTATGGCGCAGAAGCATGGACCATAAAAGCTGTAGACCTGACAAAAATTTGGAGAAGGCTCTTGAGTATCTCATGGACAGCACGTAGAACAAATGCATCCATACTAAAAGAACTCAACGTCCGGGATAGACTATCAACAAAAATCAGGCGACGAATCCTTAAGTACTTTGGACATGTCACTCGAAGAACAGACGATAACTTAGAAAAACTTGTCATCCAGGGAAAGTTGAAGGAAAGCGACCCCGCCAACGCTTTCCAAAGCTATGGATCGACCAAGTTAAAGCCTTCACTGGAGAGTCACTTCAGAAAAATATAAGGTCGGCTTCAGATAGAGAAAAATGGAGAAATATTACCAATACAGTCACATAATACATGAGATCACGACACTTCAGTAATAAAGTTTACGATAGAGAGAGAGAGAGAGAGAAAGAGAGAGATATGTTATAATTCTCTTCTAAGTTAAAAAAGTGTGTATGGATAGGTAATTTAAGGCAAAGAAAATTTCAGGTTTCTGATAACCTAGGAAGTGACGTCAGAGTAAGCGTTGTAAATTGAAAAGATTTCTCATCTATCACACTTTGAAATAAATGTACTTACCTATATTAATTTGAGTTTAAAGTTTATGACATTGTACTTAAAGCAAGGAAATGGGCAATATTTAATATTGTTGTAATGTACATTTGTTGAATTTTAAGAAAATTTGAAATATGAACTAATGTATCTGAACATATCCGAAATTATGTCAAATAAAATATCAAACTGATTCGTTTAACACAAGCTAAGTCATTACGTATTTTATTTTGTTAGAAATTTAGATATAAAAGTTAATAGTAGCTATTGTATTTTAAATTATTTTCAATGTTGTTGAATGAATAAATACTGATCAGGCAATTTTTGTCGGTCACCGAAATTCAGTATTCTCTATTCTTTAAACCAAAAGTAGTTTTGCATGTAAGGAAAAATGGGGATACATTAAGGAGCACTTTTCATTTTACTGTTGTCGACACTAGAGGTACAACTTTAATCTTCCAAAATAATAAAACCGTTAAAAAGTAATCGATGATTTTATTTGTTTACCTGAGCGACAGCTCTGATTATAAAAATTGTGTCACCTGGTATTAAAATTTCGAGAACGTTATCCAGTTCAACGTAACTGCAGTAATCTGTTAAGTAAGCAAGCACATACTACTTAAATAAATCTTCGTGCACACCCAAAGAGAAGACAAGGTCAACGATTTGGGTCCAATGTGTTAACCTGTAAATTAAAAAATATAATAATCATATCGGCCAACTGCAACCATTACAAGATTTTACCTGCAAAGTTGAGAAAAGGGATCCCAAACTTCTGCAAGCTGTTCGGAATTGTAACTACACTGCAACCCGGAGCTTTGAAAATTCTTCCTGAGATAGTGTTCCAAGCGACAGCTGACCTGTATTATCCTAAATGCAAGTTTCTTCTTGCCGGAGCATCCTGTAGAGTTCCTGCAGCGGAGTCATTTTTCTGGTTTAGCTTCACGAGGTCAATTTGACACGAGTAGCCATCACGACGCCACCCGACCTACGAGGGAGGAGGTGTGCCTACTACTAGTGTGTGAAAATAAGTTTATAAGAAGTAAATTGTTTAACACAAAATTGACCAGGCCACATAAGTAATAGTGTACTTAAAATGCCCTAAGAAAATGAGCAGCCGATGGTTATTTTGTTGTGCTTACGATAGTCATTACATAGGCTTAACAAGTATGCTGTGTTTAGCTTGATTACATTATACGGCAAAGTTTTTTATTGGCATTCTAATGCTCTAAATTATTATACAGGGTGTTCCTTAATGATATGCTAATATTTAAGGGTGCGAATCTACATGAAAAATTAATGATAGTTTGCTTTATAAATTATGGTCCAAAAATTTTCCGTTACGAAAATACGGGGTGTTAAAGTTTTAGAAAAAAAGTGGAAATTACCGAAACCGCTTGAGATATTTTAGTGATATTTAGTACTTAGTGACAGTTAATAAAGGTACATATTTTTCAATAACAAAATAATTTTCAGCTTTAACAGTGGCTTGCGTACGGGCAGTGACTCCGATGTTTTTGAAGAAAAAAATGATACGCTAATTGTTTTTCTATAATAAAAAATATTTTTGAATTCACCGTTTAATTTGAAACATAAGAGCTCTCTTGAGTTGTTCTCCTGCGATGCGCCGTTTTTGAGTAAAAAAATTAAAACCGTTGTATTGTTCGAGAAAATTAATCTAATTATTGAAGAATACAATTTTGCAATGAATCTAGTTGCCATCGAATATGTCACTTTCTTTTTACATCTGACATTTTCTAATAAGTCTCTGTCGTTTAAGTCTGTGCGCTGTGAATTATTTATTTTATTTTTACAGTCTTGTTAAAAATGGTGAATTATTCAAATGCAGAAATGGCGGAAATGCATTACGTGTATGGCATCGCCGACGGTAATAGAGAGCAAACCAGACGTATTTATCACCAGAGATATCCCAATCGTGCTTTGCCAGATAATCGAACCTTTTCTAATATTCATCGTCGTCTTGTTGAAACTGGTAGTGTCCGAAGTGGTACATCTGAAAGTAGACCTCTAAATGTGAGAACACTTGAAATTGGGGAAGCGGTGCTGTACCACGTCGAAGAACATCCTGAAACGAGTACGAAGAGGATCGCTAGAAACTTGAATATTTGCCATCAAGTTGTTTGGAGAATTTTACTGGATTTTTTGTTATATCCGCATCATATTTTAAGAGTACAGGCATTACTTTCCAGATATTTTCCAAGGCGTGTGACCTTCTGTCAGTGGTATCTTCATAATATTGCACAAATCCGCAATTTGAAACATACATTCCGTTCAAGGACGAAGCTAATTTTTCAAGAAATGCCATTCAGAATTTCCAACAATCATTTGTGGGCGGAAGAAAATTCCTATGCCGTAACCGAAACCCATTTCCAACACCAATTATCGGTTAACGTATGGGCAGGAATTATTGGCCCATTCTTTTTGCCGGGACGACTTGACGGATAATCTTACCTCATTTTCCTTTAAGAACAACTGCCTTTGCAGCATGAGAATGTTCCGATAGCAATAAGAAGTAGTGCAGTGTAGTGGTTTGCAATTATTTACAAACTGTTTATCCAATTCGTTGGATTGGCCATGGTGGGCCACAAGAATGGCGCCCAAGGTCACCCGACCTCAACAGCTTAGTTTTCTTTTTCTGGGGCCATCTTAAGACGTTAGTGTACACAAGTCCCATTAACACTGTAGAGGAATTAATAGAAAAGAATAGTTGCAGCGTGTGATAGAATAAAAAATATTCCGGAGATATTTCAACGAGTGCGCAATTCCATGAGAAGGAGGGCGGAATCATACATATTAAGTGAAGAGGGCCATTTTCATCATTTTTTGTAATAATCGCTCCATGTTAGTTCTAATGTTGTCAGTTGTTGTTGTTCATTACAAGCAGATGACAACCCGTAATGTGTTGAATTTTTCCTATGAAATTAATAATAATTTTGCAATTTTTTTTACTCAAAAACGGCACATCGCAGGAAAACTAAACTCAAGAGAGCTCTTATATTTCAAATTAAACGGTGAATTTAAAAATATTTTTTATTTTAGAAAAAACCACTGACGTACCATTTTCTTCTTCAAAAATATCGAAGTCACTATTAAAGCTATTTTTTTTTGTTTTGAAAAATATGCACGTTTCTAACTGTCGTTACGTACTAAATACCACTGAAATATCTCAAGCGGTTTCGAAAATATTAATTAATTTCCATTTTCTTCCTAAAACTTTAACACCCCGTAGTTTCGTAATAGAACATTTTTGGACCATAGTTTATAAAGCAAACTAACATAAATTTTTCATGTGGATTCACACCCCTAAATATTCTCATATCATTAAGAAACACCCTGTATGTATAGCCAATATCATAGCAATATCATTTTCGCTCTAACTACTTTTGAAACAACTTTGATACTGTTTCCTATACAGGGTGTCCCAAAAAGAATGGGACACCGATTAGCCATAGATTCCTTACGTTATAATAAATCGATTAAATTTAATATACCTTATTACAAGGTCCCTTCAGTAAGAAGTTATAGGGCCTAGAAGTTCAATTTTTTATTTTTTATTTTTTTTTTGTTAATTTTCGCAAATGTAGAGATATCGATTTTAATTTTGGTATAACTACTTACTATTATGTACTGCACTGATTAAAAACTTTTCATAATTTAGACTTGACTGTAAGGGGCAGTTTACTATCTTTCAGAACTTTTTTTAGCTCTAACTTCGTTATCTGTAATTTTTTATGAAATTTTAGAGAATTAAAAATCACAAAAGTAATGTACTCTTAGTTCTTAAGCCTAAAGCAACCGTTTACCTTGAAATGCCCATCCAAGGTTTTTGGTTGTCATTAAGACGTGAGTGATATTTTAAGTGCCGAAATTTAAATAAAAAAAACTTTATTTTATTTCCACACTGAGCAATTATACAATGTCTTTACATAAAGAATGCTGCATAACAACTGACTTAATTCTAATTACTATCTGTCTACAAGCAAGCAAGCAAGTTGATAAGATAAGGAAATGACACCTCGTAAGATTATCAAAACGTGCCTTATCTGTCCCACGTAACTCCTCGCGGCCTAAACGGAACTTCGGGTACACGGAGTTCTTCTAATGAAATTTCCTGCGAATTGTTTTTTGATTTTTGATTAAAACATGACATCTTAATTCTATGATAAACATTTAGCTTATAACTTATTATACCTATTATAAAAGTAATTACGGCAAAGGCAGTAAAATAATTAAAAGAATGATGTATTACAGAATACGTATTATTTTCAAAATTTGTAGGTAACTTTTGAAATTGAATTTTAATTGATTTTAAATCATCCAGATCTATATGTTCCAGATTTAATTTCGGTAAATTATTATTTCCAATTGAACCTGGAATATTTATACTTTCCAAAACAGGCAATTTAATTATTTCTTTAATTTTGTTGGAATATTTTAAAGTTGAGAGAAAATTGTGTTCAATAGTAACATTGCAATTTTCGGGAATTTGTAATAAGTATGTGCCGTTTAAAGGATACTTAAAACTATGATTAATACAATATATAGAAGCAATTAATTCCTGGGGGCTAACAATAATCCAAGAGTTTAAATCTATTTTCTGAATTTTAAGTTTATCTACTTGCGCATGATGCACTTCACAGTTTGGGTTTTTCACGAATTTTAAAAGGTCACTTTCACACAAATTAATTTTTATTAACTCGTGAAACTGCACTTCACAATAATAATTGTCTTGTAACGCTTGTTTGCACTTTTTTACCATTGATACGCTATTTTGTTCGTTATATAGGAGATATGGTTTGGAAAGAATTATAATTTGGTAATTTTTACTGTTCCTGATAGGTACAGGGAAAAGGTGATAGTATTCATATTGGATATCATTACAAAGTGGAATTTCTAATATAAAATTAAGGCTGTAATTTTTCCTGTATGCTTTGATGGTGATAATCTCTTCGTACTCGACTAATTCTTTGGATGTAGAATGGGGCAATTTATACGGCAAGGCATTTTTCTGTATTTCTAATTCTCGTGTTAGGTCCTTTCTTTCTATTATTGAAGGATGTAGTGTTTTCAATTTCGCAAAGGTGACGGCTTCCTCCAGAGTGTTTAAAATATGTAATAAAAGGTTTAATAATGCTGCTATTTGTAACTGGATCGAATGCATGTTAATAAATGAGTACATCTCGGTTTCATGTAACGTGGACGTTTTGATCGCTGATTCAAGCTGCAGAATCCTTGATTGTAATACCAATTGATTGGTGCTTAATTGCCGCATGGTTTTGTTGAATTTTTCTATTGCTTGTGTCATTAACGAAGTTTGTTTTATGATAACAGTAGCTTGATTTTCTTGATTTTTCTGTAGTGTATTGATGGCGTTTTCGATTCGTTCCCCATCTTCTGCATCTAGGTTACCTGTTATAAATTTGAGAATATTTCCTAGTCCATTGATTGCACCTCTCTTACTGCGTTCATGTGGGAATATGTGTTCGATTTTTCTTTGATTTTCTCGTAATAATACTTCCAATATTATTTGATAATTATGAAATTCAGTTTTGTAGGTTTCGCCGTTGGCATGAGTTTCAAATGACAGTTGAATTTTCCTAATGTTATTTTCCAATATCTGTAATTCGGATATTATTGGTGAACAATCTATTGTTTTTATTAGCGTCCATTGTATTTCTTTTATTTGTGCAATTCCTAATTTGTCGTAATAAAGTCCTGGATTATTTTCGAGGTTGGTGAATTTAGGCTGGTCCAGTGCAAAACTAAATGCAATTGATATTATTGCGATGATCGAGTATTCGAGGAGCATCTTGTCGAAGCTACACTTCTGTTGTCTTCGTCTGCAACAAAAGGCAGCAGATCATTTACGTGAAGTTTCTTCGTTTGATTTTTATTATTCAGTAATATACAAGTATTTTCGGGGGTGATTTCTTGAATAGTGTAGGGTCCGTCGTATTTATTGCTTTTCTTGTTCCTGATGTGGGTTCTTGCGAATACTTTGTCTCCTACTTTAAATTGTGGCTCTTTTCGTTTTGCGTTTCTTTTGTTGATAATGGCTTCTTTCGAGGTTTGCAATTTTTCTTTAATTTTTTCGTAAATTATTTGCAATTTAGATTGGTGAGATTTTACATAATTTTGGAAATATTCTTTTTCATAAAATAAGTCAAATGGATTTCTGCTGTCGGTATGGCCTAATAAAATTTCAAATAGTGAATATCCTGTTGTTGAATGAATTGTGCTATTATAAGCGACAATTGCATGTGCCATAAGATTATGGGGCTGGTTTTCTCGTTTTTCGGTTCGTAGCAATCTATAATGTTCGATTAGGGTCGAATGCAATCTTTCAACCATTCCTTGAGAATTGTGATTATAAGGTGTAGAATAATGTAATTCAATTTTATGAAGTTGGGAAAATTCCTGTATAACTTTATTATTAAATTCTACTCCATTGTCGCATGTTAATTTCCTTGGTATGCCATAGTGAGAAAAGAATTTTAATAAATTTTCGGCAATTATGGTTGCTGTTTTTGATTCAATAGGATATGCTTGGGCCAGTTTAGAAAATGCGTCAATTATTGTTAGATACGTTGATCCATCAATTTGAAATGTGTCGACAAATATTTGTTCAAACGGCTTTTCTGCTGTTTCTGTAATATTTAATGGGGCTTTAGTCGGGTTCCTGTCGTATTTCGATTTTTTACACGTATAGCATGAATTAATGTAGTTTTGCACGTCCTGCTTTAAAATTTTCCAGTAGTATTTTCTTCTTATTGCTTCTTCCGTGATATTAATCCCTCGATGGTTGGTTTTTCCTTCATGATAATTTTTTATTGTTAATTTTCTACCTTCGGGGTCCATTAAGTGTCCCACTCGTGATTTGTAGAAAGTTGGCGAATTGCTATTCATAATTGACGTCACGATTTTACAAAATTGTTCATAAAATAGCTGGTTAGGAAAATGACAAAAATACTTCGTTCTTGGTTTGCAATAATGAATTACTAGTTGTTTAGTAAAATTTTCTAAATTTTCATTTGGCACTTGCACTGTAATTATTTCGTTTTCTTCTTTTTTCTCAATTTTAGGAGTCAAAGGTATGCCAAATACAGGTTGAAAAATTATTTGATTTTTATGAGTTTCTAGGGGCTTCTCGCAAATTTCTACTGTAGCTGTGGATTCTTCTTGTGTATGTACGGTATTATTTGAATTTTCTTCTAGTTGTATCCTGGTTATAGGTATCATGTCTTCAAAATCCGGAGGTGAGGGTGGATTTGCTGCTACACTCGATATAGGTTCTGGTGTTTTCAGTTCTTCGAGTCTTTGGAGTTCTGCTACTAATCTATCGATTTCTTCATCTGCGTGATTTATTAATGATACCTGATCCTCTGCTATAATAGGATTGGCTGGAATTCTTGACAAGGCATCGGCATTCGTATTGCTTGTACCTTTCTTATAAACAATATTATAGTCGAATTCTTCTAGTTTGATTCGCCATCTAGCTAATTTAGAGTTAGGTTCTTTCAGTGAATGAAGCCATTGAAGTGGTCGATGATCGGTAACTATGGTAAATTTATGTCCATATAGGTATGGCCTAAAATGTTTCGTAGCCCAAACTATTGCCAGTAGTTCTTTCTCTATTGCACTGTATCTTTGTTCGGAATCATTTAAGGTTCTCGATGCATAAGCGATTGGTAAATCGGAGCCTATGTTACCTTGACATAATACTGCTCCCAATGCTACGTTTGATGCATCCGTTGTCAATATAAACGGTCTTGTAAAATCTGAGTACTTTAAAATTGGGTCATTTGTCAAAATTTGTTTCGCTGTTTCGAATGCGTTAATAAATTCGGTATTATGCTCAATTTTGGCGTCTTTCTTTAGACATTTTGTTAGCGGTTTTGTTAATTTCGCAAAGTTGTTTATGAATTTCCTGTAATATCCTAGCAACCCTAAAAAGCTTTTGATTTCTTTTCGAGTTTTAGGTATTGGAAAATGTTGTATTGCTATGATTTTGTTTGGATCTGGTTTTACACCAGCTGTTATTTGGTGACCTAAATAATTTACCTCTTTACGTAAAAGTTCGCTTTTGTCGAGTTGTACTTTAAGATTTTTCTCTCTTTGAATTGTCTTAACATTGACTGGGGCATTACTAATATTGTTAACTGGTATAGGTTTCTTGATTGGTTCAATTTGTATTAAGTTTAACGGTTTCGATATTTTTAAAATTTCTTGATTTTCACTTTTATTTAACATTGTTGTTAATACTTGCTGATTTTGAACTTGTAGTAACGCGGTTGGCATTTCTATGTCAGGTCCAAAATTCTGATGTTCCAAAATTCTTTGTTGTAATTTAGTACGCAGCACATTTTCTTGAATTTCATTATGATAAATTTGTATTCTAGCTGTTGGGGTCACTATCATGTCGTTTTTTAAATCAATTGTGGCTCCTAACTGTTTCAAAAGATCAAGTCCTATTAAACCGTCGTATTTAGGATTAAAATTAAATAGATATACTTTATGATAGCCCTGTTTTTTAAATGTGGGAGGTAACGGAATATTAGCAACCTCATTATGATAGCTAGTATTATGCGCTGTTTGTATAGCAAATGGTTCTATACGAATTTGATTTGGATAGTATTTGTAAATTAAATTTGGATTTATTAAAGTTCTTGCAGATCCAGTGTCAATCATTAATTTAGCTTGAAGTTCCGGTATGATAATATAAGGAAGGTGTACATTTTGCTTTACATTTAACGATATTACGTCGGTTGTGTTCTCGCAGGGCCCATGGAAAAATCCTGATGGTAATTATTATTCAGTGTTTCTTCTGGGTCTAAATAATTAGCTTCCTGTTGGTACTCTTCATAGACTTCATATTCTGGTTGACAATTTTGGGTTGTTTGAGCGTCGATTTCGAATGAATTTTCGAAGTTTGGCTCTTCTTCTGGTGTGTCGTGGTAAAATAATTCTTCTGATGTGAAAGTTGGACTCGGCTGGGAATAACTAACTCGCGAAAGTTGCCTGGTATTTCCGGAGCTTATGTCCATTGGTGTTGGCTTTGGTTGCGGTAAGTTTCGGGGTTTGAATACATTTGTATTTTGCCTTTGTTGATTTCCAAATTGTTGAAAAGATGTTTGTGCATTTGCTGTAGCTGGGGTAAACAATTTCGGCTGTTGTGGAAAATTTGATTTTTGGTTACCAAATCCAGTAAAGCGCGGGTTTTGTGGTGGCAATCTTGAATATCCAAATTGTGGCAATTGTGAAAATTGTGGAAATTGTCTGGATATGGGCTGCTGTATCGCTGCTGGAACTGGCATGGTAAAAGGTCCTCTGGTAAATTGCGGCTTATAAAAATTGTTAGAAGTTTGTTGTCTTGGTTTCTGGGTTCTTAAAGTTGATGGAAATCTCTGCTGTGTAGAATTTTTCGCATAATTTATGTTTTCCTCGGCTAGTACATAAGTTAATGCCTTTTCAACGGTGTCCGGTCGTTGCGCTCGTATGAGCGATCCTAGTGGTTCACGTAGCCCGGTTAAGTATGATTTTAAAGTAAGTTGATCGTAGAGATCACCTTTGATTTTTCTAGTAGCGGCGTCGTTAGTATTTATTCGTAATTGTGAAAACAGTAATCCACGAATATCCTGGCAGCGGTTATAGTATTGTTGTGGATTTTCGTTTCCTTGTCTAAGCAGCATTAGGTCACGTAGCAAAGAATTTTCGTCTCGTTGGTCCGAAAAAAACTTTTGAAGTATGTCTTTTAAATCGTCCCAAGAATTGACATCTCTACCATTTGTAACTATGCCGGCGTCGCCAATTAATTTGCTTCTCATCGACGAGAGAATGAAGTGGTTAATAAAAAGATCCGGTGTATCTGATTTGGTGAATTGATTAATTATCAATTCGCTAGCCCTAATAAATTCGGATAGACGCGCAGGATTGCCGTCAAATTCCGGGATAGTACGCAAATATTCGACGTGGAATGAAGTCATATTTTGCGTGGTATTATTTATAGAATTTAAAGTTTGGGAATTCTCTTGATTTATATTTAAATTAGATATTTGGTCAACAAGGGTTTCAATTGACATTAGGGGTAATAATAAAATTATGGAAGGCACATAAAGGAATAACGAACAAATAAAAAGCATATAAACTCACTTTGATTCTTCTCTGCGTTGTCCTGTCCTTGGAAGTCCCCTTTTTGGGTGCGATGTCCTTAACCTAGGTGGTCCAATAGGTCCAGCGATTTCGGTCCGGTCCCCTGGATTCAAGATTCGGCGATGGATGTCCTCCTCTCGATTCAAGACTCGGCGATGTATGTCCTCGTCCCGATGTTCTGTTGTTGCGTTGCCCGAAGTTACCGATTTTTGTGCACTCCGAACAAAGTTTTTCGATTGCGAATTAAATCGTTGACACGAACGACAAATCGATTTAGTATTTGCCTTATCGCAATCCTACCGACTGCGCCAGTGATATTTTAAGTGCCAAAATTTAAATAAAAAAAACTTTATTTTATTTCCACACTGAGCAATTATACAATGTCTTTACATAAAGAATGCTGCATAACAACTGACTTAATTCTAATTACTATCTGTCTACAAGCAAGCAAGCAAGTTGATAAGATAAGGAAATGACACCTCGTAAGATTATCAAAACGTGCCTTATCTGTCCCACGTAACTCGTGCAATTATCAAGTAGCCATGATCGCATAAACAATTGTCATCTAGTAAAAAACAATGATAAATCAATTAATGACATTAGTGGCATAAGAATTTGTTCTTTTATGTTTAAGAAAATGCCGATACATAACGAATTCTGCAATGCTGAAAGGTTCGTTATGTCGCAGCATTTTCGTAAACACAAAAGACAAAAAACTGATGTCACCAACCTCATTAATTGATTTCTGGTTGTTGTTTACTAGATTACAATCATTACCCATTGTTTGTTGCACGTTTTAATGACAACCAAAAACCTTTGGTGGACATTCTAAGGCAAACGGTTGCTTTTACACTCATGAACTAAGAGTACATACATTATTTATGTCTATTTTAATTTTCTTTCAGATGGTAGCCTAAAATTTCAAAAAAATTTACAGATAACGAAGTTAGAGCTAAAAAAAGTTTCGAGAGAAAGGTAAAGTGTCCCTTACAGTCAAGTCTAGTTTATGAAATCGGTACCTCTACATTTGTGAAAATTTACAAAAAAATAAAAAATTAAAAATTGAACTTTAAGACCCTATAACTTCTTACTGAAGGAACTTTGTACTAAGGTATATTGAGTTTAATCGATTTATTATAATGTAAGGAATCTGTGACTAATAGGTGTCCCATTCTTTTTGGGACACCCTGTATTATGCAAAAATGCTAATTATACAAGTTTAGTTTTAATAGTCATGGAATTATACCGAAATATGCAAATTGAGGCAAAGTTTCTGACAGCAAAAATGTGGGAGTCGACTTTTTCACTATTTGACAGATTTACCAAATTAATATAAAATTAATATCTATATGTTTCAGCTCGCCATGGTCCCAGCTAGAACAGTCTTTCTGCACCTCGTACTCTTATCGCTGCAGCTATCATACATTTACCCCAAACCACACTGTCGCTGGAGGGGAGGACACCAATGCAGCACCTTAAAATGTGTCGAACTGAACAAGAATATATGGGAAGCACAGCTGGCTGACCTGAAACACGAACACGATTCAGGTTATCCGAAAAATGGAAGTGAACCCTGCCTCCACTTAGAGATTTCTCATTCGCGTGTAGCTGAGATAGAAAACACCTGGCAAGCTGTGGTGCACGATCCACTTGAATACATTGAAATGAGATTGTCAGACATACACCTAAGTCAAATATCTACAGAAGCTTTTTCCACTTTTGACAACTTGCAGAGGATATCCTTGGATCACAACATCATCGAAGCGTTGACGCTAACCGGCCTAAAAAAGCTGGAAAAATTGGATTTGAGTCACAATCGTTTACAAAGATTGACTGAAAAGAACTTACCCAAAATTTCTAGTATGAAGTTTTTAGATCTAAGTTACAACAATTTATTGGCGATAGATGATCTGTTATGCAATTTTGAAGAGCTGCAACAGTTAAATATGAACAACAACAATGTGACTACTATAGATACCACTTTTAGATGTAACAAAAAGCTTAAGAGTTTGAATTTAGAGTATAATCAAATAAATGTACTAACACCGACAGCATTGGAAGGCCTGACCAATCTTGAAATTTTGTACCTAAATAATAACCAGCTGGTAACTATAGAAAACAACACTTTTAATAAGTTACAATCCCTGAAACATTTATGGATACACAATAACAAATTAAACGTAATAGAAACTCTCACATTTAGTGGCTTGAGTAACCTTCAACGTTTAGGATTGCATAACAACAATATTTCGCTCATTCATCCCAATTCTTTTTTAGACTTAAAAAAGGTATGGAATCTAGTTGTGGACGGAAATCCTATACACATTTTACGGCGCAATACTTTCAAAGGACTGGAAAACTTAGAAACGTTAATTCTAACTGACACGAGCATAGCAGTGATCTACAACTATGCGTTTGATGGTTTGAAAAACTTGCAATACCTAAACTTAGAAAATAGTTACGTTGAAGTTTTAGGTTCACAATGTTTTGCAGGCATGCCACATTTATCCGGGCTGGTCCTACGGAACAACAGCTTCATGATACACTCGTATACATTTTCAGGCCTAACAAAAGTGAGTTATATGCATTTTAGCAAAAACGACAACAGGGGTCAATATTATTTGGAAAGTAACTCTTTCTATGGTCTGGAAAAGTTAGGTTTGCTCGATTTGGAGCTTCTTAAAATTGAGTATATTGAATCTGGCGCTTTCAACGGTCTCGATAACCTAAAATTCTTAAATTTAAGTTCTAATGACATACGTAGTTTAGAGATAGATGTTTTCATCGGCATGAAAAACTTAGAAACCTTAGATTTGAGGAAAAATTCTATTTCCAACATAGTACCTCATGCATTTTACGAACTTAACAAGGTAAAAATTGTGCATCTAGGCGGAAACAACATTTCCGCTTTATATAAGGCCACGTTTAAGGGACTAAGCAGTTTGGAAGCCTTAGATTTATCAGATCTCCACATCGAATCAATTAGCGCTAACACATTTGAGGGACTCGATAATCTGGCAAGTTTAAACTTAACTAACAATACGATACTAGAAATCGAAGAAAATACCTTTCTTGGCCTTAGCAATTTGTCAAGTTTGAGACTTGATGATAATAACATCACAACTTTAAGAAAAAACGCACTTTTCGGTTTGAGCAAATTGAATGCATTAAATTTAGCAGGTAATCCCCTTTCATCATTAGAAGGATTTGCATTTAATGGTCTAGATGGTATGACAAAATTAAATTTATCAGGTTTGAACATTTTCAATATGGAACCAGCTGCATTTTACGGATTAAATAACTTACACTCACTAGATCTGAGCAACAATAAAATTGATACAGTAAAATCTGGCGCCCTTGCAGAATTACGCTCTTTAAAATTTCTCTATTTAAATAACAATTATTTGACAAAGATTGAGCTAAACGCTTTCAAGGATTTAAATAGTTTAGTTGTTCTTGAAGTGGGTGGCAGCAATATTTCATCGCTTGACTTTAGTTTCAGTGGTTTAACGTCACTTGTGTCTTTAAACCTAAGCCACTTAAACGTTCAGGAAATCAAAATTAATACGTTTGCTGGTTTAAACGTACTGCAAATTTTAGATCTACGTGGAAATCCAATCACCACCTTAAATTCGAATGCATTCGCTGGGGCTTACGAGCTTAGAAAATTATATTTGAATGACGGTCTAAAATGTATACAAAATCATGCTTTTAGAAATCTTTCAAATATGAAAACACTTACAATTAACGCTGCAGACATTTCGGTTCTCGATCGTTTGGTGTTTGCTGAGATGAATAGTGTGGAGGTGCTAAGTTTGCTAAACAGTCATGTTGGCGTCACCAAAGGTCGGGCTTTTGCTAGTTTGCCTAAGTTACGAACTTTTTATATAAATAACTGTACAGTAGATGCTATGGAAGAAGATACATTTTCTTCCTCGAGTACGATAGAAGTAATAAGTAGATCAGTTGGTGTATTCCCAAAGCGTTCCTATAACTTTTCGCACTTGGGCATTCAAGCCATAAAAGCAGGAACGTTTCGCGGTTTAGCATCAACCGAAGTGTTGGAAGATAGTTTCATGGATCTCGAAGGAAATCGATTGACTGTCATTTCTCGAGATAATTTTGCTGGTTTGTCACATATTAAAAAGTTAAAAATTAACAATAACAACGTTGAAATAATAGAGCAAAGCGCGTTTTCTTCATTAACAAACTTGCATTTCCTAGATGTCAGTTTCAATAACCTGAACAGTATCCTGGACGATACCTTTAAAGGTCTTAACAACTTAAGGCGGCTGCAGCTCAACCACAACAATATATCTATCTTAAACTCGAAATCCTTTAACTATTTATCGAATGTAAATTTCTTAGACCTTTCTCAAAACAGTCTTAAAGAATTACCTGATAATACATTTACTCCAATCGTCTCTTTAATAAATTTAACATTGGCGAGGAACAGTTTGTATGACTGGAAACATGACAAATTACCAAGTCTCATATCATTGGACCTTTCTTATAATAACTATCGCTTCTTCGACGCAGCAAAGTTGTCTTCAATGAGCAACATACGAAGTTTAAATTTAAAAGGCAATAGTTTGTCGGATTTAGATGCAGATTTAATCCTAAAATATATGCCAAATTATAAAACTATCGACATAACGAGTAATGATATATCATGCAATACTTTAGAACGCATAATTCCTATATTTGAAAAGCACAAGTTAAGTTTTGCTACAGAGTCTAGTTTTACTAATAAATATGGCTATTTCAAAGGAATTAGGTGTAGAGAAACTACAAAGCTGTATAACAACTCTACTCCACTCCAGGTACCAACAATATTAAACGTTTTAAATTACACCAACGAGCACCTTGAAGCGTTACTTTATCAGGGAAGTAATACTAAAACCAATCAGTTGAAAATAAACAATGCCACTCAATTGATTTCACTCTTGGCAAAGTTGCGTTCTAATCTTGAGCAAATTAATCATTCCAAGAACTTTCATAATGGTGCTGTGTATAACCACATTAGCAGAATGGGCGTATCTGAAATTATACTCGTCACAATGAGTATTTTAATCTGTTTGGCTAAATTGTTTCAGTTGTGCAGATCTTGCTTTCAACGCCAAAATAGCAAAAGAATTGATGCTCAGGCATAATCTCATCCGAATTAATAAATGCAACTTTGTAATTATCTGAAAATTTTCAGGATTCATTTTTATATATATTTTTATTTGTGACAAAGCTTTGTATCATCTAGCATTGAGTTTTATTTTGAGTAAGTTCGCTGTTGTAATGTTTTTAATGCTTATGTATTTATGTATCCTAGCTTTTTAAGTTTTTTTGGTTATGTATATATAGTGAATAAGTAAGTAAGTAAGTAAGTTTATTTTTAATATTAATATTACATGTTTCTCTTACATACATTATAAATTAAAAAAAATTATATATCAAAAAAAGTGTATAATATACGTATATATATAAAAAATTTAATTAATTTGGACACATAAGCACAAGCTCGTGTGTCCGGTCTGTATATGAAAAAAAAATTACATAAGAGCTGACATAGAACTATTCCCAGTGCGCATGAATACAGTTAAGTTTGCAGTAATTTGAGTTTAATGAACAAGTAAGTTAATTGCTTTAATTAAGGATTTTTAGAAAAAGTAATGGGTTTGCTTGAATAAATTTTGAGATTTTGCTAGCATATAGTCTTATATTATTTATTGCATTAAAGGAAATTGGAAGTAAATTGTAAAACTTCGGTCCTACATAAGTGATGATTTTTTGGGTAAGTGTTAAGTTTGTTTTGGGGACAGATACATTAAATTTACTTTTTTGCCTAGTAAGGTGCTGGTGGGTAATTTGAGTTTTAATATAAGGATTACTGTATATGAACAATAAACAAGATTTGATGTACAACAGCTGAACCGAAACAACGTTTGCTTCACAGAAGAGATTGCTAGAGGGGTGCAAGAGGGGTTTATTTAACATAATTTTTAAAATCTTTTTTTGAGCAGTAAAAATAGGATGTAGCGTTGTAATAGTACCTAGTAAATGTTTTTCTTTCCTAAAAAATATAATAATGCTCTTAGTTGACTGCAACGTATTGTTCATTAAACCACACATCACTACCTCATAAAACTTAAAGATGTAAAAAATGCTTTCTCGCATATACAAATACAGCAATGGTTTGCTGGAGATATGTTGATGCAATTTAACCTCTTCATAGTAATGCGGTGAACACATTTCTTGAGCTTATTGATAGTAAAGAAGATTCCATTAAATTCACAGTAGAAACAGAACACCACAATCGGTTACCTTTTATTGATGGATTAATCACACGAATAACAACTATATACTTTTGAAAACCAGAAATACTTACCTTTATGTCCGGCAATCACAAAAAAAAAGAAGGCAGGTATTGTAAAAAGTCTTTGTGATACAATACTCAAAAGAAAAAAGTAGTCACGTATTCAAAGTTGCGTAAATTTAATGCCAGTTTAGGAATTTTGTTGAAACTTGGTATATGTGAACACTTGTCGTTTATCTTTAATAATTTCCACATAATATAAAAGTATCATCAAGTCTGCTTATGTCAAATAAGTTAGATAAATTAAGTAACAGAAAACAAAGTAGGGTGGACATTATTATTACATACATACATGCTAGTGTACTTGTTAAAACTGCTTTTTAACATTATGTGTGAACACATTCAAGTGGTTCCACAAATAAGAAGGCAACTAACGCCAATACAGGTTATGCGAGCGGTAACTTTGCTACAAGAAGAGCGATCTCAGCGGTACGTGGCTCAACAATTAGAAATTGTACAGGAAACTGATGGAAGCTCTGGAAAAAATTAATACTTGTATGAAATGCGCTCTTTGGAGACTTTCTAATGGTCGATTTTATATTTTAAAAGAATTTGGGAGGTGAGAATCTGGCAGCCAGGTGGACTTGGGGATTGCAAAATGGGGAAAACGTTATAATTATCAAAAAAATTATAAAACTAATATTTGTGTAAAATGCGCTGCTTGGAAACATTCTACTGGACGATTTTATTTTTTAAGAGAATTTGGGAAGTGGGATTTTGGCGCTGCAGGTGGATTTGGGGGTTACAAAATGGGGAAAACCGTTATAATTATCAGAAGAACTTTAAAGTTAATATTTGTGTGAAATTTGCCGTTTGGAGACTTTCTACTGGTCAATTGTATTTTTTAAGAAAATTCAGGATGTGAGAATTTTGCAGCCCAGGTGGATTTGGAGGATGCAAAATGGGGAAACCGTTATAATTATCAGAAAAACCTTAAAATTAATATTTGTGTGAAATGATCTGTTTGGAGGATTTCTACTAGTCAATTGTATTTTTAGAGAATTTAGGAGGTGAGAGTTTGGCGGATCAGGTGGATTTGGGGGTTGCAAAATGAGAAAAACGTTATAAGTGTCAGAAAAACCTTAAAACTAATATTTGCGTGAAATTCGCAGTTTGGAGACTTTCTACTAGCCAATTGTATTTTTAAGAGAACTTGGAATTTGGGAATTTTGCAGCCCAGTTGCATTTGGGGGTTGCAAAATGGGAAAAGTCGTTATAATTATAAGAAAAACTTTAGAATTAATAATTATGTGAAATGATCTGTTTAGAGGCTTTCTACTGGCCAATTGTATTTTTAAGAAAATTCGGGATGTGGGAAGTTTGCAGACCAGGTGTATTTGGGGTTGCAAAATGGGGAAAACCGTTATAATTATCAGAATAACTTTAAAATTAATATTTGTGTGAAATGATCTGTTTGGAGGCTTTCTACTGGTCAATTGTATTCTTTAAAAGAATTTAGGAGGTAGAAATATGGCGGCCAGGTAGATTTGGGGGTTGCAAAATGGTTATAATTATCAGAAAAACCTTAAAATTATTATTTGTGTGAAATTTGCTGTTTGGAGTATTTCTACTGGCCAATTGTATTTTTCAAGAGATTTTTCGATATAGAAATTTTGCAGCCCAGGTGGATTGGAGGTTACAAAATGGGGAAAACCGTTATAATTATCAGAAAAACTTTAAAATTAATAATTATGTGAAATGGAAGCTTTTGTCTGGCCAATTTAATTTTTTAAGAGAATTTTTGATGTTGGAATTTTGCAGGCCAAGTGGATTTAGGGTTGCCAAATGGGGAAAACCGTTATAGTTGTCAAGAATAACTTTAAAATAAATATTTTTGTGAAATGATCTATTTGGAGGCTTTCTACTGGTCAATAGTATTTTTAAGAGAATTTTGGAGGTGGTAATTTGGCGGCCCAGGTAGATTTGGGGGTTACCAAATTGTTATAATTATCAGAAAAACGTTAAAATGAATATTTGTGTGAAATTCGCTATTTGAAGGATTTCTACTGGCCAATTGTGTTTTTTAAGAGAGTTCGGGATGTGGGAAGTTTGCAGCCCAGGTGTATTTGGGGTTGCAAAATGGGGAAAACCGTTATAATTATCAGAATAACTTTAAAATTAATATTTGTGTGAAATGATCTGTTTGGAGGCTTTCTACTGGTCAATTGTATTTTTTAAAAGAATTTAGGAGGTGGAAATTTGGCGGCCAGGTAGATTTGGGGGTTGCAAAATGGTTTTAATTATCAGAAAAACCTTAAAATTATTATTTGTGTGAAATTCGCTGTTTGGAGGCTTTCTACTGGCCAATTGTATTTTTTAAGAGAATTTTCGATGTGGGAATTTTGCAGACCAGGTGGATTTAGGGTTGTCAAATGGGGAAAACCGTTATAGTTAGGCCTATAGGGGCAAGCAGCAAGGGGCGCCAAAATGGCACTGAAAAAAATTTCTTTCATACTAATAAAAGAAGACAAATAAGATTCATTTGTATTATTAACGATTTTAGCCTAAATAATGTGAATTGCGCCAAATCTGGTCGATACATTACATTGCCTTGTACAATTTGCAAAAGGAATGTCTACCAGATTGCAACGGTGTTTGTTTTGTAAAATATATACAGGGCAAGCACCTTAAAAAAATTCTTTCTATTTTTGCTTTAACTCGGGAGCTATTACTTAAATGAAAGTAATATTTTGCACATAGCTCAGCTTTTTATACTTGAAGAAAAATGAAATATTTTGGACCGAACATAGCACCTTAACAAATAAATTTTTGTTTATTTTTGCTTTAAATTAGAAATCGATAAAAGTAATCATCTACACATAGCTCAGACTTTATACTTGACGAAAATAGGAACCAACAGTTAGAGGGTAAATGTAAAGAGTCAAAAAAGGCAAGAATAAGTGCGTTCAGTTTAATATAGCCGCGCATCGCACAGATCCTAGGGATCCTAGATGGTCCGGTGGAACCGAAATCGTATTCGCAAGCGTTGGTTCGAATCCCACCACCGGTGGGTGTTTTATTTTATTTTAAAATTGATATAATTCGCATTAGCAGGTGTTTTCTTTTATTGTTTCAGTATTATTAGGAACGTTAAGATATTTTGCCCCTAGTTTCCTTGAATTTTTAGAATTGTTTAATGTTGTAACGTCACTTGCGAGGAAAGATTTAGTAAACCCCTTTACAGATTTTTTTATTAGAACTGTGTTTTATAATCTTGTTTTCTGTTCTTATTTCATTTAATTGTTTAATAATTGTTTATCTTTAAAGTTTTTGAATTAAAAATGTTGGATTTAGTTTTGAATACCTACCTGTTTGTTTTGAATCCATTACATTATGTAATAGTGGTGTTATTGATATGCATCATATTTCAGATTATTCATTAGTTTTTTGTGAGTCTCCTGTTGGTGCTGTATTATCTAAACAACCCTCTTACTATACATTTCGCGACTTTTCTAATTTTAATTATGACAGTTTTTGCAATAATCTTTTCCGTGGATAGCATTGATGCAAGATGTTAATGATATTAACGACAAAATTAAGGTTTTTAATGAAAATATTGTCTCTTTATTTGATAGGCATACTGTAGTAAAAACTGTAAGAATGTCTAAGCCACATTCTCCGTGGTTAGCCGATAACGTTAAACTTATGATGTCCCTCAGAGATAAAGCACTAATGAAATATAAACGTACAAAAAATCAGGTGCATTGGGAGTACTACAAAAAGCTGCGTAATTTTTTTTAATTCTCCCTAAATTTATAATCTGTTTCTATAAACAATAAGTAAATGTTATGACAAGACTTACATTCTAATAAATATAATCTAAAATTGACATGGTAAGAATAATCCACTGTTTATCCTCTTACTTGTAGAAAGTACAAGAACATTACTGACACTACGCAGAAGTATAAAGTAGAATAACAGTACTTAATCAAATCGGTTTTCTAAGTCCGATGGTTTAAAACGTTTTAGCCTTCGTATTTCATCACTATCGTCCAATAGTTTGTTGGCTACATCGTTAGGGTGTACTTCTAGTCGATCACGATATTTAATATACCTGTGTTTAATTTCTTCCTTCACTGTTTTAATTTTAAGATCACTGTGTAGCACAAAATTTGGCACATAGTAGGGAGCGTTAGCTATAGTTCTGAGTATTTTACTTTGGAAACGCTGCAAGATCTCGATATTGGAGATACTAGCAGTACCCCATAGTTGCAAACCGTAAGTCCATATAGGTTTTATAATAGACTTGTAAAGTAATAATTTGTTTTCGAGCGAAAGTTGAGATTTTCTACCTATCAGCCAGTACATTTGACGAAATTTGAGGCCGAGTTGTTTCCTCTTGGTAAATATGTGTTTACGCCACGTGAGTCTTCGGTCTAGATGGATTCCTAGGTATTTTACGTCTAGGGTTTGCGGAATTTTGATGTTATTTAAGGTTACTGGTGGGCAAGTGCTTCTATTGGTGGTAAATGTGACGTGCGAGAATTTAGATTCGTTAATTCGAATTCTCCATTTGTGCAACCAATGTTCAATTTGCGTGAGGGCTTGTTGCAAGTTTAAAGATGCCATAATAGGATCAGTGTGCGATGCTAAGATTGCCGTATCGTCTGCAAAAGTTGCCATTGTCGTGTGCGCTGTGGTTGGTATATCAGCTGTAAAAAGCAAGTAGAGCACAGGTCCCAATACACTGCCCTGGGGAACGCCGGATAGGATAGGATGGACATCCGAGTATTGGTCACACCGTTTGATCGTAAACCATCTGTTTTCAAGATAAGATCGCAAGACTTCATAGAAGTGATGCGGTAGCACTTGCTTGAGTTTTTTAGTATAAACCTATGAGTCAGACCTTGTCAAAGGCTTGTTTGACGTCAAGAAATACTGCAGAGCAATAGCGTTTTCGTTCAAAATCATTACTTACTTTTTTAACAATTCGATGCACTTGTTCGATGGTGCCGTGGTGGGTTCTAAAGCCAAATTGATGGTTTGGTATGAGCTGTTCGTTTTCCAATATTGGGCTAAGTCGTTTAAAGAGTAGCTTTTCAAACACTTTAGACAGTACAGGCAATAAGCTGATAGGTCGGTAGGAGTCTATGGCAGCTGGGGCTTTTCCTGGTTTCAGTACCATGGTGATTTGAGCTAATTTCCAGGAGATGGGGAAGTATCTGAGTCGAAGGATAGCGTTATATATGTAGGTCAGGAGTTTGATACATCTCGGAGTTATTTCTTGCAACACCTTGCCAGTGATGAGATCCCAACCTGGTGCTTTCTTCGGATTAAGTTCGGAGGAGATTACGCTCTGGACTTCTGTAGATGTAAACTTCTTTATGGGTAAATGCATTTGAAATGGTGCTTCAAGGTAGTTGTGAATAGCAGCTTCTTCTGTCGCGGCTATTTGAGACGAATATGGTTGAAAAACGTTTGCAAGATGCTTAGCAAATACAGAGACTTTAGCTGCATCACTTCTTGCCCATTTACCAGTTGCGTCTTTGATTGGTGGCACAGGTAGATGAGGGCGTTTAAGCTTCCGTGTGGCCTTCCATAAGGAATAATCTGAGGCGTCCGTGGGAGATAGATTGTTGAGGTATTCTTGAATAGACTGATTTTTAAGGTTAAGCAGCAATTGTTTGAGGTTTATAGCAGCTTTGTTAATAATTCTTTTATCTTCAGCTGTCCTTGTCAGTTGCCATCTTTTGCGTAGTTTACGTTTTGTTGCTATTTGTTCTCTAATTATTATAGGACATGTGTCTTTAATTTGCCTTTCATTACTATCGAGGGTTGCTTGCCAGGCAGCATTTTGTATAGCACTTGTAAGCGCATCAATCGCATTATCTAGTCTATGGGCCGATTTTAAGGATACATTGAGCTGGATCGACGCATCTAGGTGTCCTCTGAACATATCCCAGTTAGTAACAGCGCTAAATAAAGAGCGTTGTCGTTGCTTGTGGATAATATCGGTGTGTATAGTGATTAGTACCACAGAATGATCTGAAGAGAGGTAGAATAATGATGTGGCTTTACAGTATTTATTGTTAATATTTTTTATAATAGCAAAGTCTAATGCATCAGGTAGTCTCCTCGGGTCGGTTGGCCAATAGGTGGGTTCTCCCGTTGCCACAGAATGCAGGTTACTGCGTCTCATTGCATCTATCAGTTCTCTTCCTTTTGCTGTCGTAGTTCGTGAGCCCCACTGTGGGTGCTTGGCATTATAGTCTCCACCAGCTAGGAACCTGTTGCCTAGAGTTTTGAAAAAATGCTCGAACTTATCTCTTTTGTTATTATGCTTAGGGGGGCAGTATACAGAGAACACAACAAACTTTCCTAGATGATCTTCTATGGCTACGCTTGTGGCTTGGAGATAATCGTGGCAGCAGGTTGGCAATTCGTGTTTGATGTTTTGTTTTATAATTATCGCTGTTCCACCATGCGCATTACCTGATGGATGCTTAGTAGGTACAGTAAATGCAATAGTTCGGTATTTTAATGTAAGTTCCCTCATTGCAGCGCGCTTCGGAAATTAACAGGACATCTATTTTATGTATTTGTAAAAAATATTTAAGTTCTTCTGTGTGTTGGCTGAGGCCATTGGCGTTCTATAAGGCTAATGTAAATGCGATAGCCATTAAGCTAATTTAGCGACGACGATAGTTAAAAGGTTTAACATTGTGCCTATTTGTTCAACAAATTTTTTCATCATGTCTTTTAATTCGAGCATCTCATTTCATTGCTGATCATGGGTACTAGGAGCAGTTTGAGTGAAGTTACTTATGTCCTGCGAAGTTTGCGCATTACCTATTACCTGCTGGGAGTATAAGAGGCCAGGCTGAACCATTCTTGTGGGTGGGTTACTGTGATTGTTTCGTAAGATTGAGTAGAGTTTTTGCTGGAGTTGTTTATACACAAAACAACCCTTATAATTAGCGGGGTGATTTTCGCTACAGTTTACGCATTTCACGTCATTACTTTTTTCTTTACGTAAGCAGTCTGCTGTTGAATGACTTCCCGTACACTTGACGCATCTGGAGGGTTGTAAGCAGTAATTCTTGGTGTGTCCAAATCGTTGGCACTTAGCACATTGCGGAATTTCTCGTTTGGCTCGTACTGGTTCAAATTGTATGATACAGTTTTGGACTTGTTTGATATTATAGATTTCTTTGTTGTTCTCCTTGCCTTGTAGATCGATAAAGAATAGGGGTAATGGTAGTTTTGTCACTCGGTGTTTAATGTTCCACACATAGACGACTGTGTGCCCAAGGGCAAGTAGTTCATTTTTAATTATCTCAACGCTAGTCGATGAATGTAGGTTTTTCAGGACTACCCGAAAATTCCTGTCTTTTTTGGGCTTGTAAGTGTGGAACTCTGTGCCTCGTTCCTGTAGGGCTTTAACGATAGCTACATATTTCTCGCTAGTTTCTGGTTGTACTTTGACTTGCTCAGAGCTGAGCGTTTTTAATACGTAATTGTTAGATGCAATGTTTTCAAGCATTTCCGTTAGTGGTTTAATATTTGTTACGCGATATACAAAGATCGGTGGAGGTTTAATTTCGTTTGTATGGGTTTCATTTTGTTCATTTTGTGCATCTTCCATTGTTACATTTTCTGTTAATGATTCGTATCTATTTGAAGTGGACGCGGAATTACTTAACCAGTAATGCAATTTGGATTGGTCCGTGTTAGTATCTGCGGTTGCTTCAGAAATTCTTAATCTTTTTTTGTTATTAGTTACTAATCTCCAGCCATCATCGGTAGGTAGCGGTAACGGTGGAAATTGCGTGTTTATTGGTTGTTACTGACTATAATATGATACGTTAGGTGTAGATAGTTGATTGTAATACATACTATTTTGCATTGGCATAGGTTGCGAGTACGCTCCTGGCTGTTGACCCATTTGCAATAAATTGTGAAGTTTGATTGTAGGCTGTAGGCTGCTGCATGGATCCCATTTGTAGGTTCGTATAATTTTGCGAAAAAGCCATGTAATTGTGTGAAGTTGGATTGTGGTCGATTGATAACAATTATAAATACACAAGTCAATAAGTAGATAGGGCTTGCGGCCTTCACTTCAAGTCGATTCCGATACCGCGGCGCTAGATACTTCTTTACGCTTCGGAAATCAGACGTGGACTATTAGGCAAAAAAACAGGCGTATTTATAGTATAGAATTCGTAATAATCAATCTAAAGCATTATGGAAAGAGCTTAGTAATCTTAATATTTACCAAAAATCGAAAACTTCTGAAATACCAGTGCATCTACAGGATGTTAATTTACTTAATTCGAATTTCTTAAGTACCGGCGGAATCATTCCACCTGATAATCAGGATTTATTACATTTTTGCAACAATAATCTTATGCGTGACTTTAATTCTAAATTTACTTTTTCTATTGTTTTTGATTCTGATATTTTAAAATCTATGTCTAATATTAAAACAAAAGCTGTAGGCTTATTATACCGATTATAACACATACGTATTATAAATGTTTGCTTATCAGATAGGGTTTGCCCAGATATCTGGAAATGTGCCAATATTATTCTTTTGCCTAAAACTAATTAACCTAAGAATTTTAAAGATTTGAGACCTATCAGCATCCTTCCTGTTTTGTCGAAAATTTTAGAGAAAATTGTAGCTAAGCAAATTTAGCAACACCTCTCTGATTATAGTATTCTTCCCGATGCGCAGTCCGGATTTAGAGCTGGTTATAGCTGCACTACTTAATATAACAGATGATATTTTAACAGCTACAGATAAAAATAGATTAATAGTTTTAGCTATGCCAGATTATTCAAAAGCTTTTGAAACCATAAATCATAATACTTTTTTGGCTATACTGAATTTTATTGGATTTGATATTAATGCTATAACTCTCATGCAAAGCTATTTAACCAATAGAAATCAAAACGTTATTCTAAATTATCAGGCACCTTCATGGCCTCCTGTTCTGGCTGGTGTGCCTCAGGAGTCTATTCTTGACCCGTTGCTATATTGCAATGACCTACCCGTGTGCTTGTTATTATTTTGGTACAAAATTCTAAGTTAAATTAGGGAAAATCACCACACAATTTTCGGGTTAATTTTTATACTGTGCTTCCTTTGTCTGTCACTAATATAAGGCTAGTTAAAATGAAATGTATTAGCTGATGTTCAAAATAAAATGGTTAAATGCCCCTTTCTTACTATTTTATTGAACTGCAATATTATTTAAGCTAGCTCTCGGTAAACACAAAACTGCTTATCTCAGGTTGGGTTCAGAATTTCACTATATTCACAAATTATTAGTTCATTTTAGATTATTCGTCTTTGAGTAGCTCATATACGTGGTTCTGGTAAATCTGTCAGATGACACAAACACTTCGCCAGTGCAAAAGCGATTACTTGAATTTAAAAAAAATCGTGAAGTTAAAAAGAAATCGTGAGGTAATTTGATTCAATTATCGCTTGGCAACAAAACCTCCACTCATTGTTACAAGAATGACGTAGATAGGACGCCATTCATTCACTTGTTTCTGTTGCTTGGAAATTAGACAATTTCACAATATTTAATGACGCTATGCAATTTTTGGATTATTGCGGCGTAGCTGGACCGTTGGATATGCGATAGATCTCTTCAGCAAGATTTAAATTATTCTTGTATTTTAATAACTTTCCCGAATGCCAACACTCAAATTTACAGATAGTGGCTACCTCGTAAAGATTTCCAAACTTGGCACGAAGATGATCGCAAGGTGACTCCGTTGATTTTTCTCTGTTGGAGACGCTCCCCTGGCTGCAAATGCCACTCAGGATGCTCCTGCAGACCCCGCTGATGTGATGCAATGCAGACCTCTGGCTTCAGCTGCTTAATTGTGCCGGAATCGAAATTCTAAAAATTTCAGTTGTCGGCTGCCGATACACTCGGAGGCAAATTGGAAAGTTTATAATTTTATCGTAGCGGAAACTGCCACAAACACTTCTACTGGTGCACGGTGATAAGCACAATAAAATGCAATACTTTTATAACTGGTAAACACTTTTATTCTCGCAAAAACATAAATTTTTTGGGAGTACAATTTCGCCCAAACTGTCTTAATTTTTATTTTCAATTGTTCCTCTTCTTTATTTTACAAAAATTCATCGCGTTGCTATGTTACCGCGATAATTTTTGTTAATTAGAAATTAGCTTTGATAGCAAAATCCACAAATGGAGTAAGGTTGGATTACATAAATCTTAAATTAACATTTTCTTAAATCTAAAAAAATGTCTTTTGCTTATAAAACTATGATTGTTCCTTCCGTTACGCACACAAATGTTTTAAAATTACTGCTCTGCTTTTTCAATTTGTCTTATTTTTTACACTAGAAGCTGAATTCAAATTTACACACGTTGCTCGCTTTTTTTCTTTTTCGTTGCCTAATTTCGAGATTGTTCTTTGCAATTTTGTATTATCCTTTATTCCGATTTCATTTACCTTCCAGATTGCTAGCCATTCACTGACCTGTACTTTTATTATTAATTACGCTGATTTAGTCTGAACATAACAAATCTTTTGTGTCAATTAATTTTGTTTGGCTTGGCGTTAAATATGCACCAACCTATTTTATTTAATTATATTACTTTATTCAACCTCTGAAATATGCTTTGCTTATGCATGCCTTTATCAGTTTAATTACTACTTCTTGCATCTCATTACTAATGCATTTAATACTTTTATCATTGTTTTAAATTGCAATTTCATAATAGTATATTATGATACGAGTTTTATAAGAAGAATTTTTAGCACCCACGGATTTAGGGTACGACGAGCGAAGCGAGAAGTGCCCTAAAGGAGAGCGGGCCCGATGCGGTGCGTCATGCATGTGTCTGAAACTTCGAGGAAATATCGCGGCGTTTTTGGAACCTCTCCCCAGCGAATATAAATACACGGCCGTCTGAATTCAGGGCAATTCTCCGGCAGTTCGAATTCGGCAGCGAAACGCGTAGAGCTCCCATATAAATGAACCGTGTGTACATAACTCTCGTGAAATAAATAAATAAATATAACCAGATAAATCCATTATTGTTAAGCCGTATATAAATAATTGATGTTTAATCCAGTGTAAATAAATAATGTATCGTTGTTTAATTTTGAATTAAACACACATAAATTTTAATAACAAAATTTACGAAATCCAGTCAGAAGTTCTAAATGTAATTCTGATTTCATAAACAAGCAGTTTTAATCTCCAGTTTTGCTTCATAATTTTGCCAGTTTATTATATTTAATTTAGATCTGTTTAATCTTAAATTAAACAGGCAAATTGCAGTTCACATTTACGAAATACTAAAAACCAATCTTGTTTTGCAAGCATCGAGTTTAAAGACCGGAGCAAACCTGCAACTTGGCATTTCACGCCGTAAGCGACCTATTAAACCCAAGTTTACCGCTCTGGCTTGCAAACGCACACGGAAATACAATCAGCTTACAGTGCTGAATTGCTATTTCGTACCTTTAAACGCGCTCTAGTAATCTACATAATAATTGAACTTTGTTTTGTGACTTAGCTATGCTATTTTGTTTTGTATAAATAAACCATTTATTTTTTTAATAAAATCAATTTTCATCTAATGTCTGATTCATTAACTACGTCGCTACCCTGCTACTAAGCCATAATATCATTGGGACGTGAGGCTGAGTCTCCCAGGGTAGTTTACTGTCGTCAATTTAAGTGCCATTGACTACATTGGCTTAAAACATAAATGCAGTCTCATTTATGTGCTTAAAATTAGGGATAGAACCAGCGCAAAGCAACAAAACCCTGATCAGCCTCCAGGCACTTCTGTTCATGGTCCTTCGAGCCGTTTCTGTCTCCAACTAAAGAACAAACACATCCCAAGGGTCACCAGCATCCCGAGAAGAATACAACATCTGCCAACCACCCAGGTCCCAAAAAATGGCTAAGCAGAGCTGGCGCAGAAGATAAAACAAGTATTGTCCAACAGCAAAAAGGACCCTGCCATCCGAAGAAAACGAAGCTTTCATCGCCAGTCGCAACAAGACGCTGGACGAACTTTGAAACACTGTAACTAAAAATCATGCAGAAATGGGGCAGTTAAGTATTCCAACTCATAATAAAAACAGGGTATTACGATCAAAATAAAGCCATATACGGCGAAGCAAAAATTTACTTGCAGAGCTGTTCAAAATCAACTGAAATTCCAACCTCTCCGTAAGTAGGAAGCAAGAGGAAATGGTGGCCAATCCCGAGCAAAAGGTTCGTATCCGAAAACTGCAGATTCGGATTCAGAATTTTAAGCAAGCGATGGACGACGCCGAACTAACACAAGAATTAGAGAGGCCCGCCATCACGACAAGGGAATTAAGAGAAAAATGGAATCGTGTGGTCGAGATGGACGAAGAAGTTATGTCTAACGACATGGCTTCAGAACAAATGCACTTCAGTCCTGAATATACTACGTTGGAAAACAGGTATAGAAATTTAATTATTTTATTGCAAGCACCTACAAGGAACGAGCAAGCAGCAGCCATCTCTCCTCCTCCAGTCAAAATCCCCATATACGAGGAAAATTATGAGGAATGGGCCACTTTCAAGGACCTCTTCACTAAATTAGTAGATGACAACCAGAACATTTACGATGTCATCAAGCAAACTACAACACCGCCTGGAATCTGCTGCAACAAAGGTATCAAAATAATCGCCTTATTTCAACTAAATTGCTAGACACCATATTCGATCTGCCGGTCCTCTCCAAAGAGTCAGCCCAAGGGTTAAAAAGATTGCACGACTCCATCAAGGAATGTGTGGGGGTAATCAAAAATTTAGGCATCTCCACCGACAGTTGGGGTTTGTGGATTAACAGAGCAGCCCGATAGTGTGGATCTAGCCTTATGCTTCTTGGCCTTTCAGTCACTATAACAAAGAAATCTGTGAAATTTAGTTAGAATAAACAGGAACCAAGTGATATTTAACTGATTCCAGCCAAATTCTGAATCTATTATGTACAGTGACCGCCAAAAAGTCGGCCTAATATGGGTAAAAAAAATTATTTTGATTTTTCAAAAAAACTTTTTACGTGAATAATTTGTGCTCGTCTAAAAACCTATTTAGCCCCTATCATATATACCGAGTGATTTTTACTTATTTAGAAAATGGAGTTTTCCGAAATTGTAAAAATCAAAAAAGTGCTATTTTTAGGAAATGAAGTAAGATTTCAATCAGATTTTTTTAGAGTGTGTTACTTTTAGCTAACTAAACAATTGCAGGCCAGAAAACTCCTATTTTTTATAACTTTAGCTAATTATTAATTTTTGAAATTTTTAAATATTTTTCAAAATTTCACATACCAAGACTTAATATTAAAATTAAAAATTTTTACGTGAAGACTAAAGATTTATAAGTGGAAAAAATAATATAAAATGTTAATTTCTTCTTTCGATTTTTTATCATTTACCGAAAAGTAGTATGTTTGCAGAATTTTTCCGTTTTTATGCAAGGCGCTTTTTAGGAGAAATATTTTTCAATTCTAATTGATATCTATTTAAATGGCTTCTAGAAACTCTAATCTAACCCTGTTAATGAATTACTGTTACAAAAATCCTGTAAATGTTTTCTTACAGTTGTCTAAATGAGATTATTCTTTATCCAATTTACATTTCTAAAAAATACTAATTGTCGGTAAATAATGAAAAATGTAACGAAGTAATTAACATTTTTAATTATTTTTTGAAAAAATTACTCTTAAAGGGATGAAAAGGGGTAAACTATGTTTTCACGAATTCGTCAGTATCTCTTAGACCCGGTAAAATATCGACTTGGTGTTTGCTTGCATAAGTATCCAATGCAAATGTCTAAAAACTCATTTCGGGATTTTGCCCTAATCAACCCTTAAAGTTCGATTCTGCATTCGGGGTGAAGTATAGAACTCCTTGTATCTTCTGTGATTGTTAAGTTAGAGCATTATTTTTTTGGTATATAGATGTGTTTTTCAAATCTTTAGAAAAGAGTTTTAGAGTTTTTTTAAATTTCACCACTAAAGCAGTACAAACGGAAAACCTAAAAGGGGTAGGGGGTTAGAATGCTTTTTTCGCTCTGGGTTCATTTCAGTATAAGACTGACTGAAATAATTTTTCGAAATTTTACCCCTAAGGGGTGAAAAGGGGTAAACTGTGTTTTCACGAATTTCTAAATATTTCATAGAATACAATGGGAGGATTTCTAAAATTCCACCCCCCAAGTGGTGGAAACGGATATATGCTATAATATATGAATACAACATTCAATAAGTACACTAGTAGTAAATGGGTAAATGGGGCAATTCACCGAAAACAGTTCACCGAAAACAATTTACCGAAAACAGTTCACCGAAAAACAATTTACCGAAAGAACAATTCACCGAAAGAACAGTTCACCTAAAATCCCTTATATTATATAAATATACCTAAAATTTTAGATACGTTATATATTATTTTGGTACTTTTGTAAAGAATATCCTTCTAACATATATTGGTGTAAACTTCCCTTCACACTTTATCAAGGCACAGTTCCACATGTCGTGCGAAAAAAGTGGTGGACGGCGGCGAACTCTTTGTGGACGCCCAACCCAGGTGTCTTCGAAATAGTCCATTACCGGTTGTGCTTCTGGGGGTAAAATGTTTTCGTCACAAAGCATTTCAAATGCACGAACCACGTCTGCTGTAGGAACAAATGCTATTGCGGCTATCAAGAATTGTTGGAGACTACAATAACGACAACATACCTTAGAAAAATGGATTTTAGGTGAATTGTTCTTTCGGTGAATTGTTCCTTCGGTAAATTGTTTTTCGGTGAACTGTTTTCGGTAAAATGTTTTCGGTAAACTGTTTTCGGTGAATTGCCCTAGATCCGTAGTAAATTAAGCAAGAAAGTACATACCTATTACGTAAAAAACTAATCTGTTACATTATTATTTGTAATAATAACATTTATTTGTAATAATTGTATGTGAAGATATAAACTACAATTCAATTTTAAAAAAAGTTTTCGGTAGCGGGAATGAACACGAGTCTCCTGAGCGAGAGTCAAGTATCCTAGCATATACACTATACAGGGTTATAATTTCTTTTCTTCAACCAGCTATATACTTCCCAGATTCATGATATTTAAGCCAAAATGTACTTATTTTAATGACTGAATTTTTATCAGTAATAATGTATTAAGGGCAAATGATTTTGCCGGTGAACATTTTTTGCGAAAGTTTCTTGTTTTGGCAATGTCACAAGACAAACTAACTTGATAGATGAGGGAATTTGTCAAATTATTATTCAAATATTAACACATTGGAAATGAGATGACCACTTTATAATAGATTATTTAAGCATTACAAGATACTATCAAACAAATTACTTTTAAAATTGTTTTATTTATACATTGGATATCTACATTCAACAGTTTTGTGTTGAAAGTGATAATTAAAATATTTAGGTGATCCTTATAAAACATCTATAAAATAATGCTTTTTAGAGGCGCGCATCCAGCGACAGGGCCGTATCAAAGTTAGAAATAAATAGTAATTTTTATTAAAATTAATATCATAAAATATTTTAGTTATTTAAAAAATACGGTTTTGTAACTAAACAATCAAAAGTAACGACTAACGCGTACAGCAGCTGAACAAGTCAGGTTAAAAATAATTTTTTTTATGTTTAATAATCTTCATTATAGTTTCCATAATGCTGCATATTGTACGACTATACAGTGTGGTAAAAAAGTCTGGAACACCTGAAACATCTTGCTTTATTTGCATTTTTCTCGAAAATTTCTTAATGCAACTTCATAAAACTTTTATACTACAATACTCAAAACGATGTGCTCTTCCACTTCCTCGAACAAAAATAGGGGTTATCATTAAAAAAAATGCCCCAATTGACCCTGCTGGTGTACGCCACTGTATACAGGGTGTTAATTAAGTACGTAGACAAACTTTAAGGGGTGATTCCTTGATCAATTCTAAGATAAAAAGTGCATACAAACATGGGGCCTAAACGGCTTCGTTTTCGAGATACAGGGTGTTGAAGTTTAAACAAAAACAGTTTTTTTCAAAATTTGGAAAACGGATAGAGGTATTCTAATGAAACTTGGTGTAGGTTAGTATTTCAGAAAGTGGCATTGTTCAGTCAAAATAAATTTAATTTATTTCCACCAGTGGCGTGCATCGGGGCGATCTCAGTTACATTATTTTAGAAAAATCTGATACGCCACTGTTTTGTAGAAAAAAGTTTTGTAGCTATTGTAAGATTGTGTTTTATTAAATAACATTTTTTAAAAGCTTTCTTAAACTGTATTTTGAAAACGAAGCCGTTTAGGTCCCATTAACATACAATGTACGAAATTGCTGTTACAGATTTTTCCATTTTTCTCGCAAAATGTTTATTCTATCAAAAAAATAAAAGATACATCTTTTGTATAGTTTCAATGGATAAAGCTAAAAAACTTCTCGTATTGACTAAAAAACAGTGGCGTACCAGATTTTTTTGAAATAAGGTAGCTGCGGTGGCCCCGATGCACGCCACTGGTGGAAATAAATTACATTTATTTTGACCAAACAATGCCACTTTATGAAATACTAATATACACCAAGTTTCATTACAATACCTCTAGGCGTTTTCCAGATTTTTGAAAAAAAAGTAATTTTTGTTTAAATTTCAACACCCTGTATCTTGAAAAGGAAGCCGTTTAGGCCCCATGTTTGTATGCACTTTTTATCTTAGAATTGATCAAGGAATCGCCTCTTAAAGTTTGTCTACGTACTTAATTAACACCCTGTATAGTTCTAGAGTATTTCAAAAGATAGCAAATTTACAATGCTTTTTGACTCCTTCAAGCGGTTTTGCCACAAAACAGGATTTTGCAAGATATTTCAGGTGTTCCAGACTTTTGTACCACACTGTATAATATTTTTATAAGAGACTGTGAGTTTGTGACAATGTAAAGCAAATTGGTTCCCAACAATTCTATAATATAACTGTTATAAAAGTAAGAGAAACGTCTACTTTAATGACAGATTTTAGTAGTAATGACTTTTAAGACGGTTGCGGAAAAACATTCTTTTTCAACCTAAAAATAAATATTCTTCATAATTCATATTTCGTTCTAAACAATTCTGTTCAGCTATTAATTATTACGTATAGCAAAACAGCTATAAACCCGGGCTCTAGTAATAATCATTCACACGCGATTTACCGTATTGTAAATTTCGCATTTCCCACTGCATTGCAAAAGTGGATATAATCCCGCACGTGGGACCTAAAAATAAAATTTAAAGTCCCGCATGGGCGGAGTTTTATCACGCGTTTGCGCGGTCTTTCCTCCTGTACTCTTATACGTTCCCCGTTCTTGTAGTGTGTCGGTCAGCTGTTCTGTTCATCGATGTATATTAATTAATATTATCGTCTGCTATTAACGTTATTGATCGATAATGGCAACTTCATATGAATTAAAGATAAACGATGCCTTTAAGAGCTATGAAGAATTAAATGAAGCCATAATGTTACATGAAAAACAGAATAAAGTACAATTTTAGAAACGAAATTGCAAAACTCTTGACTAAAAATCACTGCCCCAAGTTATACAGTATTGCAAACTCAACATTAAAGTATTATGTTATAAAATACTTTGCATTCACGAGAAAGTTGAAATTATTAATTTTCAAAACGACGTATGTAGTAATTGCCAAAACACCAAAATTTGGTATTGAACGAAGGATTTGTAGAACACGGTTATTACAGTAATTATAATAATATAGTAGTAGCACATGATTGCCAAAGCACCAAAAATTTGGTAGATATTATGAGCGAAGAAAATTTTAACAATATTCTATAATTCGATTAATCCCATTCTGTAGAGACAATAGAAGAAATCGTTTGTGATATAAATTATTCAGAAATTGTTGATTATTGATCATGTTTACATAACATTTGTTTGTCGGTATGTTATATATAAGCATTTACTTTTATGGACTTTCTTAGATTTTAGTAATCACATATTTTTAGGAAGCAATAAAATCTCGAGGTAGGCCTAGAGGAAGATCGCTAACAGCTATTGGTTTACCAAGATAGAAAGAAAGAAAAAATTAAAGAGCCTCCAAAATTACTGCAAATCAATACTGTATCTTGTATTTTATGGAAGATCACACAATACTGATTTATTAAAGGCATTTGTTAGTATAAAATTCGTATTAATATATAGGTAAAAAGGTAAAAACATATATTTTGTTGCTCATTCTATCTAGTAGCTTTCTATTAAATTATTATCGGTTTCGCAATCGGTTTTTATTAAATAACTTAAAATATTTATTTACCTACGTCTCTACATAATAAAAATTTAGAAATTAAAGTGCAAAAGTGTATGAAAGTATGTCGGGATTCGAACCAATAATTAGCAATCCCGTACCATAGGACATGAACCCCGCAAACGCGTGATAAAACTCCGCCCGTGCGGGACTTGAAATTTTATTTTCGGGTCCTAAATTTAATGCAGTTGGTGCAATGTTCACAACCTTGGTTTGTAACGACAATACGACATCTGTCTTACAATGCCTACACTATTTATACGTTATTTATGTGGAAATTTATCAGGTGTCTCAAAAACAGCACCAAAAACCGACATTTGGCGTTGTAATATTCGCCCTAAATGACAACAGCTTGAATTTATTTAGGAATCACGTACTATCAATAATTAAACGTCAGAAATAGTTCACTGAGGTCTTAAATGAAAGATCAAAAATCGTATCTTCCTGTAAACTATTTTACAGTTTCTGTTTTCTATTTTTCACAAGTAAATTTTACTGTTGGATGACAGAAATACAAATGAAAAATGCCTACAAAAGCGTCGATATTTTGAATACAATTTTACAGCGCAAGCGAATCTGTTACCATTTATAAAATAGCTTACGCTGATGAGCCAACATTCGTCTTTGAAATGAAGGCTTATTTAACTTCATACGACGCGTGTGAATCGATAAAACGTGATTCCTATGTATCAATCTGTCCCTATTATTTCAACATAAGCCAAACGCCAGCCTTAAAGGAACATACAACTGTAAGTATCAAGGTCAAGCAGACGCTTTAATATTAGTACTATTTCAACGGTAATAGAGACGTTATAAGACATAAACGTTCAAAATAGGTTGCATCAGTTCTTTATGCAAACGTTGTTCGTAAATAATTGTTTGTTCAACGTGGTTTTATAATGTACATATCACTTACTTTTAATCGTATCGTGAAATATCACATTCGAGATTTATTTTGTATGTACTCTGGACGTATTATTTTCACATTAATTATATACACTAATGAATTGCAGGTCTCACAGATATATTCCCAGGGATCTTGCATACCCGTGTATACAGAGTGGTTGGTTTTTCATTACGCATCTTATATCGTCGGTAATATTGGAGATACAAGAACACAAAGAAAAAGTTTCTTAGTTCAATTTTATCTATAACATAGCGAACATAACAATTTATGGCCTACTGGTTTTTGGAAAAAATTCCCAACTTTAGTTTTTCAAATAGAAAACTCCATATTTTATTTTAAAATGTAAAAGCTTATAAAATTCTGAATACAGTTATACTTTTACTTTTTGTATTAAAGCCTCATTTGTGGCCTCCGGCATCACCCGATCTTTCGATATTAGATTTTGTGTTTGGGGTTTTCTGAAAAACAAAGTTTACAGTACCATGTCTGATACACTATACGAACTAAAAAATAAAATTCGTTTGGCAGACCAAAAAATTACGCTTGAAATGTTATATAGATGCCGACATCATTTACTGAAAAGACCGCAATTATGCATTAACAACAATGGTGGGCACTTTCAACAATTTATTCAGTAGTATTAGTTTTGGCACTGTGTTTTTGTTTTTTAATTTTGTATTATTGAAATTGTGCAATAAATGTAATGTCAACGTTTATGATTAAAAGTCACATTTACAAAACAAATTGAAGAAACTTCTTTTTCTTACTATTACAACAGTATTTATTGCTTAAATGAAAAAAGTAAGAGTGTGACTGTATTCTAAACTTTTCAATTTTCAGGTAACATACAGAGCGCTCCATTTGAAAAACCACAGTTGGGATTTTTTCCAAAACCAGTAGGCCATGGATAATTATTATGTTCACTATGTTATAGATAAAATTGAACTAAGAAACTTTTTCCTTCCACTTTTACTTGTATCTCTAATATTACCGAAGATACAAGCTGTGCAATAAAAAACCAATCACGGTTTATATTCCATTTAAAATGTATATATCATAATAAGCATATTACTATGTCACTTGAAAAAGTAAAGAAAATCAAACATTACTCACTAGTGAGAGTAGAATAAAAAAGTAAGGAAGAATAGTTATTTATGGTACTAGTGTGCTATATTAGAAATAATTCAGAAGGTCTCGAGGTCAAAAAACTCAGAAACCAATTTAAAGGATTTATTATCGAATTCAAAAAATCTTTACAAAAAATAATAATTACAGTAGTTATTTGTTTAAGTACGCAGATAAATAGTCGATTTAATGCCAGTCAACATATTAAATCTGCCTTTCTGCTGTGTTAAACCTATTATTTTTCGCCAATTTAGTGCAACATTTCACGGTGGGTATTCACAACAAATGAATAGGTACCTAGGTGACAGCTAACAGTTGCTCAAGTGTCACTTTTAATGTCTAGGTAGTAAAAAACTTTAGCTACGGCTACCTTTTTTTGGGATGTAGGAGGCGCCAAGGCTAACCTCACAAGTGATCGAACGACTCCAACCTGGACCCACGAATGTATTACTTCAGATTGGGAGTGTTTTATCATTACAATTCATCTATGGTACCTACCCGAAAACATTTTTCTTTTCGGTGCGAACCCTCTTTTGACATATTCCTTCTTCCATTTCTTTCTTCCGGTGTCTCGTGCGTCTCATTGAAATGTCATCTCATGTTTATATTTGTGGTTGTGTTTGACGATTTCTTATATCTTGTACCTTTTGATCCATTCAGTTACTTTTGTTTTCTACCATTATAAGTCTATCATATTATCCGGGGAAAATGGTTTCTTCTATTTCCAGCTCTAAAGTAGTTCTTCCTCTTTCTCATTTTGAGCACCCAAACATTGTATGCGCAATACATACATTCTGCCCTCTACTCGTTCCCTATCTTCATCAGATAAAGTCCAAAGCAGCCATGTCATTGAGTCACAAAGTAATCCAGACTACCATATTTTCTGTTTGTCCATTTGGGGATATCCTTTATTAAATTTTTAGTCCACGCGGCTTTCCTTTCTAGCACTCTCCATCTTGCTTGCTAGAAATCCACCATCTCCTCCCTTATGTCCTTTTTGGATCTCATTGTTTCATCCTTACCGTCTCCGCAAATACGTTCTTGGATCATGAGATCGATTGGGAGTGTCCCCGTGATCATCTGCAGTGCCACTGTAGAGTTCGTCCTGTATGCGCAGTTCACCCTTAGCATCATCGTTCTTTGAATGCCTTCGAGTTTATTTCGCCACTTCTTCTTTTCGACAAACTTGCCCCATATAGGTGCGGCGTATAAAACGATGGAATAAACGACTGCCGCCAGAATTTTTCTTTTTTCGCTGTTTGGGCCTCTTTTATTCGGCATAATCCTGCCCAGTTGCTTTGTTACCCTGTGTACCTTGGCCGATATATACTCGATGTGCTTCGTCATTGAACAGTTTTTATTGAAAACTACACCCAAGTAGTTTAAAGCTTCTACCGTTATGATTTTGGTGTCTTGTAACTGTATTCTTAACGTTTCTATTTGTCTTCTTGTGTTTTATGAGGTGCAAGTTTTAAGCGTTTGGACTTAACCCATTCATTTAATTTATTAAGAGCGCAGTTTGCCTTAGTTTTTAATTCTTCAGCCGTTCTTTCTTTGACGATGACGGCTACGGCATATCTAAATTCAATATATTATTGAAGTAAATATTCCAAAAGAAGGGGTCCAGCACTATAGCCTGAGGGACCCCTCTTGTTATCTTTGTAGGGAATTCTTCTTCAACTTCCAGCCATCTATCAGAAAAGTAGTCGGCCGCAATGTCCACTAGATATTTTGGGAATTTTCAACTTTGCAATTTCTTGATAATGCCATCCCATGGCGCACTATTGAATGCGTTTTCAATGTCTATTGAGATGAGGAGGCAAAAGTCTCGATATCGGTAGTCTCGCTTGTTTGTGCTTTCCGCCGTTCTCCTAACGATGTTCAAAGAATCTATTGTTGATTTCCCTTTCTGGAAACGAGAAGCTACTGCTACGTGTCACTCTAAAATCATACATTTAATGTCATTCTGCGAACAATATACTAGACTATTTTTCCAATAGTAGGTATTTACCCAGTTATTCCAATCTTTGTTTAAAATTTTTTTTTTGAGCATTGTAATTCTTTTCGCATTAATTGTCAAAGGTAAATAGTAAAAACTAAAAAGTAAAATTCATAACAGAGACATATAAGTAGTAAGCTAAAATATATTGATAACAAAATGTTGCATTCTTTTAACATTAAACATAGATATGTAAATGTAGTTGTACTATTTTTAACATACCCTAATAACAAACACTTAGTTCTTTGACAAAAGCACATTAAGAATATTGTAATGATTATGTGCTGTCAATACAAAAATAAAAAAAGTCATTATTACTACTACATTCAAACTTATGAATGATGGTTTAAATTTACGAAGGAAATATTTATGTTAATTTTATATTGTCAAAATTGAAGTAATGTATTAATAGTAACATTTTTAAAAATGTAACTATATAAGTAAAATAATAATCGTGGTTCTAGGAAATATAAGAAATAATTAACAACGATTTGTAAAAAGAAAATGGAACTATTGTGGAAAGATAAATTATTTAGTATCTAATAGATGTATTATTACATAATTTTACACAGAAATGACAACTTAAATGACGAAGAAGATATAAAAGTAAACAACATGCAAGAAATCAAAGGATGTTAGCTGAAATAAATGTTTGGGAACAGAAGAACGTTACAGAGGAAATTTCAAAGTATGAGTGGGAACAGTTTGCTGATATATTTAGAGGAAGAGGGATTTGTTTGGTATACTATTGTTGAGAATGACAAGGAGCTGTTTAAAAATTGGTGAGGACACTGGAAGCTGACATCCTGGTAGAACGAGAGAGAGCTGTTTGCTAACGAATTAGAAACGAGAGGATTTTGTTGAATGGTACATTGGTGAGCATACTGCGGGTTAATATACTGGAAAAGGGCAAGCAAGGGTTAAAGAAGTAGATGGCTGAAGGACATCAATGCAAGTAAAGGTGAAAAATAATTAGTAGAGAAGAGGAAATCTTAAAAGATAAATCAATACAGGATTGGCACATTTATATGAAATAAACAATAAGCGTTGTTTATTGCATATTTGAGATAAACCTTTTCATGAACTGTCATAATTTCATCATCATCATCATCTTCCAGGTTTAAACCTTTAAGGTTTGCTCCGGTCTCATGGGGGTGGGAATTGATCAGTCCACCGCTTTTTGGGTCGCCCTATTCTTCTTTTCCCACGTGGTCTATAGTGCAGGATTTGTTGAGGGATACGGCTATCGTCCATTCTAGTTACAATTTAATTAGATAAAAGGAAAAATACAAACTTGATTTTAAGTTTGAATATGAAATAATATTTGAAGTACACTAAACTAAATACATGTCCCAAACTGACAAAAAAGAGATCAAATTCCAATGATTAAATTCTGCGCTAGATTATTGAATATTCATTATTTACATTTAGTATAGTATTATAAAGGGTTTAAAAAGTATGTGAAGTAAGTAAATTGTTACGTCACTCTGATAGTTAACTACAAGGATAGCAAAGTCAGCCAACTTCTCAGCCGAATCTAGTCGTGAGTTAAATGAGAGACTCTAATTTTAAAACTGTAAAAAATATGAGCGCCAAGTAGCAATTAACCCAGGCACTTTGCTAGACAAATAACATATACGTCGAGAAGGCTAGCGCCCTCTTTCTTCAGGGATTGGTTTAGTAGCCTAAACCAATCCCTGAAAAAATAGAACGGCAAGGGCATATAAGTAAAATTCTCAAACATAAATAACGGGGCAGTATAATTATTATATCATTTAAAGAGTAGTCGGTACATATAAAGCACAATAATACCACAATCAAATATGTAGTACAACTTAAACCGTGCACAAAAGTAAAAAGGGGGAAGGCGTGTAAAAAGTCATGTATAGGTATTAGTAATTAACGTATTAAGAGGGGTAACCCAGTCTTAACATTCGAGCATATTTTTACCGCTCGAGCGAGCGCAGCGAAGCGAGAGTGGTAATTTATGTGAGAAATGTTAAGACGGTTTTCCCTCGAAATGCGTTCATTAGTTTATTGTTCACTGAGGCAATAATTTTGAATCAATAATAATTACTAAAAACTGCTAAATCGAAATCGGACTACCATGAATATGTGTGATGTTGCTATAGTGAATGCATGTTAAATGAGTAGATGCACGTTAAATGTATCTTAACATTCGAGGACGCGATCATGTTAAACACTGTTTAACATTTCAATGAACAATAAAATAATTAATAGTTACGAATATTTAGGCAAAACAACTAATACAAAAATTGATGATAGAATAAGCAATACGCATTACCAAACGGCTACTTGGTACCCTATAATAAGGTCAGGATATTTTCAAATCGTCTGTCAAAACGCATAACAACAATAGCGTTATTTACTAAAGATACAATTTTGAGTTCGGATTGAATTTTATCCAAAACCCACAAATGGAAGAACATTTTCATGTTATAAATAACCAAAGGATGTGTTCTACAGACTCCCAAGTACTTGGTTCGGATTAGGCCAGGTAACAAATCAGGAATACGCTAGTAATTAATTAAAATTGTAATCAATTTCAATTCGTCGAGTAAAGAGAATTAGTTACTAAATATCTTGGAAATAGGAGAATAATTAAGCTTAATTCAACGGAGCTCATCGGTTACAAGCATAAAGTAAAAGCCCAAACATTGAATTTTAATGAAAAGTAAGCTATATCTTGCGGATTGCTGTACAAAAAAAAACAATTCAACAAAATAAGAGTTACGAGCATGGTACGTGAGCGTATCCAAGAATAAATTTGGCATTGACAGATTATAAGTTATAACAGTGATTTGAATAAATCCAAAGTCCAAAATATACTATATTTATCTAAATACGAAGAGAATCTGATATTTGACGAATACATTAAAATTAACACGAACCACTAGCAGGTTACAAAGAAGTCCATGTTGCAGGTATGTTGAGGTTGCGGGCTATATCATGGCCCAATCCCTTAACTCAAGAGAATATGTTAGTTAAAGACATACCTGTGCTGGGCACCACGTAGAACACAGGCGTCCCAGAAGCTGGCCAGAAGCAAAACCATGTCGATAAGCCTCAAGAACAGCCAGGTGATTGTGCAAAGTTTGAACAGCTATTCCACATTACAACCATCGACTGCAAGTAATATATAGCTCGGCGATGGGGTCTAAGAGTAGACTGACAACGGGCCTTTTGCAGAAACGGAATCTATATACACAAATTGTCGAAAGCTAAAAGGAGGCGGCGTAGCTCATACGACCAAGTGCTTTTCGCCTTTAACTAAAACGAACTGAAATATTTGAAAGCATATAATCAAAACAATTAATACAAAAGAAAGCTAGGAACTATCGTTGAGATGTGCTGCTCCCTTTTACTAAAGTTCCTAAAGTTTTTTAAACAAATCTCTGGTGGAGCCATGGGTTCACATCGTTTACCTGCCGTTGCAGGTACCTTTATGGAGGCTTTCGAAACCGTTGATCTGGAATGTTCAGAATTGAAACCCAAGGTTTGGTTCCGATACGTTGACGATACCTTTATTATTTGACCACATGGTAAAGACTCTTTATCCGTCTTCTTAAACCATCTCGATAGTCAACATGACATTAACATTAACATAGAAATAGAAGGTAACGGCCGCATTGGACGTACATATTTCTCGCTACCGCAGTGGCAAACATGGTCATTCTGTATATCGCAGATCAACTCACACCGATTTCTGATTCTCATCATCATCCAATACGAAAATTTCCGTCATAGATTCACTTATACACCGTGATGTTTCTGTATCCCTACCAGATGTTCACTCTAAATTGGATGTACTTGTTTCTCGCCAACCCAGCAGAAAAATTGATCATTCTGTATATCGAAAACCGACTCACACTGACCGCTATCTACATGTCGATTCTCATCATCACTCTACCCAAAAAAATTTTGTTATCAATTCTCCTGCACACCGGACTGTTTTCATATCCCAACCCGATAATATCCACACCGAATTGAACCATATTCGGAATTCTCTCGGGAACAACTATTACCGTCCTAGGTATATACAGTCTGCCGTCAATTACCATCTTCATCGACGATCACCCACATCTCAAAAAAACCGATCCTCCCGCAGAAATAGCCTTTCTCCCCACTAAGTCACAGATCGCGTAAGAAAGTTTTTTAGAAACTAAAACATCAAAACAGCATTTAAACTCCCGGGCAAAGTCTCGCAGATTCTTTCTTCACAAAAAGATAAATTAGACAACGTCATCTAAACGTATTTATAGAGTCCCTTGCTATTGTAATGCTGTATACATTGGTAAAACAGGACGTTCCGCAAAAACTCGTATATCTGAACACCAGCGCTACCTCAAGTCGGACCTCGTTTCATCATCAGCCATCGTCGAACACCAACGCGATACCGGCCATTAGATCTTTCTTTGATGAAATCTCTATTATCTGCAGATTTGTTTAGCAGAAAGATTCGCGAGGCCATTGAGATTTACAAACACCTTAATAATATCAATCGAGACTAAGGCTTGCCCGTTCCTTCGATGCGGAAAGTGTTTATTTCTAATCCCCGCCCACCGTTACTCAACCGCAACGACACTTGCTTATAAATTCTCGCCTTTGTCCTTTCGATTATTAGAAGAGTTAGAAGAGCCTCTGCCGTGGTTTACACTTTGAGTTACCGTGCTCCTCTATCCCTTTTCTTGGGAAAGAGTTTCGCCACTAGCGCGGTTTACATGTTGAGTTACCGTACCCTGTTGCTTTCCTCCTGATGAAGCCCCTTACGAAAGTGTGAGAAACTTTCAATTCTTCGACCTCAATAATGACACGGTCCAATCCCTGAACCCGCTTGTTACATAATAGCAATGGCAGTGAAAACCTCCAAAATCAAAAATGATGCTAATTAGATTTAAATATAGGCGTAAAAAACTATTTTAATATTTATTTAGGCTCATGAACTGGATAAATGTTGTAAATAGTAATATTTAGATTGTTGTTATCTGTCAAACTGACAGATTTTTGTAATTTATACAATTTCATTCAGAATGGCTTAAAGCGTATGTAATGGAAGTAAAATAAGTAGTGTTTTTTAGTTAATTTAGAAAATAGTTTTTTTGCTGTATAATTTAGAATTAATATTAACGGTAGGGACAACTTAGCAGTCAATCAAATTAATACGATAGCATTTGTTTTCAATAACTTGCAGTTACTGCATAAGCGTTTGCAGAAGTGAATTCACGTCTCTTTCTACATTTTGCTAGTATAGGCTAACAAGCTGATTTGTGTACCTTAAAATACAATGACAGAGCTGTTTTCATAAAAAGTTGGGTTAAGAGTTGAGTCGCGAGAGTAATTAAAAGGTTTTGACGCTTAGCTGTGTTTATTTTATTTAAGAGCGGTCAATCGAAAGCAGCAAGGATGAAATTCTACAATTGCAATAAGCTAAGGCAAATCTACGAGGTGACACATTTATATGTGGATATCTGCAAAAAGAAAGCAAATGAAATCGTAGCGACGAGAAAGCCTGTGAGCGCTACTAATATACGAACCTGGTGTCTAACGCAGAAGATAATAAAGCTGAAAAATAGCCATGGTTACGATTCCTGGTGGAGGAGTAAAGGTTTTTTTTTGTATGCCGTGTCTGCAGCTACGATTTTTAATCGCCATATTGCATTTGATGGGCAGAACCGTGGAGAAGAAAAGATCGTCTGGAGAGAGCATTTGTCAAGACTAGCTGGGCCGCAAATCTAGCTAACCTACCTCAAAGAGGTAGCAGTTGGGATTAGTGGCGTGCATGAACATTCTGACAGCGGTAACGGATGGCGCCAAATTTAAATTCTAAAAATTCTAAATTTAGTTTTCCTTATAATATTACTGATACAAGTACACTCAGCTAATCGACCAATTCATGATATTTATTGAAAATATGTAACATTATATCTATGAATACTTCAATATATCAAATACGTATAACTGATGTAGCTTTTCCTTGCCCTATTTGGCTCAAGATTATGGTAAGAATAACCATATATTATTTTAAATTACTCAGGAAATTAAATGAAATAAATATCAGCAATCCTATGAATATGACAGACAACTTATTGCCAATTAATTTTATTTATAACTAGCCATTGTAATAATTATTTGTACAACTAGTGATGAAAGAATAGTTTTTTACGAGTTTAAAAGTTGATGCACGAAGTCCAACCCGGAGTGTGTGGGTATAAAAAAATGCTTTCATACGTGTTAAACAGGTTATTTTTTTCATAGTGATCTTGCAACCCAAAATGTGGTCGAAAAGGACTTCAGAAATTACAACTGCCAAATGGACAATTTGCAATTTCAATAAAAAAGCTTAAAAAGTATTACCTACTTTCATTACGATTTTTTCTTTAAAAAATTAATTAAAAATTGTTCATATTTGTAGAAAGAAGACATAATAATTGCCTTATTTTTCAATTTTACGGTAAAAAGATGTCTGACTTTTATGAAAACTAGGTTTGTGGCAAAGTAAAGATGGCGTTTTTTGAGGTGCAAGCGGTAATAGTACATTACATAAAATTCAGGAAAGGGATGCTTTGCTGACTAGGCGGCTTATTAAGTAAGAGGCCACCTAGCGGCCGAGTTCTTGGTCGTCAAGTCAAGTAAAGACACTTTTTTGACATGTATCATTTGAATTTGAAAAAGGCCATTTCTGTTCATTTAAATTATAATACCTAATATTGAAAATCAAAATTAAATATTTTTAATCGTTTTTACAACAGTCTCGTTCGCGTCAAGGCGGCTTGCTGCAGCCTAATTCTACTACACTCACCAATAAATTAACTTAATCTAGTTCAGTATTGGCACAGCTACGGTCCATCGTTCACCTTTTACACAACAATAACCAACTCGGAACTGATAGTGGATTGTTAACGGATAACAAACTACACCTGACAGATAAACAATGCAAACGTTTTAGAACAAAAATACTTAAAAAATTTATTATCACAGGTAATATAATAAGTACTACATTAATTATAGATGATTTTTTTGATGAATATTATGAGTTATAGTTCCACAGATGAAAATACAACAAGTCCGTACGACGTATTACAAAAAATCTTTTGTGATACACGCATATAAATTCCTTTTACAGTGATCTTATAATTAACAAAAAATTTGATTTATAATGTTTAAGCATTTGTCAAAAGTTGCAAATTCTACAGAAAGGGTACAAAATAGAAAGTTAGTTGAGAAGACAAATTTTCTCTATAATTTTAAGCTGAATTGAAAATGTAATAATATACCGGGTATTCTATTTAAAATAAGAGTTAATAAAAAAAAGAAACCCATTTAAGAGGTATTCAACTAAAAAAAAATCGTTAGAGCCGTTTTTAAAGAAATCGAAAAATCACAAGTATAAACATTATACTTCCGGTTATGCGATTTTCTTCAGAAGCTTGCTGTCGTATCTTGATAGTACATAATTTCGAACTTTTGGGGTGAATCCAATACTTCCTTTATTGTAAAAGGAAGTAAAGACTTTTGTTCACATACCGAGAGCTTGTGGCAAGCCTTACATAATCTTGGTATGTGAAAACAACTGTAGTAGCTTGTTATATATTGACAGCGAGAAGTTACTTCTCATCGGCCAATACATTTTACTATATTTAAGAACTAGTTTGTCTCTTTTCTTTTTGACGTGAGCTTTCCAACGAAGCTTGGTGTCTAAGGTCCACATTTTCGGTATGTGCAAACAACTTGTACATTGTTTAGTAATTTTTCCCGATCACTATGAACACAACAGCACTGCCAACTTTAAAACCGATTGCTATAAATTGCGATCTTGCAGTTCTTTGATGCAGGTGTTTAATTAAAATCTCCATTGTGCCGATACAAAACCTCATTTTGTCAGTACTTGCAAGTGTATTTTTGACAATTACCGACTCAACAAGATGTTAGTCTCATCTGCATCTTTTTAGATATATTTGAACACGAAAGATTTAAAAGAAAAAAAAAGTATAAAGAGCAATATTATTCTAAATATATCACTTAACAGCATGAAATTCCTGGAATTATTAATTCATAACTTGATAACCTGTCGGTCAACTGTGATGCCCTTACACATTAATATTTATAATTAACGAAATATAACACAGTTTGGTATACGACTGTGGAATTTTAACTTGGTTGTATTAAAGATGAACGAGTCATGTAAAACTTTTAGAGTTATTGCTGTACTATTTTTATTTTAAATTGTAGTCCACGTTCATAATTACAGCAAAAATAGTGTTATTTTTCGCACACATAAGATATTTAGTGACCTCTGAACTACATAATACCGAGACCTTTATTAGTCCTTTTAGTACGATAGTACTGGGAACGTTATTACCGAATTATTTTTAGAATACGTTTTAATGATGCTACAAAAAAGTAAAACACGTAGACCAATAGCAATTCATCTTTCTGATATCTGTTACGGCGGATAATACAAAATGTAGAATTGTAGACGTATACAACTTTGCTGATAAGTAGCTGTCAATGCTTCTTCTGTTTATAGTCTGTTTACAATAAAATAAGATGACATAAAAAAGTGACATTCTTAAATTCACTAGTTGTTTTATTGATGTGAAGTGGGTGCCTCTGGAGTTAGCTCAAGGTAAATCGTGCAAAGTAGTTAATGTGACAGAGAGTTTGATACCTTCGTAGAGTGACCAGATTTGAGATTCGGAAAAAGAGGACACAAAATAATAGTATGTACGATCGATCAATTATAGTCGATTTTTTCGCCCGCTAAATTATTTTATTTTTTATTTTATTGCCGGTGACATCATTTTATCGGGCGAAATAGTATATTGTATGTTAAGAGCTGAAAGTGCATTCTTGCCGCTTGCGCATGAATATTGCTGGTTGAGACGAAGTCGAAACCAGCAATCATGCAAAAGCGGCAAGCGCACTTTTAGCTCGAAATATACATACTATTTTTTCGACGACTAAGCATATTATTAAAGGAAAATATCAAATTTCGTTTTAATGCAAAAATTAATTGACAATCAAGTTAACATTACTCGCGCAGTCTATATGACATGTGACGCGATTATTTCCACAAATGACGGGCGTTGTCAAGGAAACATTCGGACGTGGCTACCTATTTTGTTCACGCGGAAACCCAAAACGCTCGGCGAGCGGCAAAAAGATGAAAACGCACGCTCAGCGGCAAATGTCAACTTTCTGTTGTCAAATGACAGTGAGAAAAATCTACTTTCGATGTCAGTCGTCGAAAAAATAATTTTACCTACCGTTGACTTTATTTTAGTTATTATTTGCAAACACATATTAATGAAAACCATGTCTAGTTACAAAGGTACTATTCTGCTAAAATAATTGTAACACTTGCCCTGTTTTTGTTTCACGTTTCATATACTCTGAATCTGCATTTTTTAAATTTCGATCGTACATAAAGTTTTGTATGGTACATCAGGCGTAAACAGCGCCCTTAGCCCTTCTCGTGTTACAGCGCTCGGTGTTCCGCCCTTGATGCATAAATAACTATTAATACAAACAATTTAAAATCAAACAGTGTCCGTTTATTTCTCAATACACTTATTGAATTAACAGCCAAACATAAACACCTCTAACAAATTAAAACAACTTTAAATAAAATAAAAAATGAAATATATAATCAATTTTGATTTTCATACTTCTGAGAAGAACATATCTCTTTGAATAGTGTTTTATTACATAACAAATAATCATAAAATTGTTGACAACTGAAAGTTTTAAAATTGAAGTAAAGTACATTTTTTTTTCTATAATAATTTTCAAGGTCAACTTTCTACGGGATAAGTTGCATTCCTGCAGGGTTCCTAATTTTAATAATGTTGGTACCTACATACATTTTTAGTTCTTTTTTCCACTAAAAAAATTATTGTCATTTTGACAGATATGTCATTATTTAATATCGCTTGCTTCATTTTTGCATTTAAAATATTTCTTGGTTTTATTTTTTTAACCAATTTTATTGATGATGATGATTCCATGTTAAAAAAAGAAATTTGTCAAGAGTTCAAATTAATAAACTTTGACATTCAAAATTGACACATAACCATAATTTTCAAAAAGTTTTACCAACATGAGGTATAAAAATGTCCTAGCGTTTTAATCACATATCTACCAACAGTGTAACACTTGGACAGTTATTACAGAAAATAAGTAGTTTACGTCAGCATTAGTGCCTTGATAGTCTGGACTTTGAATCTATTCATTTCATCAGTCCATGGAGTATTTATAAGCGAGAAGATCCTTTCAACATTTGTATTATGACTCTGAATTGAAAAGAACAACTGACAAATTTTCAAAAATTCTGAATAATGTTCATTTTCTAATTGATTAAAATACTTAAGCCATTTTTAATCAATAAAATTCTGTGCTCGACTTCAACAGTACGTATTTAACAGGTAAAACAGCTAAAATATTGTTGAGTTGTGAAGAAAGAGGACATTCCTTAGATTTTAGTAAAAAGATACCGGACACGGACAAGAGCCTTCAAAAAGAGGACTCGTCCAGCAAAAAGAGGACGTCTGGTTACCCTATACCTTCGCCAAGTGTTATTAATGATAATAAGCAATTGATACCTTTTCTTTTCATGTATTTTTTTATTTGAATAAGCTTTACCATGAATTAGCCTCTGACTTATTGAGATTGTTCACTTAAAAAAAGCAGCATGGTTTGAAAAGTGATCTTAAAAAGCAGGTTTGCTATTGAGCAGCAATTTTATTTTCTCCTTCTTCTTCACTACGAGTATTCGGCAGTACGTTCTGTTTAGAGAGAAAAAAAGTTCTGCACACCATGACATTTGAAAACTTTTAATATGTACCTAAACGTTTTTGGATGACTATAATTTAGTGTGCAGGGTGGACCAATTTCTATGTTTTCATAGATAATCTCGATAACCCTTCGTATATGAGGGAGATTCGAAAATATGAAAATGACTGAAGAATAAAGTACCGTTATTTTACAAAATATAGAAAAACATTATTTGGAAATATTTGTTATAACATTTCAATTAAAAACTATAATTGTTTTGAATTCTTGTTGATGTTCGGATCGTTTGTTATTACATTTTTAGAGGAAACCTGTTTTCTTTATTTGGACCCAAAAAATTAGATTCTTTAGCTCTAATTTCGAATAATATTATTTTCTGGTTGTTAAGTGAGCGAAATTCAAGTTTTCCAATTCATACTAATCCTATCCTATAATAACATTGAAGTATCCCCATTTCCCTAAGAAAACATAGTAAAAAACAGTGAAAATTGCTTTTCAGAGTAGGTGGCTTTGACTTCACATTTGACACTTCCGTTCAACTATAAACAGATTTTCCAAATACCATTTTTGTTTATTTTTAAAAATAAAGGTATTTTATTCCCGAGATATTTTCATATTTTCCAACTTCCCCGGTACGCGAAAAGAGATATTTAAATTTTGACAAGTGCAGTTTTAGTTTCAGAAGCTGCAAAAACCTTTTAAGAAAATAACATTTTCTGATAAATGCATAACAAAAAATCTGTAAATGGGTTTACACGGAACTTCTCTCGTGCGAATTACATCAATTTGCAATTTTAAAAAAAAATCTAGTTTGCTTGGATTCGAACTTCGCCCTTTTAGGCAAATATTTTGAGCCCATTTGCTGTTCCGCCGCTTAAATAACCGTGCTCGGATTGTACGAGTTTCTGCTGCGTTATAGAGACACTATACTATTCTATCCCATTTGTGATGTTTATTCTATATATCTGAAAGGTCTCGTTTTCGCCAATGATAAAGCCTGAGCTAAATGTAAATTATTACTTTTATTAATTTATCAGTTAAAGTAACAAAGCAATTTGAAAATCAACCGAAAATTGGGGTAAACATATCTTCACGTTCGTAATAATACTAAAACAATAAAAGCAAACACTTGGAAATGCGAATTAATTCAATTTCAAATTAAAAAAATTACCGGAGATTGAGATTCGAACTTCAGCGCATGCGAACAAGCCAGCGAATAAATTTCTATGATCTACCCGCAGCCCAAAGTAAACCACGCGTTCGCTACTTCGCCCACCAAGAGCGCCTACGATCAGTGATATGCGGCTGCCTTAAATAGAACGCATTTATTGTTAACCAATGTTTAATTTTTATTTATTGTGTATCTGTTTGTTTCAATTTTCGTCAAAGGTACATCATGAGGTATGTGCAAATTGCTACTTTTATCTATCTCTCAGTTAAAGCAAAAATTTACAAAATTTTATTTTTGAAGGTGCTTACCATGTATATATTTATTCGAAATGCTCTCGGTTTATTGAAAGTAAGATATATAATCTGCTTGCAAAATATCGTATTCCTCCAACAAATAGGTTTTAAGTTATACCGCCAACAGGCAGACAAACAGATAGACAAACAGACAGACAAAAGAAATAGAAAAATCCTGTTTTTCGTCATCTAACGACCCTAAAATATGATGATCTGAATAAATTTTGAAAGGTTTTTTTCGTGATTATAATACTTCCTGCATTTTTCAGGCGAGGGAAGTAAAAATGTAGTCCGCTAGAATTCGAACTCAGACCTGCCAGGTGAAAGAGATTAATATTTCGTGCCCAATTTCTAGTCCGTTGCTCGGGTTTGAATTGTACGAGTTTCTGCTTTGGTATAGACACCATACTAATCTATACCATTTTTAATGTTTACCATTTATCTGTTAAGTCTCATTTTCGTCAAGAATAAAGCCTGACCAATTTGCAAATTACCACTTTTATCTATTATCTCAGTTAAAGCAAAAACAAACAAAAATATTTTAAGGTACCCATCCTGTATATATTACTCCGAAATTGTCTCGATTCTCTGTTAGGCAGACATATAATCTGCATGCAAAATATCGTCTTCCTCCAAGAAATAGTTTCTAAGTTATACAGCCAACAGACAGACAGTCTGTCAGTCCGACAGACAGACGAAATTTAAAAAATAATGTTTTTCGTTATCTAGGGCTGCCGAAACGTGAAGATCTGAAGAAATCTTGCAAAGCGATTTTTCGCGATTACAATACTTCCTTCGTCTTTTAGACAAGGCAAGTAAAAAATCCATATGTGCTCAAATTTATGACGGACGCTGTATGTTGTGTTATATATTCATCACTGTAGTGAGAAAAAATGCTCTTTCGCATGACACCATAATCAACTATGAGTTCTATATAAAAAAATACAACTTTATGGTATAATTCCAAAGTCGAAAGCCACTAGTCTTATCAAAAAGTGCCTGAAGAACGTAGAAATTGTTTTCCCTTATTTTTATCAATAAGCGAGATATAGCCACAAAATGAAGAGTCGAAAAATCGAACTTTTGTTTATAACTCCAAAACAAGAGACGATAGCTCATATTGGTTGTGACCATTAAACTTTCCCGAAAAAAAAATCAAGGATGAGGGGTCCATTTCTCCATATCTCCTATAGTTATCGAGATTACCTTTGAAAACATCGACATTTTCCCACCCTGTACACTATAATTTCTTTATGGTTACTGCAGTAGCAGGTGTATAACATTTACAAACTGTTTCTATTACTTGTCAAATTTACAACCAATTAAATATGGTAGTAACAATATTAAAAATATAGTGTGTACAATAGAAAATTGCAGTTGTTAACTTGTCTATACTCCCGATGGTATGCTCAGTAGGAGAAAAAAAATGGAACAGTTTAGGAAAAGTGGTGAAAAAAATGAGACTTTCTTTACTGATTAAAACATACGTTGCACATTTCCTTGACTCAACCGTGTAGAGCAAGCACCCGAAAGGTGTTTTCTACCATGACCGGTAGAAACCGGTTTCTACGTTACAGAAATAACACATTTTCCTTGCAAACAACAAAAGAACAATGTAAGAAACGTATATGTATTGACATGGTATTCATTACATAGACACAATTGGCTATTAAATATTGCAGTACAACTATGATTGATTGTAATGTATCAATACAACAAAGTAGTAAAAGAAGTCGGTGGAGCAGGTGGTGCAGTTTTAAGTATCTAGCTATAATAACCCAGCAAGTGGTAAGTGGTACAGCTCCCGCATCGTAACCTTAGAAAAAGTTTCACTTCGCCCATCAATACGATACAGTGTAGGTGTAAGCGTACACTCCGAATTAAAAGTGCATATCTTCGAAAGCGCTTATTTTTAATATACTTTATAAATCATTTAATCTACAATAGCTCTTGCAAATAAAACAATTGGACCAACATTATTTGTAGAAAACAAGCCTATATAAAAATAGTAGAGTTTAAAGACGCAAGTGTCAAGTGTAAACTTATTTGGCGTCAGCTTTTTAGGGTGAATGTACAGCAGTGACGCACCAGCGAATAGTGATCTTGGAAGTCGCCGAAGTGCACGATATGATGCGATTGCACCCGAGAGCTAGCTGCGTGACATTTCTAAGGTTACCATGCGGAAGCTGTAAGTGGCCAAGTAAACATAGCTGCTGCAATTTCAAGTTGTTGGAAAAGCGTCATATGGAAAACAATATAGTTTGCTAATTAAAAATAAAGTGAGAATGTACAAAACATACAGTAAATAAACAAAGACCAACACAACAAACACAAAAAGTCAGTTCAACACAACAGAAATTAAAATATTAAGAACTACATCAGGAAAACCCTAGGAGACATAATAAGAAATTAAGAGATTAGAGAAAAATGTGATGTAGAAGATATTATACGATGGGGTAGGCAGGGGAAAAGATATTGATACGATCATGTGAAACGAATGGACCAAACCAGACTACCCTGTATAGTAATTAGAAGAAAACCCGTCAAATTCACGTCCACGGAGAAGGTCATATACAATATGGAGATATAGCAGTCTATCTTCCAAGAAAATAAAATTGGTAAATAAACAGATCTTAAAATGTTAAGATATTTAAGGCATATCTGACAAAATTAGACGAATTGGAAATAGATTTAATTTTAAGACGGTATTCAAAACGATGAATACCTTGCGGTCAATTCTTGCGAAAACTAATCCTCTCAACGGAGAACAACATTCAAAGAATTGTATATACAGGGTGTTCCATAAATATAACGACAAACTTTTAGGGGGTGGTAAGGGACATCAAAACAAACATTTTTTGCTTTATAAACATATGTCCAAAAATTCTTCATTTTCGTGATACAGGGTGTCAAAATTTGTAAAAAAAAAATTTCATTTTTTTTCCTCAAAAACGAAGCAAGATACTCAAAACCCTCAAGTAAAAAAAGTGGTGTTTTTAGTTGCTTCATCTTAAACAAGTTTAAAAATTGTAAAAGAAACACCGGGTGTATTTTTTTATGCAAAAACACTAACAGGTTGCCAAACAGACCTTTAGAAGTTACAGTTAAAAAACATGAAAATATGTTGGAAACCTGTCAATTCAATAAGTCTAGGCTGACAGAACATGCTTGGGATAAGAACCACAAAATACAATGGCATAACACAAAGATCTTGTCTAACGAATCGATGTCATGTAAACGTAAAATTAAGGAAACGGCATATATTTTACTTAACGGAAAAAATGCGTGTCGTCTTTCTCAATATTTTTAGGCAATAGTAATGTTGGCTATCAATTCTTAAAGATCATATCAAGTAGATATAGACAATCAACCACCCAACCAACGTCAGTGTCAAGCAATTCATTGAAGGTTGGTCGTTTTTTCAATCCCAGTGAAAAAGCTAAGTTTCTTGTTCTTGTTTAACCCTAGTAACCCCAAAACCGGGTCAAAAATGACCCAGGATTCGAATTTTCTTGTGTAATTTTTTGTCAGGTGCTATTGCGTCGTTGGGCTTCTAGATATGCTATTCCTATGCTGTCTGTCACCGTATGCCATACATGGAAATTTAAAAATTGGTACCTGAAATTTTTTATTACTTTCTTTGCGTGAAGGGTCAATTTTGACCCATTTCGGTACTTCGCGTATTGTAGTCAATTAATGTTTTATGCCTGCTCGTACATGTTGCTGCATGCATGAATTTCATTGTAAAGTGCCGTATGGCGAATTTTACCTGTTCGTGCATGTCGCCGCATGCATGAATTTTATTGGTAAGAAATGTTTGGGGAATTTATAGGAATTATACATGTTTGTCGTATGTCTATATAAAAGCAGGATTCAAAATTTACTTTCAGTTTGCTATTACCATTTGGTCATAATGAATCCAAATAAAATTCCGCTAACTGACGAGCAACTAGCTAAGCTTTTAGAAGAAAGTGATTATAGTGACGAAGACGTTCCTGAAGTGTGCAGCGAAGTAGACGATAATGAAGAAGTTGAGAGAATCTGTGACAGTGAATTTGGAAGTGAAGTTTCCGGTTCTGAAGGGTCGGATGATGAACTCGTTGCTGGAGGTAATAATGAGAAAATAGATGGGAGAATGTGGACATATGTGTCCGATACAAACAGGAAATCTAAACAAGTGAATATACTTATTGAAAAGGAAGGACTTCCACAATGCAGTATGAATGTACAGTCTGTTCTTTATGTAACTTCGCGTTTTATTTATTATGTATGTATGATAAATATTAAATATAAGAAACGTATTAGATATTTTATATATGTAAGGAAAGCACAAAAAAATGTTTTAAACAATTATAAACAGCAAAATTATACAGTGGGTCAAAAATGACCCATTTTGGTACTCGGCGTGCTCTCCATTTTGTGGGGTTACTAGGGTTAATTGTTAATCGTTGATAACGAATGCAGATTGTCCTTTAAAACGTTCGTTATTTAATATTTTTAATTTTCAGAGTGGCGAAATACCCAAATAGGAATATGAATTTTTTGCGATTTTCTCACAAACATCAATTTTTTGGAATTATACTTGACAATAGTATGGTAGGACATTGGCAAACGGAGAGGCACATGCCAACTGTAGGCCCTAGCTTTCTTTTGTATTAATTGTTTCGATTCCAAGCCCTCCAATTTCCAGCTATTTTAGTTGCGTGTGAAAAGGGTCGTATAAGCTAACGCCCCCTTTTCGTTTTGGACGATTTGTGACGCGGAATAACGGTTCAAAGGTTCACAATCACCTGGCTGTCCTTGAGGCTTTTCGAGATGGTTTTGCTTCTAGTCAGCTTCCGAGACACCTGTTCGCTAGCTGATGACCAGCAGCAGGTCTGTCATTAGCTAACATTTTCCCCTGCGTCAAGGAATTGGGCCACGATTAGTGTTGCCAGATGTCCTGCTTTTGAGGAGATGTCCCGATTTTTAGCCCTCTCAGGACAAGTCCCGCCAGCACCCTGAGCGGGACGCGGGGGCGCCCTAAATCCCGCTTTTTCATCTAAGTAACCAATTTAGCGCGGTAGGTATTTTGTACAAAATCAAAGACGTTTTAAAAGCTGCTATTGAGGATAACAATAAAAAAATCTATCGAAAAATGGCATGACATTTTTAAAACTCAAAACTTGCCACATCTCCTAAAGTTATACCAGTTTATGGCATCAATAGTTGTGTCGAATGCATCGACCGAAAGGGTTTTCTCGCAAGCAAATGTAACATGGACTAACAGACGCAATAAATTATCGATCGAACATGTGAAGGCGGAGATTCAAATAAAAGTAAATTTTCAGATGTCTTGTGAAGAGTTTTATAGATTTGCCCTAAAAGAAAAGAAAATGTTACAAGCGGCAAAATCAAGCTCAAAATATGTGTTCTATAAAATAATTTATAGTTGTACGGTATTAAATAAAAATAATTAATATCGTTGAGTCTTTACTTGCCAACTTCCTCTTGAAAATAATAATATATTTTTGTGTAAATCTTAAGGTTTGATTAATCTCAGTGAAGTATGTAGTTTTGAAATAAAATTTTGTGTAAACAAATTTATGCATTTTTTCTACGTCCCGATTTTCTCGTCCCAGTCCCGCTTTTTTCATTTACGTCCCGATATTTATAAAAACGGAGCTGGCAACACTAGCCACGATATAGCCTGCGACTTGGGCATAACCTGCAACATGGAATTTTTTGTGCTAGTGGTTCGTTTTGATTTTAACTTTCCTTCGTATTTAGATAAATATAGTATATCTTGGAATCTACATATTTAGGGCAACTATTTCGATTTATTCAAATCACTGTTTACTTATAATCTGTCAATTCCAAATCTATTCTTGGATACGCCACACGTATCATTAAAGCGATTCTTATGTTAAATATTTAACATAATCTTGTACAGCAATCCGTGAGCTTTAGCTTATTTTTTTAAATTCATTGTTTGTTCACCTTAAAGTCATTGTTCATTCATTCCTGAAAACGTTGCTCGCTGCGAAAATGCAGTGGCAATAAGCAACCTATCATACGTCTAAGGGTCCAAAACAGCGTCACAAATTAGAGGTTGACCGCGGGGAGTAAAGAGATTAAGATAAGCAGCAATAATATCAACCATAATTTCAAATAGCAAGTTCTGCAGGTACTCAGAGATTTTCGTCACCTCGTCAGAGAAATTTAACATAAAACAAGTAGCAGCAAAACATGGTCAAACAATTTTTTTGCAATTACCTAACTCTACCTTTAAGGATATAGGTTTTTTTACAAATTTTTACAGTAATAACAGAAAAAACATTATTTTATAATTATAACAGGTACCATCAAATAATAATTATCATAACATACCTAAATAAAAACAATTTTAACAGCATTGTATAGAAACTGTAAAATAAAATAACATCCATATATATAATAGGCTTGTCCGGGACGCTGTTTCGGCAGCCAAACCGTAAGAGATAGACAAAAAAGTTATTAAAGTTATATGTTTGGAATGGTCATGTCAGATCAGGAACCGAATTTCAGTCTCTAACACTAATTATTATCTTAATTATCCTAACCCGAACTTTTTAGGTTAGATTCTAGGTAAATTTTTCAAGGCGAATGCGACTGGTAGTTTGCTACCAACAATGACGTCATATACGTACGTGTGGTGAATACGCGTTCTATTTGAAAAAAGGTCTTTTTTGTTTTATTAAATGAAACATTTGTCTCACTGGACTGCTAGTAATATATAATAGGTGCACGATATTATTCTATAGTAACATACAAACAGAAAAATTATAACAATCAAAAATTAATTCGGTAGCTAAAATTACAACCTACTTTAGGTACCCTGATAGGATAAGTTAGAACAATCTCAGGTTTAAAAAAAATAAAAATTTCTATTTCCTATCCATCTAATGGTTATTTCCATTTATTAAATAGTTTCCGAGAAAAAATAGTTTAATGTTTTAAGAAAAAAGTTACAGGGCTACTGAAAATATTTAAAAATAATAATATAATACTATAATAACAATGAATTAATTACTAATAAAAAAAAACACAAAACGTGATAAAATAAATCTTTTTTATATTATCTAATTATTTAAATCGGGAAATTTTATATCTCTAATTGACAAATTGCGTTTAATTCTTGAATCCAGAAATTATGGCAAAAATATGGAAAAATAATTTTTTTTTAATTTCTCAATCATAGTATTATTCCAAAAGTTTTTACTTCTTGTTATACCTACCTATGTTCGCAGTTATAATCTTTTTGGGTGTATATAAAAAAATAACAATATTCTCGATTGGTGACTTCAAGTTGACCTTGTATTTGATACATATAGTCATGATTTAAATTTAATTTTGTTACCACTGTCAATAAAACAGTAACTTACTACTTTCGATCGGACAGATTCTCTCACACTTATATCTTTAGCAGAAAACGGGCATTTAATTTATGATCAATTAAGCCGTCTGGAGAGACACCAATTAAATGAAAATTTTTGTGGATGAAAAGACCACATGGAGCAACATTCAGACGAAATTCTTGTTCAAACAATAATTCTTTTGCTTGGATTTCATTTACACTTCTATATTTTAAAGATTTAGCTTTGTTTTCAATTAGTAATGAATATAATAAAGATTTTACAATATTAATGGTAGCTGTCTCTCGCATTTTGCAAAGTTGCTGCCGTTAATCTACAATATTTTTCATCAAACCATTTATGGTTCAAACTTTGACCCCGAGTGTTTATTTCTATACTAATTTTATCTACCCTACCGATTTTTTCCATACATTTTTTAAACAACATTGAAAATTCTTGTGGGGTTTTGTCGGGGAAATCATATTCTGAGTTTAGCCCATAATCTTCGTCGGCTTCTAAAGATTTGCAAGATATAGATATATAAAGATTAGTGAAAAACCCAACATGCAATGTGCAACATTTGTTTTGCACTTCGTAAAAATCTGGTGTGATACACGCACACAACTTCCTTTTACAGTGATCTTATAATTAGCCAAAAATTTGATTTTAAATGTTTTAAGCATTTGTCAAAAATTTTCAAAAATTACAAATTCTGCAAAAACGGTACAAAATAGAGCGTTAGTTGAAGAGACAAATTTTCTCTACAATTTTAACCTGATTTCAAAAATGTAATAGTATACGCGGTGTTCTATTTAAAATAAGAGTTAATAAAAAAAATAGACAAAAAACAAAAGAAACCCATTTTAGAAGTATTCAACTGGAAAATCAACTATCTGACATCAATACACATTAAAAATGTAATAAAAATGTAAAGTTTAAAAAAAATCGTTTGAGCCGTTTTTGAAAAAATCGAAAAAAACTGAAAAATCACAAGAGTAAACACCTACTTCCGGTTATGCGATTTTCTTCAAAAGCTTGCTGTCGCATCTACATAGTACACAAAACTTATATATGAAGTTTCAACGCCATACCTCTTTCCGTTTTTGAGATATTCTGTTCACAGGCAGACAGACAGACACACACACAGACAGACCAATGAAAAAAAAATGTTTTTTGGGATCAGGGGACTCTAAAACGTGAAGATCCGTTGAAAACTCAATTTCGAATTTTTGGGGTGAATCCAATACTTCCTTTATAGTAAAAGGAAGTAAAAAAAGAATTTTTGGTATTGAAGTTGGATACTGCTGCTAAACATCGTGTTCCATAAGAACCACGCTTTGAAAAATTGATACTTTTACCTCCAACAAGTTTGTTCCCAATACTATTGAAACGTTCGACAGCGTTTGTTTCGACGTCGTGCAACAAACTGGAGGCATGGTTTACCACCCTGTTTATAGAACCCAAAAAATCTTTAAGAATGCAACTTTTGGCAAATGAATTATATAAATTCTCCTCATTCGCCTTTCAACTCCCTGGTCATGAAAAGCAAAAAAAAATTCATCATACAAAGTTGGAAAACCACTTCTCCAATACGTTACATATACTGATATACTTTTTCTGAGAATGAATTATATAAAATGCAATCAAAATAAGTCTATTCACAATCAATATTGGCCGATATAGGGAGAGATATTGACAATAGCTAGTGCTATTGACGATATTTATCAACAATAACATATGTTAAGAGTTTCTGTGTAATGGTAATGTTACTACTACAATTAAAATATTGGGATGTCCACAATTAATGATTTACAAGGTATCTACATCTTGCAATACGAGTATGTATTAAAATTAATATTAATGTCCAGCTACTTTTAATTGATCAACTTCTGTCAAATTTCCAAAAATGTTGAACCATTCATTAGAGCGTCCCTAACGTGCAACTTTCTAATACACGTCGTTCAAATTCCGTTGAATTTAACACGACACATTTTGTGAATCATTTTCTGTATTCTGGCTGTCTTGACAGCTACCTGTGGTGACGCATTCTTATAAATAGAATTATGCCACAGCCTAATGCTAAGCCGAACATTCTTTGCGGTTAACGGTTGCTGTATAATAAGTTGCATACCTGACAAAATTGTGTTAGTTTTTATTTTCTTCAGTTAAAATAAACAAATAAAGATAATAATTACAGAAAAAGTAGTCACAGCACGCACTGTAGTTTCACTTTCTCTATTTGTTGGCCCAAAATTTTTTTGAAAATAATGTATAGCAGACGAGAAAAAATTATGCAAAGTATTTCACGTTTTGCTGTTTTTTACAAAAAATGTACAATTTAAAAAGAAACTGGCTTCAAGGCGCACTAGAAATATAAATGTTGAGTTATTTGATGTGTCGCTCATCGCTTCAAAAGTAAACTTGAAGCTACAAGAACATTCTAAGAATCTGGTGTGATACACTCACACAACTTCCTATTACAGTGATCTTATAATTAGTCAAAAATTTCATTTTTAATTTTTAACCATTTGTTAAAAATTTTCAAAAATTACAAATTCTACAAAAACGGTACAAAATCGAGTGTTAGTTGAAGAGACAAATTTTCTCTAGAATTTTAAGGTGAATTCAAAAATGTAATAATATACCGGGTGTTTTATTTAAAATAGGAGTTAATAAAAAAAATAGAAAAAAAAACAAAAGAAACCCACTTTAGAAGTATTCAACTGGAAAATCACCTATCTCACATCAATACACATTAAAAATGTAAAAAAAATGTAAAGTTTAAAAAAAATCGTTAGAGCCGTTTTTGAAAATATCGAAAAAACTGAAAAATCACAAGAGTAAACACCTACTTCCGGTTATGCGTTTTTCTTCAAAAGCTTGATGTCTCATCTACATAGTACACAAAACTTATATATGAAGTTTCAACGCCATACCTCTTTTCGTTTTTGAGATATTCTGTTCACAGACAGACACACAGACACACAGACAGACACACAGACAGACAGACACACAGACCAATGAAAAAAATTATGTTTTTTGGGATCAGGGGACTCTAAAACGTGAAGATCCGTTGAAAACTCAATGTCGAATTTTTGGGGTGAATCCAATACTTCCTTTATAGTAAAAGGAAGTAAAAATCAGTATTTTAAGGGCTTGAAGCCTACTACGATAAAATAGCCTTGAGTTTGTGACCAATTAGCTCGGTTGAATTAAGCATAATTATTCCCCTATTTGCAAACTATTGATTAAATAATTCTCCGGACCGGACGAACTGAAACTGATTATAATTTTAATTAATTATTAAGCGTATTCCGGGGTTTATTAACGGCCTAATTTGAACCAATTACTTGGGTGACTATAGATTGTAGACGCATTAGAAATATTGGGGCATCCGAAATGTAGGACCGCAACGATCAAATGCAGCCACGATGAAGGACTGCGGCTCTATTTGAAGAGCCACGATGATCATTGATAGCAGTTTGTCTGTTTGCCTTCCGATACAAGTTACCAACTTAAACTTAATATGCAAACTTAAAAACTACCGACATTATTAGTAGAAAGAAGGAAGAATCTGCTGACCGTGTTAAGACTCCCGATTTTCGTTAAGAACCTATGTGTAATTCCGCATTCTGCTCCCGCATATTGCAGCATAATTTAAGCCATCGGGCAGCTTTCCCAAATGCTTTAACTGTTTGGCACTTATGTAGGTCAAATCCCGACATCTGTCGAATAAAGTACCTTAATTAAGGCATTTGCTTCAATCTAGAGGCGGACGCTGTAACGCATGTTTATAACATCAGAACCCTGCTAAGTGACTTAGTAAATCGCTGGTAGATGGAGTCTGCATTTAGTCCACTAGTTAGAGAGGCCTTGAGGATCAGATTACCGCGCCTGGTTGCGCGCTGTATTTTGGCGAATGCAAGTCTGCACTTAAAACAATAGGTCCTTTGTGTACTCGAGTGAGTTGCCCAATGATGGAAAGTTTTACGCATGACGCAATCATCGAATTAACGCCGCGTCCTGCGCGTTCCCTCCCGGAGAGTCCAATTTACGCTTCGCTATCGCACGGATGTGCAAGTTAACTTAAAAACAAAGAACAACCGCCTTTCGTTTTCAGGGGCGCGTTGTACCCTCGAACTTGTGGCAGTTATAAGTGCTTTTCGTCCCTTAACTTCCTGAGTACTGTAGTGTACAATTCTTCGCCCAGGTCGGCGGATTCGTGTTAGGAACGAGCATAAAGCATCAATATACAGGGTGAGCTGTTGTGAGTTATCGTTTGGCTCCACCTTGTTACTTCTTCGAAGGATCTTGCCGCCACAATTTCCCGAGGACGTCGTTCAACCGTCCCTGCCTGTTCACCATCCCTTGCCGCATCTAAGCTGCTATCGCAACCCTCTTCTGTAAGCATCGCCAGAGCGTTGAATCTCCAGGTCGGAATCTTCCGGCATCAGCACTTCAACAACACAGTTGCTTGGAGCCCTAACAGTAAATCAAGGTATTGTACTAGTAGTTACATAAAACAGTGAATTGCGTATTATACAGTGACGTGCGAAGTTTTGGAACTCTCAATATATCGTTTATGCTATTTGTGGGCCGCGTGCTAATTACCCGAGCCCTAGTTATCGTCAAGTAACGTAAATAGAAGCCTTCAGCATAAGTTTATGGAAGCCTAGCTCCGGGATTTGTGGAGAGCCTTGAGGCAAATTAAATTAGCGTATTCCGGGACCTAGGTAACCAATATTCTCAGCGGATGCGCCGCTTTCTTGGCCTTCAGCCCTTATTGTGTTGCATTGTTTACTAACCCCAATTTGTAGCATTTGCTACCTGCACACTTGCCTTCGGGCCTGTACCTAGTATGGTAATAGATTACCCATTTTTACTGTATGTCTTGTTTTTCATTTCAATTATTTGTGTATTATTGTGACTGACAAGGATAGAGTTTCTTGTTGCGTTGTGTATGTATTCCTTTGTACAGGGCCTAAGCAACTGGAGAAAGGACACCCAAAAGGTAGGTGTAAAAGCCAGTGCCGTGGGAGTACCCCTTGGAGTGCAACGCAACGCCACTGCGATTGGTTTTCGATGTTTGACCAGTCGCCAGTTAAGCATCAATTTTAAACATCTTTCGAACGTCGTGGCGCCCCATAACTTTGTCTTAATAACCCGATATCGACACCCCTTCGTGGCATTTCGCCCCAAAACGCACCCTAAACCTGTGAACCCTCCCACGCGACTGAGTTCTGGCCGGACATTTGAGCTGTGGGGGTACGTGCAGGGGCGGACACTGCTACGAGCATCCCATGGGGTCTTAATGAGCAATTTATCGTGTAACAACCGGCTAAAATAACTGTGTCATTTTCTGAAAGGCACTTTCTAGACAACAGGAAGGTAGCTGCATTATAATTTTAAATAAACTTCTGGCATGCCGGCAGTACGGCTGAGTGGTGTTGCATCTCTCACGGCACTTGTAAAAGTTAAGCTCCAGTCTGCTTGGTCAGTACTTGGATGGGTGAATATCTGGAGAGCGGGAGTAGTCTTCTAGCTTAGACAGGCTCCACCACCTCAAGTACCTCCGCCGAATTTGAAAATGCGCATACCCTCAACGGTTCGGTACGCCCGGCACCCCAACACTGTGTAAACGGTATAAGAGGTTACAGATTATGTATGTATGTATGTAAACTTCTGGCTTAACAAACTCTGTACGCAATTCATTTTGGGGGGTTCCAAAATTTCTTTTACTCGGGCCGGAAAAATGTCTAGTGCCGGCCCTGAGTATAACACTACGCAATAGTGCACCTCATGAAATTTTATCGATATTGAAAACTAAACAGTAAAGGTTACTTTTGGGCAAATTTAAGAGGTGATACATACTGTATAGTAACCGATAACAGCTATTGGTTTTACAAGAAAATCGTGGCTTAACGAAGATATTTTTGATAATGTTACTTCTGCAACACACCAATTCGCTTTCTAGTGCGAGCCCACGGCCGAAGCTATTAGAATATTTCATTGTTATATGCTGTTGAGTTATTGGGGCCTGGACACAACGCCCACTGATCACAAACCCCAACTCAGAATTTGGTCATAACGCCCAACTTCGATTCTGGTCACAACGCCCAACTTGGTCACAACGCCCAATTTTGATTTTGGTCACAACGCCCAACTTGGTCACAACGCCCACCGACGCCTGTTATAACAGAGAGCTATCGACGCCACTGAAACCACGTTTTTGGTCATAACGCCCAATTTCGATTTTGGTCACAACGCCCAACTTGGTCACAACGCCCACTTTTGATTCTGGTCACAACGCCCAACTTGGTCATAAGGCCCAAGTTTGATTTTGGTCACAACGCCCAACTTTGATTTTGGTCATATCGCTCAGGCGCCACAGAAAGTAAGAAAAATGTGTATCTAAAATGAATAATAATAAATTAAACTTTTAGGGTGAGGTTAGGGTGACCATACGTCTCGTTTTTAACGGGATTGTCTCTTTTTTAGCTTTGTGTCCCGTTGTCCCAAAAAACTCAAAACGGGACCCGAATTGTCCCGTTTTTTAATACATATTACCTCCCGTTTCTGGTGCATGTAATCATACGCACGAACATTTGAATTCAAGGATGCGGCTTATTCAAACACTGAAATTGGTTGAAAGGCTGACCAATCACAGTACAACAGTTGGAAGTTGTGTTTTGTGCTTGCACCTGCAGCCAGTGAACTCAATCCAATAAAAATAATTAAAATTGAACAGTATTCAACTATCACATATATATATGGAAGTATAAGGTCTGCACACTTACTTGGGTGTCTGCACGTCTTCAGCTATGAACTTCAAGCTATCCCGAAATTTCTATGAAAATGTGCTTCAAAAAAAGTTGGGGGTTATTGAGAAATCAAAGTTGGACGTTGTGATCAAAATCAAACTTGGGCGTTATGACTAAGTTGGGAGTTGTGACCAGAATCAAAAGTGGGCATTGTGACCAAGTGGGTGTTGTGTCATAGCCGCGAGTTATTTATATCAACCTGTAATTTTGGTAATATCTAAGCCTCCGGTCAGCGCTATTAAATTCATGGGGGTTGCAACTTCGGCCAACGGAGAAATGGTTTATGGGAATGCTACTTAGTTGGCAACCGACAGATGCGTGGGAAAATCTGTTGGAAATGGAGAATGACTGAGGTGACGTCGTTGGTGGGATATTTTGGAAGCTAAGGTATGTGGTTGGTGGTTGTTATTGAAAGGGATGTGAGAGGATAGTTTAGGTGCGCGAATGTTTGAAAATTGTGAGTTAGTCTTAACATTTCGAACTGTACGGTCTTTATCATTTTGAATTATATTTTATATCAGCAAGTTGTTGTTTCATTCCTGACGTTTTCTCCAGAAATATCGGGAGATTGGAACATTTGTTGTAAGTAAAAATACAAATACGAAAATGAATCATGAATGTTAATACAGTCAAAATCGAGTAATATACTTCGATAAGTAACTTGAATAGGACAATGTATAAAGGCATTTAATGCGGGCACAGTAAGATTACGTTGATCCTTAGTAAAATTAACTATGAACAAAAAGCATATAATTATATGCTCTGTGCTATGGGTGTTTCTCATTGCTTCGTATGACACGCTGTATATATTAGGTAGCAATATGTTCTTTACTCTCACTTCTGCGTAGTCTCGTTTAACCTTGGCCAACAGTTTAGCACTTAGTTAAGCACGCCCTGCGCAATTTAAAATTGGTGAAGTATCACAGCTAGTTAGATTACGTTAAAAATTTGCTCACTTCGTTACAGCACTTAAACAATTGTTCTGCGCGCTTATGGGTTAAGCACTTCCCAAGAAATTCAAAAATATGAAATTTGAAGCATCGCAGTTCGTTTTCGTTGAAAAATTTCGACTTCGTTGGATTATCATAACTCTATAATAAAGCAGAACAATTCCCAAGGTCAAACATTTCAACTCCTGGTCTATGCGTGGTTACGATTGTGGGCGTGGTCTTGATATTTTCTAAGAGCCAGTAATATGGAAGGAGAGAACAACTAATGCTCTTGTTAGGGCCTACACACATTTTTTTACACAACACAGGAATGTTTGTACTATGTACACATAAATATTAAATCTGCAAATAACCTAAATTCGGAGCTTTGTACAAAAATATGGTTATAAACTTTTTGCAAGTGGACTTTACTACCTCTAGGAAGAACGGTGGTTACAACTTGTCAGAAGCAAGGCTACAAACCAACCTGAAAATATCATTGCGTTTTTGTGTTTTCGTGCTTATAAGTTAGTTTTTGCGTTCTTTATCTACTTATATTTCTATTTATTATAAAACAGTTTTTTCAACGCTACAGAGCTACAGCATTTTATTGCAACTGTTAAGTACAAGTGTCCAAGTTTAAGATTGAAAATTGTTTATAGGTTAGAATGAGCTGTACGACAAGTGCTAATTCAGAAGACCACTTAATTATTGTGCATGCTGGCGGTAAAATAGGTTTTGTTCCGAATGGGCTAATTATTTTTAAATCGGGCCTTAAGACTGGCAACTACCATGACGATATGAATAACACGCATTTTTCCAAGCGGTTACAAGAAAAATTCTTACCAAAAGTTAAAGAAAAGAAAGGCTACAGTGTAGAATAATGAACAACGCTAAAAGGACTGTTCACAGCCAAGGTAATTTGTTGGTATTTTAGAATTACTGTGTGTTTTATTTAAATTTTATTTCAGAGTACATCGGCAGTAGCTGATTGGGCATTAATAGTGGATATTTTGAAAGCAACTATCTAATATTTATTAAAAACTGGCAAATTTAATCAAAGCCTAAGGTACACAACCCAGTAAACACAGTTACGTAAGATAGACATAACCGATATGAAACATCTGATCTATAGAATATGTCAGACTCGTAACATGTGAATTCCATGTATGTATGTTTCATGAAACGTTCAATGTCCTCATCAAGTACACACCAGCGTTACATCTCAAATACGTTGCTATTTTACTCTACAGATACGTCACCTGTGTAACATCTCAAATACGTTGCTATTTTACTCTACAGATACGTCACCTGTGTAACATCTCAGATACGTTACTACTTTATTATACAGATATGTTAACCATGTAACATCTCCTACATGTTACTCTTGTGACCATTTTGAAGCACTTTTTATTTTACACTGGATAAATCCAAACAAAAACCAAAATAAATTCAATAATTTTATTACATTATAAAATACAAGTGAATTATTAAAAATAAACTTATTGAAAGAATGCCAGTTGGCCTATAACACGAATAAATATTCAATATCATTAAATTCACAAATAGGATATAGTTGATACAGAAGTTTGCAATCTCATGTGGCTTTTTAAACTGGAATTGATTATTTAGAGAACTCAAATTTGGTAAATGCACTATACATTGTAACTATATTATTTAACAAGTTATATACCTATAGAGTGATACATATAGCAAAAACAAAATTATATATAACAAGAAAAAATATTGTATTTTATTCTTTGTTTTGTTTTGAAATTTCTCTTAAATATCGCAGTTTAGCCTGCCTAAACCATTCACTAATCACAATGTCAAAATTTGCTTCTTTGAAATCTTTGAACTGGGACATAACTACACCTAAAATATACTTGATAATACATAATTTCATTAAATAAATGTATTATAAAATACTAACGTTTAATTATTGTAGTAATTTTCAAATCACATTTTTTTATATTGTTTCGCTGTCCAAGCCAGCTGCATTTAGTAGCCATTTTATTAGTAAACACTCTTTTAAAAATTCGTTGACAAAAATCCTTGCCGTCTCTGCCACTTATTGAACTCACAAATATTTTCTAAAATAAATATAAGTTCATTATAACATGTGATCATTTAAATTTCCAGTTATAGAGTAGGCCATAACCGTAAAATTACATAGGACCGTTTATACCATTTATGTGTTACATTGAGGTTGGGTTACGATAACATAAATGTTACTTCCTCATTCATCACTTTCGTAGCTACGTTTAAGGTACTGGCCAAAATTTTGTAATCGACATAGCCTTCTCTAATTGGAAAGTTAAGAGATCACATGATATTTTCTAATACACTACCCTCCAAAAAAACAGATCATTTTTTTAAATGTTATTTTTATACAACAGATCATTTTTAAATGTCTGAATATGCATTTTATATTTATGTAAGTATTGCTTAATGACAGTAAACATAATAATACAAATTATTAATTTTTTTATTAAAAAGATCAGGAAAATGAAAAGATATGTAATATGAAAAACTAGAATTTCATTTCAAAAAATCAAAAACTGATCCGGTTTTCTGGAGGGGAGTGTATAAAACAAAAATTTACTCACAAACAAATTTTTATGTGCCCCATCTTCTATAAATACTCCAAAGTTGTTTAATACTTCATTTGAATTCATTGGTATTAAGTCTTCAAACTTGCTGAAATCATAAATTTCATTTCTTGCTGAGTTGCAACTATTTTCTTCTATTTTTCTTAATCTTGCATCAATGTTATGCAATGCTAATTTGATGTATGAACACAGGTGGAAAAATTTATTAGCTGAAAAATGACACATGAAAAGTTACTGATTTATATGTAACTTAAGGAATCATTATTATTTACTATATACTTACTTAGTACACTATCTTCATTCGATGTAGTTGCATACCTGATAGTATTTGATGTACGACATACAAAATATCCAACAATCATTTTTGAAGTGTAAAAATCTACTTACTTGAACTTGATGTGGGAGTGGATACCATAGCTGTCGACGACGAAGAAGCTTCATTTTGCATATTTACTTGATTATCATCAAGGAACACCACTGGAGCAGAAGCAATAAGTGCATTAACAAAATCAACATTTTGAGATGATAAATCCACAATTTCTTGTAATTGCTGGGGATTAGTTTCTGATTCATTAATGTTATTATCATTAATGAGCATTTCAGGCGGTTTTTCATTATTTGGAAGTTTTGGGGTATTTTTAATCCTTGGTATTTTTGGCGGTGGAGAATAACCTAGAATAAAATAAACAATTCTCTTTGATTTACTGTTCTTAATATTAAACTTACTTCTATCTGATTGTTCATCTTCACTGCTGTTGTCTTGTACTAACACAGACTTTTTCTTCTTACGTTTTCCACGGCCTTTATTCTCTTCATTATCTGTTGTTGTATTATCTGCAGCATATTTTCTTGCAACGTATAAGCTAGCTAAAAATGTTAACTATAGTAAATAAAATTTAATATAAAATTTGTGCTATACCTACTATAAAAAGGCGGTAAAAGGCAAAACAATCAAATAAAAAAGTGATGTTAGGCAAGAGTCAACTTACTGAAGTTGTGATCTAATAACGTATTTTACATAGCTAATTGGTAGCTCCAGAGAGTTATTCACACACAACTTGAATGAGCTGTTTTACAATTATTGTTTTCTTTAATAAGTACTTACCATAAGCAATAAATTAACACCCCAAGGATAATCAAACACGCACAAAAACAAAGAGTAAACAAATACCCTCTATCCTCATAAACCCGCACTATCCAGACTTGTGGTTAATGGCGCGTATTTTAAATCGTAATTAAAGAATGTGATAAATAGTATTATATAGTATTAATTCCTTAGACTATATATTTACACTCGGTATATGTATAAAAATTAACCTAATAAAAAACAGTTTTTTAAATGTTCATATGACTTTTGTACATGTAGATTATAAGGGTATATTTGCTTTTTAGTAATTTTTGTTTTTACAATAACTTATAGAGAGCTTAAAAAATGTAGGTAAATAATTTGTGTCTCAATTAACAAACCCAACAAATTTTGGGGTTTATATATTAAGAATAGAAAATATTATATTATTACATTTAAATGTATCAAATAAGTTTGTAGATTTTATTTTTATCGGTGACGTATACGGCGCACATATCCAAGCTTATTTTTAATAAATTTAAATGTGTCAAGTAAGTAACTTGGTTTTATGTTAAGACACATGTCGGTCACGTATTCACCGGAACATATCCAAGTTTGTACCAAGGTAGTAACAAAAAAGTTTCATAGATATTACTTGTACAGAACAAAAGTTACATATCACTGTTCTCTCTATGATCCTTTACAGATACGTAACAGGATCATTGTGCTCACTGGGAAAGAATCATTGAAAATGAACAGGGCTATGCAACAAACATTGCAGTAGTTCATATACGTTTTCTGAATTTCCCTTGTCTCTAAAGCAGAATCGTGTTGTCCTAACTCTCTCCTCATCGTAATAATAAAATAACGTTGCACGCAATTGCAAAACGTAGGTTAAGTCAATTTGACATGCATAACCCTGTTCATTTTCAATGATCGTAAGTGTACATGTCCAATGTAACTATCCGGGAAGCATCAGATTTTGTTTGTAAGTTATTTAGTGGAATTTGATTATGTGTGTGCTTATTTTTTGTGTGTTAACAGATAAAAATGAAAGTTTGGGACTCGATATCATGTTTTAATTTGTGTTACGATTTAATTATACTTTAAATCCCAATGGCACATATGAAGCAATTACATACAGTGTGTCCCAGATCGACTGGGATTGCATGGGTAACTTTCTTATCATTGAAGATGGAGATTTGGTTAAATGGCCAATGTTTTCCAGTTTCATATGCTGATGTAATATCTGTTTGAAAAAGTTCAGAATGTCAAACCAGTCAAAAGTTATTAGTAAAAAACTAAAAACTGTCATTTTCTTGTATGTCAAATATCTTTGTAAGTATAAGAGATACGAAAAAAGTAATATTTGATTTTTAAGTTACTGAATAGAATTTTTATTCTCTTTTCAACGATGTAAGATAACGTATGATTGAATAAAAAATACCAGTAAAATTAATTGTTTTTACATTTTAATCAAGTAAGCTTACATGGATCAAAACAAAATTAGTTGAAATTTATTTTAGAAAATCTTTGTATGTAATTCCTATAATACTTAGTAACATGTTAATTCAGTACTAAGTACTTGAACCACAAAAACCATCGTGATATTGCTTTTTAAATGTATAATCAAGTAGGTAACCAGCTATGATGAAAAACAATAAGAAAGTTTGCGTAAAGTAACCCGTCGTGTCGTCAAATGGTGTCAACTATGTTTCGCTAACAATCGCCAGCATTTTGATCATTTCATGTGATTATCAGGATTATGTTTTGTTTTTAAATAAATGTTGTTTGTTTTTGTTAGGATCCATGTAAGCCTACTTGAGTAAAATGTAAAAACAATTAATTTTACTGGTATTTTTTATTCAATCATACGTTATCTTACATCGTTGAAAAGAGAATAAAAAATTCTATTCAGTAACCTAAAAATCAAATATTGCTCCCATATAACTTAAGGAAGTTGATACGAGTACCTCAAAAGCAGCCATCTTGAATTTTTGTTCGACACCAATTTTAAATTGATCTCATCGAAAACAGCGATTTTTATATAAAACTTTTTATTTGATTTTTAGATTACTGAATAGAATTTCTATTCTCTTTTCAACGATGTAAGATAACTTATGATTGAATAAAAAATACCAGTAAAATTAATTGTTTTTACATTTTAATCAAGTAAGCTTACATGGATCAAAACAAAATTAGTTGAAATTTATTTTAGAAAATCTTTGTATGTAATTCCTATAATACTTAGTAACATGTTAATTCAGTACTAAGTACTTGAACCACAAAAACCATCGTGATATTGCTTTTTAAATGTATAATCAAGTAGGTAACCAGCTATGATGAAAAACAATAAGAAAGTTTGCGTAAAGTAACCCGTCGTGTCGTCAAATGGTGTCAACTATGTTTCGCTAACAATCGCCAGCATTTTGATCATTTCATGTGATTATCAGGATTATGTTTTGTTTTTAAATAAATGTTGTTTGTTTTTGTTAGGATCCATGTAAGCCTACTTGAGTAAAATGTAAAAACAATTAATTTTACTGGTATTTTTTATTCAATCATACGTTATCTTACATCGTTGAAAAGAGAATAAAAAATTCTATTCAGTAACCTAAAAATCAAATATTGCTCCCATATAACTTAAGGAAGTTGATACGAGTACCTCAAAAGCAGCCATCTTGAATTTTTGTTCGACACCAATTTTAAATTGATCTCATCGAAAACAGCGATTTTTATATAAAACTTTTTATTTGATTTTTAGATTACTGAATAGAATTTCTATTCTCTTTTCAGCGATGTAAGATAACGTATGATTGAATAAAAAATACCAGTAAAATTAATTGTTTTTACATTTTAATCAAGTAAGCTTACATGGATCAAAACAAAATTAGTTGAAATTTATTTTAGAAAACCTTTGTATGTAATTCCTATAATACTTAGTAACATGTTAATTCAGTACTAAGTACTTGAACCACAAAAACCATCGTGATATTGCTTTTTAAATGTATAATCAAGTAGGTAACCAGCTATGATGAAAAACAATAAGAAAGTTTGCGTAAAGTAACCCGTCGTGTCGTCAAATGGTGTCAACTATGTTTCGCTAACAATCGCCAGCATTTTGATCATTTCATGTGATTATCAGGATTATGTTTTGTTTTTAAATAAATGTTTGTTTTTGTTTTGATCCATGTAAGCCTACTTGATTAAAATGTAAAAACAATTAATTTTATTGGTATTTTTTATTCAATCATACGTTATCTTACATTGTTGAAAAGATAATGAAAAATGCTATTCAGTAACCTAAAAATCAAATATGGCGCCCATATAACTTATAGAAGTTGATACGAGTACCTCAAAAGCAGCCATCTTGAATTTTTGTTCAACACCAATTTTAAATTGGTCTCATCGAAAACAGCGACTTTTATATAAAACTTTTTTTCGTATCTCTTATACTTACAAAGATATTTGACATACAAGAAAATGACAGTTTTTAGTTTTTTTTTAAATAACTTAACTGGTTCGACATTGCCAATTTAACCAAATCTCCATCTTCAATTATAAAAAAGTTACCTATGTAATCCCACTCGATCTAGGACACACTGTATATATACACTTACTGGTCACATTCATATATGGTAAGAAAATCGTTTTAATTTAATTTTTATTTGTGTGGAGCCAGTAACTTTTCCAAGCAAAACGCAAGAGGACTTTAAGCCCAATAAGTCGAAAGTTCTTAGCCGCGACGAAGTTTTGAGGTGCATTCGTACTTCACCGGACGAGAAGTATTTATTTGCAAAGGTTAGCATTATTGATCCATTTGTTTCCTTTTAATTGTAAAATTACATTGCAGACTATACTTATGGGTATTGCTGGCGGTTGTCGCATTGGAGAACTGGTCAAAATGAAAATTGACGACGTGGGCGTCGTTTTGTTAATTTAGTTGTAATGTACTTATGTTAATTTTTTGATAAATTATTGATTTATTTTGGTTGACATTTATTTGACATTTTTAAAGCGCTAGCGCAATAAAAATTTTAAATCACTAGCGGAATACAAATTTTAAATGACTGTTTATAAAACACCAACTTTCATGGGCAGGCCAGAAACCAACTGATTTACAGTTATCAATTGAAAAAAAAAATTGCAATAATACTAGCTCTTTTTTAAATCTCGTAGGTACTTAGAATATGTTCAGGAAATTTATTGACAAATATAAATGTGTAATAACATTAGTTAAGCCAATTACGTATTTTTTTGTAGAAAAAATAGGTAATATGATGGACATTTTACTTACCATGTTGATTAGGGTGACCACCTTTTGGAAAAGCTAACTCGGAACATTTGACACCTATTTATTTATATTGACCATAGCTACTAACGAATAGAAAAAAATCTGGTGTGATACACGCACACAACTTTCTTTTATAGTGATCTTATAATTAGCCAAAAATTTCATTTTTAATTTTTAAGCATTATTTGTCAGACATTTTCAAAAATTACAATTGCTAAAGAAACCCTACAAAATGGAGCGTTAGTTCAAGAGACAAATTTTGTAAGCTGAATTCAAAAATTAATAATATACCGGATGTTCTATTTAAAATAGGAGTTCATAAAAAAATAGGAAAAAAACAAACGAAACTTTTTTTGGTGGTATTCAACTGGAAAATCACCTATCTTTCATCAATATAAATTAAAAATGTAATAAACATGTAAAGTTTGAAAAAAAATCGTTTTAAGAGTTGTTTTTGAAAAATTTTCTTCAAAAGCTTGCTGTCGCATCTAGATAGTACACAAAACTTATTTATGAAGTTTCAACGCCATACCCCTTTTCGTTTTTGAGATATTCTGTTCACAGACAGACAGACAGACCAATGAACAAAAATATGTATTTTGGGTTCAGGGGACTTTAAATCTGTGGAAAACTCAATTTCGAATTTTTGGCGTGAACCCAATACTTCCTTTCGTAAGAGGAAGTAAAAATCTTAAAATCTTGGACAATGAGCAGCTAAGAGTTTACCATTTTTGAGAGATAGTATTTTAAAGACGGAGTTCTGTTTTCCAAAATTTACGGCTGCATTATCTGCAGACAATGCTGATATTCTATTACTTGGAAGATTGTGCTTTTTCAAAGAGCTAAAAAATTTTGCCAGCTATTGCTTTTGCTGACGAAATGAAGTCGTAATACATGAAATAAAGGGGGGAAATAAATTTACCCTCTATCGGGAAATGTTATGTCCCGGGCGATACCAACTCGGGACCGGAACATTGGTCATCAAACACGAGACTGTCCCGGGTAAATCGGGACGGGTGGTCACCCTAATGTTGATTCACACACCACTTATAAGAACAAGACACCAAGCCAAATAAACAATATACCAAGACAAAATTACAAAAGCGACTGAACACCAAGAACTTTAAGCAATAATGTTGCTGATATCAGGTTGTTTTACAAGTGGGGTTGATTACCTGAGTTTTTGGAATAGGAATTGGACACTTAAATACGTATACAAATTATACATCATAACAATAAAACATAATATTTCCTTTATATTTGGGATATTCCAAAAGCAGATAAGTACTTAATTGTCCCTATTTTCAGATAATTGTAGGTTTGTCTAAATATAGTGCTTTTAGAGATCAGCAAATTCCAGGAATTTAGTTTTTAGAAACTGTCCCAGTGACATTTCCACTAACTGGATTTATAGCATTGTAACAATAATTAGCATTTAATACTGAACAGAAAAAAGAAGACACTATTCAATTCAGCAGTATCGGTGTATCCAATATGTAGGAGGAAAGTGGCCTGGAGGCTATCCAAATATTTCCAATCTGTAACGTGCTTTTAAAACTTTCTTTAGTGCAACAAAAGTTATTAGATTCGTCGTATATTTTAAATGCGGCATATGCCGCGGGTTTCAGCTAGTACTACATATAATACCCATCGCAATAATATTTACAATACGGTGTTTATCATATTTACAAAACATTTTACAATAAGTTAAGTATACAATTAAGAAAAAGTTCCTGGAAGTGTTTGTCTCCATCTGCGGTATGAGTTAAGTACCTAATCTAATCAGTACACGTACAGACAATTTAGTTGCAAAGTGCCACAACGCTGATTCGACCACGTTAAAGGTTTACCGAGGTAAGCTAGTTTAAGTAAAATTTAAAAAACCGTTACACTCATCTACGCTATAAACAACTACATAATTAATGCTACTAGATACCGGTTGTTGCAGGATAAATAGGCCTATAATAGTTAGACACAAAAATTAAGAATTACATAATTAAGAAACATTGAATTTTTAAAAATTATATTTCATTTAAGAATGTCAGTGGTTCGTAGGCTCCTTCTTGCACATCAGTTTAAATGCTAGTGTTTTATTTACCATTTCATCAAATATCTTGGATCTATTACAAAAAAAACTAGATGATGTAGATTTGTCTTATTTTTCTTAATACAAGATTCAAAGATAAAAATAATGCTCAAGTTTACCATAGTTGAAACTACGTACTTCGCTTCCTAATATTTAAAGATTCCTAAAGTATCAGGAAAAATTTGACAATTGTAGTTTTGTTTATAAGAAAAGTCTATAAAAAAGTAAATTGGTAGTTTTAGTAGACTATCAAATAAAACCAGATGTGTCCATTTCCGTTCAGCCGTAATGAATGTAAGATAGTGTAAAATCAATCTATCTATATTATTCTTGGTTTTTCTTAATATTTAAAATAAAACTACAACGTTAACATAGGAATGCACAACTTATCTAATTAATCAATCTCCTTTTTATCTTCATATATGTTCTGGTTGAGTAACCAGAAGCACGCTCAGTGGCCAATAATTTAATTTTATACATTTTATTACAAAAAGCCGGGTAGAGCAGTTGTGAAACCGCAAGGCTTGCATTAAGCAAATCCTTGGTTCGAATCCCACTGGGGCCGGAATTTTTTCGACAGCCTTGGCAACTGGAATCAGGCTCCGTGAGACTATTCACAGTTGGCACCAAATTAACTGTGCTTTACTCAGAACCACATGCCTAAGAGATAGAGTAACAAGGTCAACACATCACCATGTCACACGCCTCACATAATGGTTGCTGCACAAGCACAAAAGGCGTGCTCCAACTTTGTAACCCGAATCCGGAGCAAGTTGAGCATTGTACCGCCAGATACATACTTATAAATCACCAGCTTCTACACCATAGGTAAAATTGAGGTTACCGACAATACAAACAATACATACATTTTATTATTTTGTTTTTGTTTTTGAAGTGCCAATACAATTCATAAGGAAGGAAAAGTGACAACCATTATGACGTTTTCCTTAAAACCAAATTAACCACTGGCACAACTATGACAAAACTAAGAGCCCAGAATCACATAATTTGGCCCAGTTAAGATTTTTCAGGTATCTTTATTTTGTACCCCAAAAAAAAATCTTTGTGGTCAATATTCTTCCATCATAATTGTAGGAGTTGTTAGCAATATTTTAAACACCTTAAGCAAACTCAAATTACAAAAAATAATCGGGAAACACTAACTTAAAAATAAATTACCGATTTATTTCATTTGGCCCATATGATCAAAATACCATTTCGTTCACTGCAGTATGTTTCGGTTGTAGTGAAACAAGTTGTTTGTTGTTTAATAGCATATAGGCCAGTCGACAAGTACATTTTAGCGGGAATAATTCCGGACAAGATGGAATAAATTTTAATCTGTTCTGTTGAGACTCACAAAATATATATTAATTTTGCACCCCTTGACAGGCCCGGATTTAACCGCTATGCTTAAAAAAAGGTCTAAATTTTTATATTTTTCCTAATATTAGTGAATATCTCGATTAGTATCAACTTTTGAGCAAAATACGTAGTTATTAAAATTAAAGAAGAGTAAATTCTCTACAAAAAATGTTCTATACATTTTTGTCATATATTCGCTTATTTCGAATTCATAGGCCTCGAAATATATTTTTTTTCGAGCATTTGCTTGTTACTTTCTTTTACGATAAAAGAAGTATTGGATTCACCCTAAAAATTCGAAATTGAGTTTTCAACAGATCTTCACGTTTTAAAGTGCCCTGAACCCAAAAAACATGTTTTTGTTCATTGCTCTGTCTGTGTGTCGGTCTGTCTGTGTTTCTGTTTGTGAACAGAATATCTCAAAACGAAAAGAGGCATGACGTTGAAACTTCATATATAAGTTTTGTGTACTATCTAGATGCGACAGCAAGCTTTTGAAGAAAATCGCATAACCGGAGGTAGGTGTTTACTGTTGTGATTTTTCAGTTTTTTTGGATTTTTTCAAAATCGGCTCTAACGATTTTTTTCAAACTTTAGAATTTCATTAAATTTTTAATGAATATTGATGTGACCTAGGCAATTTTTCAGTCGAATACCTCTAAAATGGGTTTATTTTGTTTTCTTTTCCATTTTTTTTATTAACTCCTATTTTAAATAGAACACCCAGTATATTATTACATTCTTGAATTCAGCTTAAAATTTTAGAGAAAATTTGTCTCTTGAACCAACGCTCTGTTTTGTATGGTTTCTGTACGAATTGCAATTTTTGACAAATGCTTGAATGTATGTACCTATGTATGTATGTATAATCGATAACCTCGTTTTACTTTGCGGTGTAGAGGCTGATGCTTTATGTGCTTGCATCTAGCGGTCCAATGCTCAACTTGCTCCGGATTCGGGATACAAAGTTAAAGATTAAAAATCAAATTTTGGCTAACTATAAAATCACTATGAAAGGAAGTTGTGTGCGTGTATCACACCAGATTTTTTAAAATTATTATTGACGTTCCACTATTCCAACTTTGCTAACTTCAAGTTTCTTTTGAAGTTGACTGCTCATCAATTTTTTTTTGCCTTTTTGATGTTGGTGGTTGTTCAATATCTCTTTGACTTTCAACAATATCTGTCTCGTGTTCCGAATTTGCTTTATAATCTTGGGAATGTTCTATTGATTGTTATAGATCGATATGCAAGTCCTCGTCGTCGTCTTCGTCGTCTACTTCGATGACTTCCACAGTATTCAAACAAGATTTGCCCTGACAGAAACCACATATTACTGAGCAATGAAAACCTGCTTTGCGACAAGTTACATTACAACCTTTGGCGCATTTACAAGAAATTAGTTTCAGTAATTCTTGGGGAGCTGCGTCTTGTACAGTGGGAATGTGCATTAATCCATTCTTTGAATTTCTCCATCCCCATTCGAAAGGTGATTTTTCGTTTCCATACCATAGCTGAATTTGGTTGTAAGTACGGAACGAGTGCAAGCGAGCTGCGTCTTTGGTTGGTGGTAATAATGGTAGATTTGGTAAACTTCTGTTGATAGATTGTACGAAACACTGGTATCTATACCTGTTCAATGATACACAGTGTGTTGATCCATACAAAAGAAGAAGAAGAAATTGTTCTCCCACTTTATCTATTTCCTCTGGGGACGCGTTTGGGTCTTTGAAAATTTGAACAGCCTTCTGTAAGTTTTTCTCTTTCTGTAGAAGTTTAACGAACTTCATTTTCCCCTGCCTGTATAGTGCGGAAACAGTATCGCAGCCACTAACTGCATGCAGAAATAAAATGTTGTCCCTAATTGTATCATTCGGAATTACTCCCGCTAACAGCCATTTCAAAAGACTTATCGACTGGCCTATTAGCCAAAATTTTATTTTTAATCTTTAACTTTGTATCCCGAATCCGGGGCAAGTTGAGCATTGTACCGCCAGATGCAAGCACATAAAGCAGCAGCTTCTACACCGCAAGTATTATACATACATACATACAAGCATTTGTCAAAAATTTTCAAAAATTGCAATTTGTACAGAAACCGTACACAATAGAGCGTTAGTTCAAGAGACAAATTTTCTCTAAAATGTTAATCTGAATTCAAGAATGTAATAATATACTGGGTGCTCTATTTAAAATAGGAGTTAATAAAAAAAATTGGAAAAGAAAACAAAATAAACCCATTTTAGAGGTATTCGACTGAAAAATTGCCTAGCTTACATCAATACACATTAAAAGTTTAATAAAATTGTAAAGTTTGAAAAAAATCGTTAGAGCCGTTTTTGAAAAAATCTAAAAAAACTGAAAAATCACAAGAGTAAACACCTACTTCTGGTTATGCGATTTTCTTCAAAAGCTTGCTGTCGCATCTAGATAGTACACAAAACTTATATGTGAAGTTTCAACGTCATACCTCTTTTCGTTTTGAGATATTCTGTTCACAAACAGACACACAGACAGACAGACACACAGACAGAGCAATGAACAAAAACATGTTTTTTGGGTTCAGGGGACTTTAAAACGTGAAGATCTGTTGAAAACGCAATTTCGAATTTTTGGGGTGAATCCAATACTTCTTTTATCGTAAAAGAAAGTAACAAGCAAATGCTCGAAAAAAAATATATTTCGACGCCTATGAATTCGAAACAAGCTAACGTATGACAAAAATGTATAGAACATTTTTTGTAGAGAATTTACTCTTCTTTAATTTTGACAACTACGCATTTTGCTCAAAAGTTGATACTAATCGAGATATTCACTAATATTAGGAAAAATATAAAAATTTAGACCTTTTTTTAAGCATAGCGGTTAAATCCGGGCCTGTCAAGGGGTGCAAAATTTATATATATTTTCTGAGTCCCAACAGAACAGATTAAAATTTATTCCAGCTTGTCCGGAATTACTCCCGCTAACAGCCATTTTAAAAGACTTATCGACTGGCCTAATATTGACAGTCTGGTGTCTGTATTCTTTTTGCAAAAATGATACGTGGTACACCTATTATCAATTTCTTTAGTTCTGGTAATTCATGTAGCAAAATTTCCAAACAATTGCAATTATCGTATGATAATAATAATAATGTCTTTATTGACAAAACAACTTAAAAACACTTGATATATAAATAACATAACGGTGCAAATATAGCAAAGTTCAGTACACGGTTTTGCTTTTCAACTAAACCATCATGGTCATGGTGTATAAAACCCAAAGTTGGAAGCAGTGCGTGTGCGTCACCCTATCTTTACAGAAATGAATAGAATGTATTAATTACTTGATATAGGTATAGTTACTAAAGGAATGAGATCTGTTTATTATATAAATCACTAAAGTGCCAATCTCCGAAACTCTGAACTGATTTGTTTTTAATTTCCAAAGGTACATAATTATAAATTCTCGCAATATTGTACGAGAAGGATTTTTCAAAAAGGAGGAGTAAGAAAGTTCTTTCTTCTAACGTTAATATTATGTACGTCAGATCTAAACCGGATTTTATTGTAGAGAAAGGTGGATGTTTTTGAACTAACAAGTTTATAAAAGAGTTTAGCTGCATGTAGTATTCTACGATTTTGCATGTTAAGCCACTTTACTTTTTGTAATTTATATGATATGTGATCCTACTTTATAATGTCAAATATACGGCAAAAAAAAATTTTGTAATCTATTTTTATCAAATAGATCCAAACTGCAGCCATCCAATAAATAAAATTCGAAAATACCTAACGGTCTCGGCGAAAATTGACATTCTCACGCGCCATAAAAAAACACTGATTTCTCGCACTTATTAAAAAAATTACTATTCCGTTGATCTTGTATTTATGAGTTTCATTAATGTATAGAGAATCGTCTATTAATGACCCATATTAATGAATGATTTTTTATTAATAAACGATTTTTAAAAAGCTGCTTATGTTGGTGGCACTGGTCGAATTTGACATAGACTTACAGTGCCACCAACATAAACAGTGCCAACCTAAGAAAAAAAATACACAACCATTTATGGTCACCCGGTACCATTAATATCAAAACTTTAAATGTCAAATTCTTTTCATGGAATGAAATTAGATTTTCTTCAAATTAATAATATACGATCATATTGTAACTAACACGTATGTTAATCGGCGATTAATAATCTTTACAAATGTCTCGATTATTAATCGCTCTCATTAATATACTTGTTTCTGAAATAACTATAACAGAACGTCATAATTAATAGTATCAAATGCTTTAGTGTAGTCTAACGTAATAAGAACAGTAAGTTTGTTATCATTAGTGGCTGTTAGTATATCGTCCACAACGCTTAGTAGCAATGTGGTTCAATAGCAACTTTTTCTAAATCCAGATTGATTTGAAAATAAAGTATAATTTTTATCATTTTTTTTCAAATATTTTACACTGTAGTTAGAATACTTATTGGTCGCAAATGTTTAAGTTTACTGGGTTTTAGACTGTATTCAGAGTGACGGACCACTGAGAATGCTGTATTATAATGTATGAAATATTGTGAAACTGTAAAACAACAGGTTCCATAGCACAAAAGTGAACTTTGGGACGAACTCCAGATATTACATCAGCAAATATAAGAGCTTACTTATCTGGACCAAATGAATTGATTCTGAGCTCGTAGTGCATATAACAGACTGTTATGGTCTTTTGTAGGTTTCTTATTTTCATTCACGTAAAAATCAGCTCATACTAAAAAGCATATTTTCTTCAAAGTAAAAAGAAAAAATTGGGGACTCGAAACTTCTCTCGTAAGTGGAAGTTTTGAAACTACAAATTCCGCACATACGAGTATCAAATGAAAATAAGAATTATGTATAAAATAGGTACAAATATCTCACCATTGGTAACAATACCGAAACCTCGCGTGTTGGAACAAGACAAACGATTGAACTACTGTTCGAGCTATATAATTTTGTCCCATTTGCGATTTTCACTGTGTATCTATTAGGTCTCGTATTCGTCAAGGGTAAAGCCTGACCTATGTGCAAATTATTAATTGTATCTATTCCTAGGTTATTGCGAAAATAGATATGTTTTCCCGGAAGTATATTCGATTTCGTGCCAGGTAGACATCTAATCCGCATGCGAAATACCGTTTTTCTCCAATAAGTAGTTTTTGAGCTGTCTTACTAACAGGCGGACAGACGGACATACAGATGGATTTAAGAAATAGTTATTTCTACAACTAGTTTTGATAGTCATACTTTTTCACAAATTTGCAGTTTGATTAACCAGGGCGAAGCCCGAGTTCATCAAGCAAAGGAGTCAAGAAAAAGTTGCTTTCATACGTTTTGTACACGTTATTTTATTGGATTGTGATCTCTTGTAACCCGAAATTTAGTCGAAAAGGACTTCGGAATTTACAACTGTCAAACTGACGATTTTTATTTAAAAAAGACTACTTTCGTTATTATTATGCAAAAATATGTTTTTAGTCATCTAGGGATCCTGAAACGTGAAGATCTGAAAAAATGTCGAAAGGTAAGTTTTTCACGATTACAATACTTCCTTTGTGTTTTAGACAAGGGAAGTAAAAACCTATAAAGATCCTTTTCTAATCGTTAAAAATGCATTTTTGTTAGAAAGACTACACTGCCTCACCAATAGCGCATGTTCTTAATTTCTATTGACGTTTTCATTTTAGCAATTTGAATTAATATTCAATCATTTCAGTTCATCTCCATTTAACTTAAAAATCGGATTAATATGAGCAATTGAGCATGTGGTACACCGTGATTCAAAATGTGCAATAGTTTTGTATTATCATTTATCGCATTTCAGTAAAGTACTATATTTATACATTAACAATCGCTAAGTAAGTCCGTCCTTTACGCCATAGCAACCATTACAGTATAGCAACGGCGATTCGTCTTACGTAATGTTAAAGTGTATTGTTGTTGACACTGTCGGTCTATGTCATTTTTGAATTAGCAGATTAGGTTTAGAGTCAGTTTGTGTCAAGAGTGGCGCACAACCTGCTAACCTCAAATGTGGCATAGACTTACAATACCACCATCAGTACACCTCAGTACTTTTAAACGCATTACATCAACTGAAGCTGCTTATTGTGCTTCAGTATATGAAAACGCTGACGCTCGTACCCAAACAAGCCATACCTGTTCAGTAAAACATCACTTTTCTAAACTAATTGCGTAATATACTAGTATCAAATTGAAAGTTAAAGTAAATATTTACTAACCTTTGTTGCCTTTTTCAGAGATACCTGTCTTTGAAACTCGCTCTCCCTTGCAGAACACACACGGTGGCAATTAACCAGGTTGTCCCAGATCTAAAAGCTCGTTGTAGAACTAAATATTTCTATTCTTTATAATAGAAAACCAATCCATTGACACAAGACACAATAACTTACTCACTGAATTCATGTTAAATGGCTAGTAACCCTATTGCATTCACAATAGAATGATCTAATGCAAGGTTATATTTAACATTGACCTTTACTGCAAATTATAATAATCTGATATTATTATATTAAATTATACCACAGGGAAAGCCAGTTTTACCACATGGTTTTCTCAATATTGTTTTGTAGTGCTCATCCACATCTTTACATTGCTGAAATTCTTTGATATTTTTTATACATAACTGTTGATGATTTTCTCAACCTTGTTTTGTAATGATCATCTATATTTTTACCTTGTTGTAGTTGCTTTTTTATATTAGCTATAATTTCATCTTTGTTTTCGATAACTCTAACTTCTTCGCTAGAAAAATTATCTCATCTTTTTCTATAATTCTATCGTTCAATGTACATACTTTATCATGCTTCTTCTTTAATTTTATTTTAGCTTCTTTTAGTTGATTTTCGAATTATTCTCAATACGATCTTTTAAGTACACTGTTCTACAAAATACATCTACAAAAGTGTTTTCCTCTGACGTTGCAATTTTTCTTTAGATACTGTTATGAACCTGTTCTGACTCTCAAATTCCTTCTTCCTATCACACAGTTGTTTTATTGATACGTCCATCTCAACCTCATCACATTCATCAATGATGCAATATTCTTTTAAGTTGACATTAATTGTAATTTCTGATTATTTCATTTCCCTATTATTTCTTTTTCATAAAATTGCATTTATCTCAAATCTTTTAACATTCTGTACATCTAAATTATGTTGTTCTAACAATTTTAGTTCATTTGATAGTACTTTACCTTTATTAAAATTATTTCTACTCGTAAAAGAAATCTCATATAATTGTTCTTGATCTACATTAAAATGTTTGAAATAACCCATATCTACTAACATCAAAACTTGCTTATTCACTTTCATAGTTCCCCCAGTAACTAATTGGATAGTTAAATTTATAGCCGGTAAAACAGGTATCTGATTATGTAATTATTATTTATATATTAACAAATTGTTTGAATTTCCTCAATTTCTACTTTTAAGTATGGTGATTTATGATTTACAATTTTTTATCCATTTCTGAAATCTTACACTTTACATTGTTGATCTGTTTATCTTCAATTGCCTTCTTAAATGGTTGAAAATATGTTCTTATAAAATTTACATGTTGGTTTTGCTCCCCTAACACCCGAATTTTAACAAGTGGAGCTTGTTGTATCAAGTTCTTTAGTTTTCCTGACTTTGAAATGGAGATGACCTATTTCTGGTTTGTACTGTATATTAAACCTTACCATCCTATTTTTGTTATTCCATGATGTATTTTCATATTGTCTGTTTGTTAGTTCAACGTTATTTATAATTCGGTTACCAACATTTGTAATTATTTCCCTTGTGTCTAATTTTTTTATTATTCTGTCTATCTTCCAAACTTTCCAAAGCTTTTAGCATTCCTTCAAAATCTTTAACTTCTGATGCTACTAACGCAGTATGTATATCTAGTGGAAAATCCGCATCTTTGTTTCAAGATATTGTACTCCAATACCATACATGTTTGGTAAAGCTTTTTCTTGTATGTAAGGAGACCAAAATGCATTGATAAAATCAATTTTAAATGCTTCATTGTCTAACCATTCTTTAAGATGACTTTCTGCCCAAATATTGATTTTATTTTCTAAGCACAGCCACAGTTTACCGTTTTCTTCCTACAATAGTCTTTTTTTTTTTTTAATTTGATCGGATGTAAGATTTATTTGTTACCATTAAATTTCGGCTTTTCACTCGTTGTTTGCATTATGATACCACCATTACAACCAAAGGTGTTTTCGTTCGTTCTACTTTTCGGTTCTTCCGTAATGTCCTTTACCTCAAGATTTAGTATACCTATTTGATTGTCTACCTGATTTTGCGAACTGTCAAACTTTCATTCCAAATTTCACACATTATCCTTAGTTTTTACTACTTCTGTTCGTATTACTGACATGTAATGAAAATGTTCAATAGGTTCTATTTTATTTATGTCCTACCAGTACATTAATTGAAATTAATGACTCTATTTTAAGGTATCTTAGATACAAAATAAGGCTCCAGGGCAATTATTTTCTTCATAAGAACCCTAGGGTTATTATGAAAAATTAACAGTATTTGTTTCCATGGATACAACTTTTATTTCAAAAATTACAACTGATATTTAACTAGGAAAATGTAATTCAAAATCACTTTGATATATTGAATGTACAATTTTCAAAATGGCCCGACAATGAAACACCTCCATTTATATTTGCCTTTACAATCGACGAAAAGTCGCTTGACTTAACCTCTAAGACAGATTCTCTGACTGTTGTTAAACCAGCAACAAAAGACGCATTTGTTCGATTGGAACTTTCGCTATTGTCGACATATCCTCTAGCTACTGAGGCACTTCCAACCCCCTAATCTCAGCATATTTTTTAACTGCCCCCTGCATCTGATAGCAGTGCTGCTGCTGTACGCCGTAAGCAATGGCTTGTGTATGCTTTAGCATCGGGTAATTCTAAATATTTCGCGATTTTGAAAGGTATACTTCCAAATGTGTTTTTACCTACAGGCTGTACAGTTCATCGCTTATCACGAACACATAAGAAAAATCTATCACACACACAGTTTTTGTAGTGCTTCGTATCTTCGAGTCGAGACCTATAGTGGTCTCGATCTCGATCTCGGTTCAAATGCCAAGTCTCAGTCTCGGTCTCAGTCTCGAAAAATTTTGTAGGTCTCGGTCTCGGTCTCGGTATCGACGAGAGTCTTAACAAATTTTAATATGCAAAGTAAAATTTGATGTTACAACATTCGACCTTGCTTCGTATACCGATGTAGATGACGTTCTACTAATCGTAAATCTTAAAATAGAACATATTGTGTGCGAATGAGGTGATTCATTAGTCGGTACTTCCCCCAATTCGATTTTTAAATCAAGTCAGTGCAGCATTTTTAATGTATTTCTCGCGCCTGCGAATACTTGCCCTCGGTATGCAAATAGTACACATAACTGCCTTTTTCCGTATAACTTAGAATAAGTATATTTTTAAAGAATAAAATGTTAAAAAAAAATCGAGACTCTCGACGAGACCGAGACCTAGACCGCTCAAGTCTCGGCCTCGGTCTCGAAAATTTTAACAAGTCTCGTTCTAGGTCTCGTCTCGAATTTCGAGACGAGACCGAGACCAGTCTCGTGGAACCGAAGCACTAAGTTTTTGGGGTGCAATTCCATGTATTTTCTGACAACTTTCAACGCATCCATTTCATTTTCGGTAACTATCCTATCATAAAGGTCCTCCATTGACCGTTTTTGGATTGTGGAATATCGATAACAATATCCGTACCTCTGTCTCGAACGTCAAAAATTCGCATATTCACCAGCTTATTCCTTCGGCATGCTCCAAACACGCCAACTACTAATTCTACCTTATCGAACAGGTATTTTTCGGACGGTGCCTCTTTGAGAAACTTGATAACTTGGTCACGGGTAAGAACTTTTTTTAGGCAGATAGTTCTTTCCAGTTTGATTCAAGAACTGCTCTAGTTGCACAAATTTCTCATTGGCCTTTATACGTTTGTTGATTATTAATTCTTTTTTTAACATGGAATACTTTGTCCATAATGAATTCGGGGCATAGTGCTCCGACAAATCTTGAAAATACGCCATTAAAATTATCTCATTGACCGTACTAACTGAATTTTCACTCAACGATTTTTCAAATGAATCGTACTCTTTGTCATATGTTTTCTTGCTCTTTTTAGGAACAAGTGCTTCAGCTGCTTTGGCAGCTTTTAATAATATTTCTTCTGAAATTTCACCTTCTTCAAAATTTTTTATTATGCAATGAAAATTAATGACAGCTCAGCTAATGTCACAAATCTAACTTAGATCAGCTAACTAGATCAATCTTAAATACTATATCATAGTAATTATATGAATTGAATATGAATTATGTAAGAAAATTGGCAGGACATAAAACATTGAAGGCACTACGGGCATTATGAGCTAAGAGCCCGCGATTGTTGTAAACACCTCGGGCCAAGCCCTTGGTTAGTACACTAACAATCTTGGGCTCTTATTCTACTCATAATGCCCTTGGTACCTTAATAACTATAAATATCTGTGCTCTAACTGTTGCTGTACTTTAGGTATCAGTTCTTCATTATCTTTTTTAAATTCATCAGCTTTGCATCTATTTTAGTTAACACTGTTTGATTATTTGTATGTATTTTTGCTTCTACCAAATCTACTTCTTCTGACAGTTTCTCTTCCACAAAAGCGAAGTAGTGTAACAGAGCTGGCTCTAATACAAAACGTGTCACTGCGAAGGTCTACCGCGCATGTCTTTCAAGGTCCACAACCGACTCTACGGCTGTGCAGGGTCGTAGTAGCCGAAAACGTCGAGTAGTAGGGGGTGTCAGCAATGACCAAAGGTATAACAGGAAGTAGCCGAAGAAGTCGATTGGTGGGGGTGACGACAATGACCAGAAAAGGGAGGAAGTTGAGTCCGCGGACTTGAAACTGGGGGCAGGGGCTGGGGCTACTCGCATCTGCCGAAGGGTGGGGGTTGGCAAATTTCGATTCCATTTGAATGAACCTCATCAACAAATTAAGCTATCTACAGCGTGATCAGAATAATGGGTAACAAAGGGGCAACTTTTTTATTGACCATTTATTAGAAAATTTTGTTCTTGTTAAAAGTTGCTGCAACGCAAAATAAACTTGCCAAAATTTAAATATCTCCTTTCGAATACGGGGGAGGGGGCGAGTCAAAAATATGAATATTGCTTGTTTTTCAAGTTTGACACAATTTTTATATTTTTTAACAATAATTTCGATTCACTCAAGCTTCTGGTTGCTAGGTGAGCGAAACTTAAGGTTAATAGTACATCCTTATGGTATCTGATAATAATTCAACTTTAAGGTATCTCATCTTCCGTAATACAGAGGGTGGTACGAACAAAATAGGCAAAATCAAAGAAAATTATTTTCCAGGGTAGGTAACTGTGACTTCATATTTGACACGTTTTTTAATTTTAAGGAAATTTTTAAAATCGCATTTTTGTGAATTTTGAAAAATAACTCTGTGTATTAAATTAGAAATTAAAATTGCTGTGATCGGATCATCTGTTTTTAAACTTTTTGGAAGATAACTGTGTTTTTTACTTTGAACAAAAAAAGTAGATTTATTAGTACTAATTTCGATTAATTTTCTTGTTGCTAAACAAGTGACACCGATATAGTATATCCCTACCGTATCTGATAATAAGTTAATATGAAGTGTAATGCACAGGGTGGTAAAACAAAAGGAAAAACAGAATTTTTTTTAATAGGTGGCTGTTGCTTCGTATTTTACACCTTATCTCAATTCTAAGCAACTTTTTCAAATAACATTTTTGTATATTTTGAAAGATTAGAGTACTTTATTCTTAAGCCATTTACATATTTTTGAACCTCCCCCGTATACGAAAAAAGATATTTAAATTTTAGCAAGTGCAATTTGAGTTTTAGAAGATACAGGGACTTCTATCAGAAGCAAAATGTTCTGTAAATAGATAATAAAAAAAATGCCCTTTTGTTACTCTTTATTCTGATCACACTCTATAATATACTAACATTTGAAAATGTCTATTCACAAAAACGTATAATCATATAAATAAAGGAGAACGATCCAAACGTGTGTGTCACGACAATTGCAGACGCGATGTCCCCCATTCGCGTTTACATGCATTTCACCGTCGCCTCGATTTCGCGACCGGGGCGGAGCCCCGAGTGTCCCCCTGGAGAGGAGCGGAGCCCCCAGGGTCCCTTGGAGAGGAGCGGAGCCCCGATGGCTCCCTTGGAGAAGGGCGAAGTCCCGGGGGCCCCCTTGGAGAGGTGCCGAGCGCCAAGGACCCCCTTGGAGAGGGGCGGAGTCTCAAGAGCTCCCTTGGAGAGGGGCGAAGTCCCGAGGGCCCCCTTGGAGGGGGGCGAAGTCCCGAAGGCCCCCTTGAAGAGAAGCGAAGTCCCAAGGGCCCCTTGGAGAGGGGCGGAGCCCCGATGGCTCCCTTGGAGAAGGGCGAAGTCCCGGGGCCTTCTTGGAGAGGTGCCGAGCGCCAAGGGCCCCCTTGGAGAGGGGCGGAGTCTCAAGAACCCCCTTGGAGAGGGGCGAAGTCCCGAGGGCCCCCTTGGAGAGGGGCGAAGTCCCGAAGGCCCCTTTGGAGAGGGGCGGAGCCCCGATGGCTCCCTTGGAGAGGGGCGAAGTCCCGAAGGCCCCCTTGGAGAGGGGCGGAGCCCCGATGGCTCCCTTGGAGAGGGGCGAAGTCCCGGGGCCCCCTTGGAGAGGTGCCGAGCGCCAAGGGCCCCCTTGGAGAGGGGCGGAGTCTCAAGAGCCCCCTTGGATAGGGGCAAAGCCCCGAAGGCCCCCTTGGAGAGGGGCCGAGTCCCGAAGGCCCCCTTAGAGAGGGGCGAAGTCCCGAAAGCCCCCTTGAAGAGAAGCGGAGTCCCAAGGGCCCCTTGGAGAGGGGCGGAGCCCCAATGGCTCCCTTAAAGAGGGGCGAAGCCCCGATCGCCTCCTTGGAGAGGGGCCGAGTCCCGAGGGCCCCCTTGGAGAGGGGCGAAGTCCCAAAGGCCCCCTTGGAGAGGGGCGAAGTCCCGAGGGCCCCCTTGGAGAGGGCCGAAGTTTCGAAGGCCCCCTTGAAGAGAAGCGGTGTCCCAAGGGCCCCTTGGAGAGGGGCGGAGCCCCGATGGCTCCCTTGAAGAGGGGCGAAGCCCCGAGCGCCTCCTTGGAGAGGGGCCGAGTCCCGAGGGCCCCCTTGGAGAGGGGCGAAGTCCCAAGAGCCCCCTTGGAGAGGGGCGAAGTCCCGAGGGCCCCTTTAGAGACGGGCGAAACCACTGGAGCCGCGAGGGCCCCCTTGGAGAGGGACGGACCACCTAGGGGCCCTTGGAGAGGGGCGGAGCCCAGTGAACCCCTTTGAATGGCCCAACGTAATAAGCCTAAAAATGGTGGTAAATTGAATAGAATAGACCGCGCAATAGCGCGCGCAGCCCCGTTTATATTCACATAAAGTTGAAAATGCTTTCAAAACGTTCGCGGTGTGGTTAGTTGAAAGAGAGGTTTAGTGATAAGCAAGCGAGCGAATACAAAAATAAACGTTGATATTATCACCCAGTCATCTAGCGTTAATACAACGTAATTAATGTCAGTAATTATGCATTAGGCGACATCTGCGATCCTACACTGAAAACCATTTAATGTAGGCACCTTGCTTCCCCAGCCTCCCTATTCACCTAATCTTAGTCCGTGTCACTTTTTTTGTTCTCCAATATTAAAATCCACTTGAAAAGACGTCATCTTGGCTTTATCGATAACATCGAAATGAGCGTAACCAAGGAGCTGCGGGCTATTCCAATTGAAGCCTTCCAGCACTGCTATGAAGACTGGAAACAACGCCTCCGATGATGCGTAGCTGCCCAAGGAAACTACTTTGAAGGAGATAACATTATATATAAAAATAAAATAAAATTCTTAAAAAAAACAGTCTCATTGCTTTTCTGCCATTCCTCGTAGTAGCAGTAGCAGTAAGATGTGAAGTTAGCCAACAGAACAGTTACGCAAGAGGTGAAGTTATCAAATACCTACAAAAGTTTGAATTTTTGGAATCTAATAGCAACGAAAGTGAACATGTTTTAACGTCAACAGATTAAATTGTAAATTACAGCAGTTTTACATTTGCTTTAAACAGGTTTCAATCCTATTATAATTTACCTATATCGAATATTATCAATACGGAAACTTTAGACTTAATAAAAAAGCCTACATGCGGTATTCATGATGCAATACAATCATTTCAACTTTGTCCATCGCAGTGGAATAATGTGACGTTGTTACATAGATTTTCCATCAAACTAATAACGAATAGTTTTATGTAGCTTCCCGTGCACTCGACATATGGTCTCGATATGCAAATTTAAAATTTTAGTTTGTTTATAATAGACACGCTATGATAGCAATTTTCATGTGCGATAAATGTCACTTATACAGGGTGATTAAAAAATGGCGCATTTCCTCTGGAGGGGTTGTTGGGGACTACTAGCGGAGTACGGGAAAAAGCACAAAAAAAACTTTACAATCATTCCTCTGAAATATTAACAGCTGAAGATGCATTTTGAAATAAGCTTTTACCAATATTTTTTTAAAAATTCAACGTTTAAATCGAAGTTTATTATTGTTATTAAACGTCCCAATTCAAAAAACTTACAGTTTCATCAAACTTACCTAAAATTTTAGTTTTCAAAACTTCAGTTTTTGGTGCCTGGTTTTGAAAACTAAAATTTTTGGTAAGTTTTATGAAGCTGTCAGTTTTTACTTCCTTTTACTATAAAGGAAGTATTGGATTCACCCCAAAAATTCGAAATTGAGTTTTCAACGGAGTCCCCTGATCCCAAAAAACATATTTTTTTTCATTGGTCTGTCTGTGTGTCTGTCTGTCTGTGAACAGAATATCTCAAAAACCAAAAGAGGTATGGCCTTGAAACTTCATATATAAGTTTTGTGTACTATGTAGATGAGACAGCAAGCTTTTGAAGAAAATCGCATAACCGGAAGTAGGTGTTTACTCTTGTGATTTTTCAGTTTTTTTCGATTTTTTCAAAAACGGCTCTAACGATTTTTTTTAAACTTTACATTTTTCTTACATTTTTAATGTGTATTGATGTGAGATAGGTGATTTCCCAGTTGAATACTTTTAAAGTGGTTTTTTTTTGTTTTTTTTTCTATTTTTTTTATTAACTCCTATTTTAAATAAAACACCCGGTATATTATAACATTTTTGAATTCACCTTAAAATTCTAGAAAAAATTTGTCTCTTCAACTAACACTCGATTTTGTACCGTTTTTGTAGAATTTGTAATTTTTGAAAATTTTTAACAAATGGTTAAAAATTAAAAATGAAATTTTTGACTAATTATAAGATCACTGTAAAAGGAAGTTGTGTGAGTGTATCACACCAGATTTTTTGAATTGGGATGTTTAATAACAATAATAATCTTCGATTCAAACGTTGAATTTTTAAAAGATATTGGTAAATAGCTTATTTCAAAATGCATTTTTAGCTGTTAATATTTTAAAGGAATGACTATAAAGATTTTTTCGTGAGGAGGAAATGCGCCATTCTTGAATCATCCTGTATACAGCAGTAAAACCCCGTTCTTAATTTTGTAATTCTTTGATGGCAGATATACAATTTAAATTGACTTCGCTCATAGAAATCTATTAAAATTTCACAATTCACAACAAAAAACGTGGTAATAGTCACATGCCTGTTTTATGTATGGTACGCCAATAGATTCTTGATCCGAAAAGGACGAATTTTCAGGAGAAGATGGCCGTTTAGCATCTGAGGGAAGGTATTCGTTACCAGAATCTTCAAAGTCTTGAAAACTATTTACAACACTCTCCTATTTAACTAGTACAATAAAATAAGCAAACTGCATAATTTTAAATTGTAATGATGAATTTGAATTAGAGTATTATGTTTTTAAAACTTACTTCACTTTCTACAGCCGAGGTTGTAAAACCATTAGAAACAACAAATATATTTTCTACGCCTGTAACATGACCTGCAAAACATGCCATTTTATCTTAAACTAGTGAATCACCTGAGCTACGCTTCGCTTCGCTAATTACCTGATTTAATTAAATATAATTTAATTCTACTTTACTTTTTCGTACTTTTTTTAAAATAAAAACCGGCCTACGATCTAAGTATAAAAATTAGCAAAATTTTAAGCTATCATACAATTTAGTCGGTCCAGTATCTTCGGAGGCGATAGCGAACAAAGAGACCAACGATTTAATGGTATAGAGTTTACAGTTTGTTAAAGGTCAGTACAAAAATAGTCCGATTCGCACTTATAATGTCCAAAATGCATCAAATCCTACCGTATAATTTTTAAATTGTATTTTTACTCCAAAATTTACTTTGCGCTTTACAGAAACTACGAAATTGTTCAGTTCGCAGTTGAAAATTTCAACAACAAAAATAATTATAAAGTTAGCAGTGGATAGCGTAGCCAGGGGCGATTGCTAGGGGTTGCGCTCCGCCCCCCGCCCTCAATAAAATATTACTTTCCAGAAATTATAACAAGAAATGGTAAACATTTATTTTTTGCTTGGGAACGTACTGAATTTCAGAATCCAGAACTAAATAACTAAAAAATAAAACCATTTGAACATAATTGCTTGGAGGCTGAACAGGTTTCTGTTACTTGCGCTGATTCCGTACCTTTAATTCTGAGCACACGGTTGAGACTGCAACCGTGTTTTAAGACAAAGTAGTCAAGCCACTTAGAGGGACATTATAATTTGGTAACTACCTTGAAATGTAGCCTCACACTTCAAAATTTTAAGCTTGGAATGGTAGCAACTCGATTTTAATGAATCAAACACTCAATGCCGATTGGTTTTATTATTAAATTTTGGTCTATATATACATATACAGTGTGTTTCACTTTTCATGGGGACGGTCATGTATCATAGAAAGTACCCAACCAATTTTGTTCAAATTTGCAAGGAATGTATATACCCTCAGTGCCACCCAGGACACATAAGAATGGGTCCATATGCGTCCGTCTTAGGACGAAAAAAAGAGGCTACTTTTTCACAAAGTAATATGAGGGATTTTTTCCGGCCAAATTTTTTAACATAATCTTAATCCGCGCCTTTGAAAACCCTTGTGGCCAAATTTTCATGCAAAAATTTATTTCGTAATTTTTCGAATAATAGCTGAGTTTTAAACATTACTTTAACTGTTTTCGTTTTTCTAAAGTGTGATTATCGCTAACTATAGTCTTATCGCTTTTGTTAAATAATTTGCTTGGAATTACAATAAGAAATGTTTAAAACTCAACTATTATTCGAAAAAATGACGAAATAAATTTTTGCATGAAAATTTGGCCACAAGGGTTTTCAAAGGCGCGGATTAAGATTATGTTAAAAAATTTGGCCGGAAAAATCCCTCATATTACTTTGTGAAAAAGTAGCCTATTTTTTTCGTCTTAAGACGGACGCATATGGACCCATTCTTATGTGTCCTTGTGTCCTGGGTGGCACTGAGGGTATATACATTCCTTGCAAATTTAAACAAAATTGGTTGGGTACTTTCTATGATACATGACCGTCCCCATGAAAAGTGAAACACACGTATACATTTCGTTTAGTTCTAAAAATTGCATTATTTTAAAGTGGTAAGTGTTTATTCTTACTAGGTCGTTATCATGTGTCATAACAACAGTCAGCGTTTCAGCAAACCGCTTAGCGATACATGCACTTCTGTTACATTGAACTTGCATTACTAGGTCGTTCTTGCATGTATTAAGCAAGGTTGCCATGCGATTCTGCTAACATGCAGTTGTGACATATTAAACTTTCATGAACTAATGCATGTGCTGCTATTTTGCATTTGTAAACATATTGAACTTTTATAAATTGCACTGTTAACAGGGAGGTGATCCATCATGCTGATAGTAGAGGTGTCTTAATTAGAAGCAATAAAACGCAGTAGTCTTCTCCACGTACATTTATTAAAAAGGCGACATGTTTCGAAGCCAAACTGGCTTCATCTTCAGGCCAAAATGATCATCTACAGAGGCATATGCAGTGTCGGACTGGCCCACCGGGCAACCGGGCAAGTGCCCGGTAGGCCAATCCAGTTTGGAGGCCAAAATGTCGAGCCTATGGTGACTGTGACTAAACCAATCACGACCCCTGATCACGACACCAATAGTGATGACAACGAAAATCACAAAGGGTGCTTGTGCGGGTTGTATGAATTGTTGCTTTAAAATTTTTACAGAAATCAAATTTATTTATTTATTTTATTTATATATTTCGTACTCAGCCAACAGCCGTTAGGCCAATTATAGGCGTCGCTGTACATTTTATGGGGACGTCCAACCCCACTAACGACTGTCATGATGTTATTATGACATCCGGAACCAACTATTTCCGTGGCAGTCGTACCACGAGGCGCTGAGTGAAGCAACCGTGAAACTCCCATCCAAGTTCCGACCAGAGAGAGCATTGCTTAACTTTACTGATCGTACGTGGACGCTTCTTCAAGCTACACCACCCGGGACCACGCCACTGCATATAGTGTGGTAATAAAGTAACGGATAAATTTATTAACTTCGTTGATATTCATTTTTATGAAAAATCTCGAGGGGGTGTAGCGATTTTGAACATAGGGAATATTTTCAGCAGATTTTCAGTTTCTTATGTAATTTGTTTTTTATGATATGACGTCATCGACTTTTTTTTAATAACATATATTTTATATTATTGATTTCGATAGTACTTTTCATGTTGTTTTCAATGATATAAAATTTTCAATATGTTCCATTTGAAAAAATTGAGAAAAATGGTCTTAAATATTAAATATTAAAAACCAATAAAATTAGCAAAATAAATCTAGTTACCGGTGGATAAAACAAAAAAAGATTAGTTACATGTCAGAATTAAACAATTTGTAAATGTCACAACAAAATAAGTGTCCTTTGCATTTTCTAAATTAAAATTTACCTTTAGCAAACTATTTTATTAATAAAAATGGAACAATTAGGCGAGACACAGATAATTGAATTTTTTATTGTTTATTATTGTATTTTTCAATTGCTTTTTTAAATTTCAATAAAAACGAATGTGCCGTCAATGAATTTCCGTCAAACGAAGGTAACTAGATTTATTTTGCCCATTTCATAGGTTTTTAATATTTAAACTTTAAGACCATTTTTCTAGATTTTTTTTCAGATGTAACATATTGAAAATTTTATATCATTGAAAACAACATAAAAAGTACTACCTAAATCAATAATAAAAAATACATGTTGTCATTAAAAAAAGTCCTAGCAACATAAAGGTGTTTGTAGTGTATTATTAAAATCGCCATACCCCTTCAAGATTTTTTCATAAAAATTAATATTAACAAAGTTAATGAACTTATCCGTTACTGTATTTCCACACTGTATAGCAATTTGTACTAGCCTACAAATACTTACTGACATTATCATGCACCCAAGTAGCCTGTGAACGCGTAATTTCTAAAGTGCTAGGGCTTTTTATCGCAAGAAAGGTTAGAATGTTTTCTAATTTTGAATGTGGAGTGTGATCTATTCCAAAGCTTGAATTTCTACGAAACCATGACAAGTTCTTAAATAAGTCAGTCTCTTGAAAATCAAAATTATTGGATTCATATTGTTAAGTATAATTATTATAATAGAATAGAGTGTGAAAATTCCAATAAGGTCAAACCTTGTGATCATAATTATCAATATTTTTTCGTTATAATTGTTCCAAACTCAAAGTTTATAAATCGTAATAGATACAGAATACTTTTTCGTTATTTGTTTGAATTTCAATGTTTATAAGAATAGAATAATTACCTACCTCCTACCTATTTCATTTTTTCGTTACCTTGTTTCATGTTTAAATATAGATTTTTTTTTACGACCAACCGGAAAATATGCGGTTTCTGGAGAATTTTTTCGCCAAAAAGTAACGTTTTGCCAGTCAAGATCGGAAAAAATCAGGAACCGGTAAAAGCTTTTGCCGGTCCCTGATGCCTTCGTTACTATGGACTCAAGTGTGTGTTATTGTTTGGATAAGTCAAATAATAAATACTGATGTCATATTTTTTTTAGTTTGCGAAAGTGAATTTGCAAGTTTGAAAGTATGGACTCGGATGTCGTAAAAAATATTGTAGGATACACGACCGGAAAGTGTTTTGCAGGTCTCCCCAGGGCTCGCCTGCGACTCGCCCTGGCATCTACTTGGCTCAACCTGCAAAACACTCCATTCCGGTCTTGTAACGTAAATTACTATGTATTTCCATTCCTCCATCGTTTTCTTTATGGTAGTTATTGATTTCGTTGTACTTTCACCTGCCATTGCTGGTGAGAGGGGTGCGTTTTGGGTATTCGAGGTCCCTACAATCATAAAAATTTCGCTTGCGGAAGGGCTTTGTGTCTTCCCCCACGGATTCCCCTTTATCTAGGAGGCTGTGCCCCCCCCCATGCCTCTTATTTTTACATGTGGAGGCCACATGCATCCTTTGTCCGGTAGGCCAAATTTTGCCAGTCCGACGCTGGGCATATGGTTAACAATAGTGTACAATGTAAAGAGAATAACTTACTGGTTAAAAACAGGTGAAACCACGTGTTCAAATTTATAGGTTAAGTTGAGGTTAAGCGCTGAAGGCGAGGTAGTAATAAAAAATTCACAAAGAACACCACATTGGAGAAGAAAATTAATTCAATAACCAGTAAACTACGTTATAAAGATCGTTGTACTGGTTATTTCATCAAATTTAACAAATTAAAAAACGGCAAGTAAAATAGCAACCATTCTCTGACGGAGAAGGCACTAGAATGGGAAATTTACGGTCAGTACAAAAGTAACTAGAACCAGATCAAAATTCTCTAAATTCAATGACAATGAAATTACCAGAGAGGGTCAGAAAGTAAAAGAACAAAGTTAAAACCAAAAAGGCAAAGACAAAACAACTATTCAATATTGAGGAAAATGTAATTAGTATCAAAATCTGTGACTTCATTGATTCTGTATTCATTATTGTTAGACATAATTTCAAAAATTTCGAGTAAATTCAACAACCTACCTTTATTACCTATATGTAAAATTTTATAATTTTTATTAGGATCAAAGTTGTGGTTATGTTCCAAAATGTGATTAGCAAAAGCTGATTTATTAGGTTGGTCGATATTAAAGTTGTTGTTTTTAATGCAAGCAGAATGTTCTTTGATTCTTTTTCTGAAAGTACGTCCAGTCTGACCAATGTAAAAGCAGTTGCATGACGAACAGTCAAGACGGTAGACACCAGATCTATCTAATAAAGGGGTGGGATCTTTATTGAAAACTACCAATTTCTGAAGGTAGTCTTGCGTTTTATTGCTTCTAATTGCACTGTTAATTTATATTTCTTAAATTTTGAAATGAAATTAAAATCTGTAGAATTAGAGATTAAACACTACCTAATAAAATATATAAGTAGTATTTTGTTGGTCATCAATTTGTGTAGGTATTAAAAACACGTAGATCTTATATCAGTTTATTTTATGACATCCAATAATTGAAACCACTAGCTGTAGCACGTGTCGTTTGGAGCTTAAATTGTACTATAATTATCACAATAATTGTACTAATTTGTACTTAATTATAGTAACTAATCCTCAACTTAGTTCTTTATATACAGGGTGTTTGTAAATCGCAAGAAATTCAATTAAACACTATGTAAACCATTACTAAATTTAATTACACAATACTTTCTAATTATCTCAAATCAACCTTGGTTAGATGACCCACATTGAAAATTCAATCAAATATTCACTGACCTTTGTTACCTTTTTCGGAGATACTTGACTTTGAAAGTCGCTCTCCCAGCAATTCATCTGGTTTTCCCAGATCTAAAAGCTCGTTGTAGAACTTAATATTTCTATTCTTTATAATAGAAAACCAATCTATTGACACAAGACACAATTACTCGCGTACAGAAGCTACGTTAAATGACTGGTAACCCTGTTGTAACCACAAAGAACAATCTCATACACGGTTATTTTTAACATTGGCTTTTATTGCAAATTATAATAATCTGATATTATATCAAATTATACCACAGGGAAAGCCATTTTACCACTGTGTATATAACATTTGAAATATATTTTATTTACAATTGAGAAAAATTGAAGCCGCAACGTGATTTTTCACAAATTTCAAGTCAATATTATATTTGTAATATTAAATCACCCCTAGTAACCCTGCTACTATCTCAACTACCACCAACCATTCATATGACTCTTCTTGCAATATAAATCTGAACCGACTGCATTTAAAAACTAAAAAATAATAATTCAGGCGCTTCAAGGTTACATTAAACTGTTCGAAATAACTGTTCTGGCGTTAACTACTTTTTCTCCATGCCCATCTAGTAAGTTACACTTACTTTGACATATCCATTGCAGGTAAGTTGATTTTATTGTTTGTGTACTGGTTGTCATGACATCAGAGAAGTAAGGTAAACACTACTCCCCAAGGGAAGTAAGTGAATTACGTATTATTACAGTAATTTTAGTTTTGTAAGTGATCTGAACTGGTTTGATCTTAACTAATCCTAACCTATTTGAAATGTAAAAACTTGTTAAGATAAGTAGGGTTAAGGTATAATCGTAAATTTTTAAAAAATATATAATAATGAAAATTATTCAAATTTTTATTGGGCATGGAGACAAATATTATAAGCATGCTCGGGAAGTAACTATCTACAACCAGTCTCAAACTTTGCCAGCCCGAGCTCGCTCGAGCTGGCAAACTCGTTCTCGACTGGCAAAAGATACTTACTTCCCTTGATGCTTATATACCTAACTATTAAGGCAGTTCTATTTCTTGCATTATGCAATAATGTAAACAATAGCATAAGTGCTATTTTAGTAGTCATAAGAGTTGGCTGGGCCTGAAAATGGCGGACGCGGCGGGAAATTTGAAAAAGCAATACCGAATCTCGGAAGCAGAAGCCGTTGTTGCTTAAAATATTTGCACCATAGGCTACACACCTTTTCGAATCGCTAACAGTGCCATTTTGTATCCAATTTGTTCCACTTGTATTAAAATATTGTTTAGGTTAATTGTCAAACTGACATTGGTAAAATTAACTGTCGCGGGTTTTCATTACCAACCGCGAAATGTCACTAAATAATATATGGTGTAAGACGTACTACTAACGTTAACTGAGCGTTAAAATGGTGGCTTATGAGATGACCTCCTTTTCGCAAGCTACTGAGATTAACGGACCTTCCTGTAAATGAAGTAAAGTTCCAGGAGGGTCGAATTTGTTTACTATTCCAAAAACTTCACACAATTAAAATTAACGTATGTTTCAGGCCGACATGGTTCCAACTAGAACAGTATTTCTACACATCGCTCTCGTGGTGCTGCAGCTGCCATACATTTATTCAAAACCAGATTGCCGCTGGAGAGGGGGACACAAATGCAGCACTTTAAAGTGTGTCGAACTCAACGAGAACAATTTGGAAGCACAACTGGCTGATATTGAGCACGAGCACGATTACATCCCTGCCGAAAATGGAAGCGACCACTGCCGCCACTTAGAGATTTCTCATTCGTTTGTGGCTGAGATAGAAAACACCTGGCACCTTGTTGTGCACCATCCGCTTGAATACATTGAAATGAGATTGACAGACATACACCTAAATCGTATCTCTAAAGATGCTTTTGCAAATTTTGACAACTTGCAGAGGTTATCCTTGGATCGCAACATAATCGAAGCGTTGGCGTTAACCGGCCTAAAGAAGTTGGAATATTTGAATTTGAGCCACAATAAGTTACAAACCTTGACTGAGAAGAACTTACCCAAAATTTCTAGTATGGAGTTTTTGGATCTAAGTTACAACAGTTTACTGGCGATAGATGATTTACTATGCAATTTTGAAGAGCTGCAGCAACTAAATATGAACAACAACAATTTAACTACTATAGAGACCAGTTTTAGATGTAATGGAAAACTTAGGAGTTTGAATTTAGAGTATAATCAAATAACTGAAATTAAAGCGACAGTATTCGAAGGTTTAACAACTCTTGAATTCCTGGATCTAAGCAATAATCAGCTGGCAACTATAGAAAATAACTGTTTTAATAACTTACGATCGCTGAATCGTCTCTGGTTACACAATAACAAATTAGGTGTAATAGAAACTCGCACATTTACTGGCCTGGTCAATCTTCTACGTATAGAGCTGAAGAATAACAATATTTCATTCATTCATGGCGATGCATTTTCAGATTTAAAAAATCTCGTGGGTCTACCACTGGACGATAATCCTATACACATTCTACAACGTCATACTTTTAAAGGACTGGAAAACATAAAATGGTTAATTCTATCCAACGCAAACATAGGAACTATTCATAACTACGCATTTGATGGTTTGAAAAATTTGGAGCATCTCTACTTACAAAACACTAACATTGAAGTAATACATCCGAAATCTTTTGCAGGCATTCCAATTTAGAATCACTGATCATAAAGAATAACAGTTTCGACATACACTCATACATGTTTTCAGACCTAACAAAGGTGCATACTTTTATATTCTCCAAATGCGACGACAGGGGTCAATATTATTTAGAAAGCAACTCCTTCTATGGTCTGAGTGGCTTAACTACACTCGATTTGTTTCAACTCAAGATTGAATATATGGAATCTGGTGCTTTCAACGGTCTCGACAACCTACAAAATCTAAATTTAAGTAGTAATGACATACGTAGTTTAGAGATAGATGTTTTAATCGGAATGGAAAATTTAAGAATCTTAGATTTGAGCAAGAACTCCATTTCCAATATAGTACCTCATGCATTTTACGAACTTAACAAGGTAAGAACTTTGTATCTAGGTGGAAACAACATTTCCACTTTATATAAAGACACGTTTAAAGGACTAAGTAGTTTGGAAGTGTTAGATTTATCAAATTTGCATATTCAATCCATGAGTGCTAATGCATTTGAAGGACTCGATAATCTGGGCAGTTTAAGGTTGGATAACAATATGATAACGAAAATTAAAGAAAACACCTTTCTTGGCCTCACAAATTTGTCAAACCTCAGAGTTGATCAAAATAATATAACAATCTTAAAAGGAAATATATTTTTCGGCCTAAGTAATTTAAGTTTGTTAAACTTATCTGTTAATCCACTTTCATCTTTAGAACAATTTGCGTTTAAGGGATTAGATGGCATAGAAAATTTAAATTTATCAGGTATGAATATTTGTAATATAGCACCCTCTGCATTTTACGGATTAAACAACTTACAGTCATTAGATTTAAGCCACAATGATATTGATACAGTAAAAGCTGAGGCGCTTGCGGAATTACAGTCTCTAAAAGTTCTCTATTTAAATAACAATTATTTGACAAATATCGATAAAAACGCTTTCAAGTATTTAAAAAGTTTAGTCACTCTTGAAGTGGCTGGCAGTAATATTTCATCGCTTGACTTTAGTTTCAGTGGTTTAAGCTCACTTGTGTCTTTAAATCTAAGCTACTTAAACATTCCAGAAATCAAAACTAATACGTTTGCTGGCGTAAATAAACTACTAACTTTAGATCTACGGGGAAATCCAATCATAACCTTAAATTCCGATGCCTTCGCTGGGATGTCTGAGCTCAGGGCTTTATATTTGAATAACGGGTTAAAATTTATACAAAGCCATGCCTTTAGAAATCTTCTCAATATGAAAACACTTACAATTAATTCTGCTGACATTTCAACTCTTGATAGTTCGGTTCTTGCTGATATGAATAGTTTGGAGGTGTTAAATTTACTAAATAGTCATATTAAGGTAACCAAAAGTCGGGCTTTTGATAGTTTGCCTAATTTGCGGACCTTGTATATAAATAACTGTACTATCGACACTATGGAAAATGACACATTTTCTTTCTCAAGCACAATAGAAGTGATAAGTAGTTCACCTGGCGCTTTCCCAAAACGTTTCTATAACTTCTCGCACTTGGGCATTCAAGCCATAAAAGCAGGCACTTTTAGCGGTTTGAAATCAATTGAAGTTCGAGAAGATAGTTTCATGGATCTCGAAGGAAACCGGTTATCAGTTATTTCTCGAGATAATTTCGCTGGTTTATCCCATATTAGAAAGTTAAAAATTAACAATAACAACATTCAAACAATAGAACAAAGCGCATTTTCTTCATTAATAAACTTGCATTCGCTAGATGTATGTTGCAATAACCTACATGCTATTCTTGATAATACCTTCAAAGGCCTCGAGAAGCTAATGCTGCTACAGCTCAACAGTAACAACATATCTGTCTTAGATTCCAAATCTTTTAGCTATTTAGCAAATATGCAATCCTTAGATCTTTCTGAAAATAATCTTAAAGAATTACCGCATAATACGTTCTTTACAACTGCATCCTTAATAACTTTAATATTGGCGAAGAATAGTTTAGACGACTGGAAGAGAGACAAATTTCCAAGTCTCGAAACACTGGATCTTTCGTACAACAACTATCGTTCCTTCGACGCAGCAAAGTTGTCTTCAATGGCCAAAATACGAAATTTAAGCTTACAAGGCAATAGTATATCGGATTTCGATGCTGTTTCTATCATAAAGTATATGCCAGCTTATGGAATCATCGACATAACCCGTAATGACCTATCGTGTGATACTTTAGAACGTATAATTGCTACGTTTGAAAAGCACAAATTAGATTTTGTTAGAGAGTTAAGTTCTAGTAAATATGGCTATTTCGAAGGAATTAAGTGTAGGGAAGCAGATGATTATAACAACTCGCCTACATTTCAGCTACCCGAAATTTTAAATGTTTTAAATTATACTAACGAGCACCTTGAAGCACTGTTTTATCAGGGAAATAATCCTAATGCCACTCATTTTGTTTCACTTTTGACAAACTTGCAATCAAACTTGGAGCAAATTAACCGTTCTATGAATTCTTACAATGGTGCTCTGCACAGTCGTATTAGTATAATAGATACAGTTGAAATTGTACTGGTCACATTGAGTGTTTTAATCTGTATAGATAAATTGTTCCAGTTGTGCAGATATTGCTTTCAACGTCAACGTGGCAAAAGAACTATTATCCAATCACAGTCCGAAATGGAATTAATCAATGCAACTTTGTAACTATCTGACAATTTTTAGCATTTACTTTTATATGTTTATATATATGCGTAGTTATGACAAAGCTTTAAATACTTATTTCTATTTTGAATTAATTCATTCTTGTAATATTTTTGTTGAAGTATTTATGTACCCTAGTTGTTAGACATTTATATGTTTATATAAATACACAATGTAACAAAATTTACTACCTGTTATACATCATCCGAAAAGAAGCACTTTGGTTCATATAACCATGAGTCTGAAAATGCGCCTCAAGGAAGCAACAACTTTAGGAATGGTAGTAAAGGAACTACGAATTTCATTTTATTAACAGCAACAAATAAAGTAAGTTTGGTGTACGGGCATGTCTAAGCAATTTGTTTATGTTGAATTAGATTATCTTGAAAATACTTGGGATAAGATTCAAAAGGAGTAATTTGAGGGTTTTATATATCGTTACATTTTTTAGTTGAAATTTTAGTCAATTCTACTTGTATATTCGAAAAGATACTCTTGTTTACAATTAAACAAAACAGCAGTTTTCAAGAAAATGTAAACTAAATATTGAAATGCACTTAACATTTTTCTTGCATGTTCCAGTTTGTTCATGTGAGAAAATAATATAACTTTCTTATGTCCGTGAAATTGTATTATACAGAGTGCCCGTACGCAGCTTTAAGCAGGTGAGTATGCAACACACATTACATTTGAATGGCAAATGGTGTTTGTGTTGCATACTCACCTGCTTAAAGCTGCATACATTTAAGTTGGGTACCCTCTATATCTGATTAGAGCTTAACCAGTTCTTTTCTCGATATTAAGAGATCGGTTGCCTTGGATCTACACCCTTTTGAAATTATAAACTTATTTCTACGACTTAGGAATGTTGTACTATTTGCAGACTGTACCAGCTTCCACTGCATTGCGTAACAACGCTTAAAGAAGCAAATATAAAGACCATGCACTTCATGATTAGTTTTTATGTAGTTAGTCTATTCACAAAACTTCCAGTACACAGAATACTCAACAGCATAAAACAAATACTACAAAACGATAACAAGCTACAGACACGAACAACATTAAGCTATTCTAGAATTTTGAATACTATCCATTAATTGTAATTGTACCGAAATGGATGTCCACTTTGTCTCTGGTTATTATTTTTAAGCCAAAAATAATACTCGCTTGGTTCCCTCAAGGGTAGTTGCCAGGACATTTTTAAAGTGTACGAACGTACTGCTAATTAGAGTATTTTTTCAAATTACGACCTGGCTTGTATATGGATTTTTCGTATTATTCCGCTTGAAATTAAGCATCTCGAATTGTATGCAAGCCTTGGCGTTATAACGTACGCCGCTGTGTAATCGCTTCGGTCTGAACCCTGGCCGCACCCGTGTTTATTTATCGCTTCGGGGCAGTCGTGAATGTGCTTTTAGACGTGCTTCTGGCATGAATTTAACAAACAGCGGCTATGGCTCCGAGAGAGAAAATGAATGGTTTATCTCGCTTTCGTCTGGCTGATGCACAGTTGTTTATCGATCGATTTGTGTTTTAGCGTGAGCGAAGCAGCCTCTTTCCTTCTCTTCTTGGCTGCAGCGTCGCCCAGCGGCATTCGATCACGAACCTTGAGTGTAACTACAAGTAGTTTTCACGCGTGGTGTTTCTCGCCGCCTTCTGCGACCTGGTGCCATGATGGCAGGCGGCCTTCCGTTAAATTACGTTTCACAAAGTGAGTTTCCGTTATTTAGGGTGTGTTCCCGGACTTGGAGCGAGTCGGCCACAGCAGTGTGTGTGGTTGAGATTTGTTTTGTGTTTGTCCCGTTGAAATGCCAGGCGCTTTCCCGTCTCGTTAAATGAGTCGTGTGCCGATATAACCCCTGTGTGTGAGATCAAATGGAGAGCGGTTTATCCCTGGTTAATTCTACATGCGAGCCTTGTCGATTATTCTGGTCGCATTTTGGCTTCTAGTTATGAAACTGCAGGACATCATCACCAACGCCTACGCTTCGAGCTCCTTTGTTTTCCCCCTTTTTCGTAGTCTTGGGAAACTCGCTTAGCTGGAGACCCCTTCGACTGCCGCAGGTGAAGCTAAGCTAAGGTATTGTATTAGTTATAATAATTCTGGGCTAATCAAACGTGTGTCCATACAGAGCCATTTGAAAGCGCTTAGAATTATTTGTATAATCTTTAACGTTTATTTCAACACACCCTGACGATACCCAGTGTGGGCAGACTTTCATTATACAGTGCTACTTGCAGGCGCTCAGCATTTTATGTAACAGTTAAAACGCTGCCCCCCCCCCTTTTGTTGTAACTTGCACTGCAACATTGTTGTATCGTATGTGTCTGAAGAACAATAGACCTATTTGTTAAACACTCCCGCTGTATTTTCATTGTGTTAAATGCTGTTTTTAGTTTAAGCAATTTGTAGTGTGTATAATTAGTGTAAAGCGCATCCTAAACGAATTTGTGAGCGTCAAGGTAGGTTCGAACGCTCCGGATGACGCCTTCAGGAAGCCTCAAGGCTACACTCATACGCCACCCCGTTTGGCTTTCGGGTTTCTGTCAGACGTGGTCTTAATTTTGAAACCCGTAGCTCCCTATTATTTTGCAACACCCTCTATATGTCGTCACGCGTGTTCCTACGGCGTCCCGTTTGTAGAACCACGCCCATCTCCCTATGCGTATTCAGCCGTGGCCATTAGTCTGTTCTAGAGAATTCTAGGGCAAGTGGTGACGTTTTCCGGACGTGATAAGTTTTGTGACACTCTCGTACCCTGAGGTGTCGTAAAACAGTTCTATACCGTAACAAAGTCTTAGCGCAAATAGCAATGAAAAGTTCAGCATGGTAAAACGTTAGCAGATCTGAAAAATTAGGCTTCCGTTAGTTACTTACCTCGAAACTCCATGTAAAAATCCGTTAGAGCATCAGCTACCATATAGGCAAATTGAATTACTATGACCAAAGCAAGTACGTTTCGGACAGCTGATACCAGTTGAAGGCGGCAGAAATAACGCTCTCAAGCTCATTTAAGGAACTTACCATTGTTTCAAATCCCACTACAAAAACTGCGCAAAAAAATTATTCGTGGGTGATAAAAGTAAAAAATGGTCCAATAAACGAGATTTAAGACTACGTGGCTTTTGAAGCGTAAAATAGCTAGAAGAGTTACAAAGTGGGTTGAGGAAGGGACGAAGTACGCAGGACCATATATTTACCATCAAACAACTAATCGAATTAACTAGTAAAAATAGAGAGAGGTCTGTTTAGCCTTTCGGGATATAAAAAGGTGTTTGACAGAACACCAACGAAAATGATGTGGAAAAGCTAGAAATATATGTAAGTAAAGGGTCAACTAATAAAAAGTACAAAACGACTATATAAGAACAACAAAAACTACGTCAAAACAAGTAACTTGCAATCAGACAACTTCCCTGTAGAAGAAAGTTTAAAACAAGGTGGAATCCTAAGCCCGGTACTGTTCATAATTATCATGATCGTCCATAATTATGGAAAATCTAAAGGCTAACGTACACAAAGTAAAAGTGAGCTTCAAAAATTAAAACCTGTCAAACTAGCAAAAGGTGCGGAAGGTGGATCATAATTAAAAGAGAACCTAATAATATGGGAGGAAGAACTAGCTAAACGACAAATTAAAATAAACATAACACTTAAACCACACTGTACAGAAAGCAGCTTGATAGTGGACATCCGAATTAGATTCTAAAGAAAATCAATACTGCTCCCCAATGAATGTTAAAAAAGAGAAATTAAGACTCCATAAAATATAGCAAAGTACCAGATCACCAACGATAAGAATAAGCTTAGCAAAGCAGCAAGAGACCTGAAGAGTATGCAACAGGAACTAAAGAACGCGACATTTTAGGATTACCTAAAGAACATCTTTACTACAAAAGCAGCAAAATATTCATTATACAAAGTTAGTAAGCACATAAAAGACAATATCAGGAAAAATAAAGCTGGACCAAACGTGTTAAGTAGAACGCCGAAACATTTGCGTTATACCTTGTTGATGTATTTCAACCATTTGCAACTATGTTGACTCAAGAAGAAGAAGAAGAAGGTGCGTTTCAGGATCAATTTGATACTACACACTATATGTATTTACCAATGAGAATATAATTTTAATCCAAAGAAAGCCACTTACGTCCAAGAGACTCAAATCAGTACTTTAAAAGCGGGAAGCGGGGAAAATTACGGTAACACGTTATTACTACAAAGGACAGTGCTAGCCGAAACGGGATAAGTTGTTAAGTATTTTAAGCTTGCGACGTTTCCGCCCGTGCAAATTAAATTTAAACATAATCAATAGCGTCAAATTTGCACGTCGTCATCCTCGGCACCAAAGAAGTTGACTCTTTGCCGCCAGGGCATTTGGTAATTTATCAAAGCGATGTGCATGCTGGCGTAGTCAGTACCCCGCAGGGCACCCCACTCCATCATACTTTTTGCTCTACTTCTGACTTAAAAGAGTCTGGCTGAGTCAAGCTACCTCCGGTAAAGCAGCCGCCCGAAGCCCAGATGACTTACGGCCCAGCGAACTCCGACCCAGAGCAGGTAGTTATTTTTGCTTACATGTTCACCCAGAGAAGCAGAATGCTGTGTGCTTTTGATTCTTAGGCGGCCGGCAAAAACAGTTTCTACCTGTGCGCACTTGATTCTCAGATTCTTGCCTATCCACATCGATACCAGTACCTATTCGTATTGCAGTAAAAAGCCACTACGGATAACTGCAGGCCATCAAAACCGGCTCTAGTCAAAGATCCAGTTCCACCACCGTAATTAAACAAAACTACAGCTCCAGCTATGTACGAGACGGCCGATGGCTCAAGCCGCCGAGGAAGAGCGCTCACACGAAATTTATATCCACCGAGCGCAAATATATTATCACAACTCACAACGTTTTAGCGCTATTAATAATTTGTCTGTCATTAAAAGGTTTGTTTACATAGATTTTCTTTCAAACTAAGTGGTTTTAGGGGAATTAGCTGTGCGTTCGTTATTACCAGATGCAACCAACCAGCATTGCCGAAGTGTACGTCAAGTTGCCTGTCGGCCGACGTTCTGGATTCCAGCAGCGAGCAATTATTTCAAATCTCATGGCTTTATTTTTACATTTGTGTGCATATGTTACTGATGCAATACATTTTAAGTTTAATAATCGTTGATATATAATAGCTGTTAATATATCAAGCGTATTAAATTTTTTCAGTTTAATTAATCAAGGAAACAACTAATCCTTGCCTTAGCTTGGCATTTAAAAATCAATTTAAAAACCCCGTTTCGTTGCAAGCTATGCAAAATGTAATTGGAATTAGTTGTATACTTTGATTTGAAAATAATAAATTTGTAACATGTTATGCGATATTGCAATCTAAACGCAATAATACAGTTTATGGTAAGCGAACGTACCCAGATAGCTCTGTAAAAGTGAACGTAGTTTGTTAATTTATATAAAGCAACTTTTGTCATTGTTAGAGCATTTAGGAGGATTAAATTATATTGGTGTTGCATCAAAATATATTTTTTTAAATTTGACTTTTATCCCAATTGTTATTGACTTCAACAGGATATTTTTAAGTACCTTTCTTGCACGCGTTGTCAATCCTCTTGCATCTACTGTTGTAGAGGTTAACAAAGAGCTCGTCAGTTGTTTCTATTTTAGTCTAGGGTCCTTGCTTTTCTCCAATTTACTCCTCTTGAGCTTAACGCCTTCTTGATCTTATGCTCCCATTTTGTACGGGGCCTGCTTCTAGGCCTTTTCTCGTCATGCGATGCTTTCCAAGCCATCTTTGGGTATCCTATTTCAGGCATCCTCACTACGTGGCCATACCAGGGAAGCTGTTTTTCTTCTATATATGGGGCTAGGCATTTAGAGCTTCTCGCATATTTTGGTAACGGACTCGATCTCTCTTGGTTTTCTGTTCTACTCTCCGTGGGTATCGCATTTTTGATGTTTGGAATTTGCTTTGATGTTTGCTACTCAGATTCTATGACTCTGTAATATAAATGTGGGGAGGTAGAAGGTCCGATATACTGTCATTTTGTGGGTTTTCCGATCCATCGTTCCATCTTGGCTTATGGTGGCCTCAGAGTACGTCAAAGTTCAACTTGTTCCAATTATTGATAATCTAAGTAGATTGCATGGTGGATGAAGTTTCGTACGATGGTCATGGATTTTGTTTTGGTTATGCTGATTTTATTGCGATAAGTCATTTTTTTCTGCCATATCTTTAAAGACCTGTGTGAGCTATCAGGATATTTGCATTGGAATTTCTCCATGACATGGCAGGTCAAGGTGGGACACGTTCAGAATCGAGAGTTTTACCTTTCTTAGAATTTTATCATCACAGTTATGCTCAAGAAAAGCGCCAACTGTGACGGGAGATTAGCTGTGCGCAAATTTAAAACGCATTAATTGTGTTTTTAATTAATTGGCGCCAGGCTAACGTCACACCTTTAGCATTAGAAGAAATAACTTTTCTGCCATAGACCTAGCGTTTCGCAGCACTAAAGTTGCAGATAAAATAACCTGAAATATGTTAGAAAATCTAGTTGGCAGTGACCATTTTCCTGTCAAGACCATACAAAAGAAATGGAAAATGGAATTTGCAAAGTGGGACTTTTACCACATTAGCAAAGAATCCATTCCTATTTTCTTCATCTGTCAATATCGAATCTAATATGCAAACTTGAAACAATGTCATTACCCAAACAACCAAGGCATCCATCCCTAGATCAATCAAACATTCAAACCATCATGGAATAAACATTACGAGAAAACTATAAAACAAAAAAATCCTTCTCAAGAAAGTCTAATTAATTACAAAATGCTGAGGGCAGTTGCTAGGATATGATACTAGTTTTAATTTACTCCTGGATTTCTAGTTTTTCATATTTAAAACTTCTTGTATTAACAATGACAGGACTTGGTTTCTTAAATCTGGTCTTATTGTATTCGAAGAATTAAAGTATTTAAATTAGCATCTTATCAGTGTTTGTCTGTTATCCCTTTAAATAAGGCATATTAAAGAACTAAAATTATGTTTCTTACGTTCAACTCAAATATTTGGAAAAAGTTCAATGTAGGGTTACGAACTGCAATAATGTAATGTGTCCGATTTAAAAAATCTGGTGTGATACACGCACACAACTTCCTTTTACAGTGATCTTAAAGTTAGCCAACAAATTGATTTTTAATTGCTAAGCATTTGTCAAAAATGTTTAAAATTACAAATTCTACAGAAACCGTACAAAATAGAGCGTTAGTTGAAGAGGCAGATTTTCTCTACAATTTTAAGCTGAATTGAAAATAGGAGTTTATAAAAAAACAAAAGAAACTCATTTTAGAGGTATTCAACTAGAAAATCACCTATTTCACATTAATACACATTTAAAAAAAATATAGAGTTTGAAAAAAATGAAAAAACTTAAAAATCACAAGCGTGATTTTCTTCAAAAGCTTACTGTCGCATCTAGATAGTACACAAAACTTATAGGTATATGAAGTTTCAACGCCATACCTTTTTTGTTTTTGAAATATTCTGTTCACACACAGACACACACAGGCAGACAGACCAATGAACAAAAATATGTTTTTTTTAAGTCAGGCAACTCTAAAACCTGAAGATCTGTTAAAAACTCAATTTCGAATTTTTGGGGTGAATCCAATACTTCCTTTATTGTAAGAGGAAGTAAAAATCGATATTGTGAAATTTACAAATTTTGAGTGCTAAAACGCAACTTTTGGCTAACATTATTTTAAGCGATTGTCTTCTGTTAACAAGAGTTCCGTGAAATTTTGCATTTAGAGGAAATCGTTGATTACTAAAACAGTTGATTTTAAACTGATACAAGTTGATTTTAAAATTATTAGCATTTGAACACACTTTTTTAGACCACTCTTTATAATCAAACATGTTCTATTAATAAGCACCACCTCAGTATTATATCTACAACTTTTCTGTAAGATAATTTTGTGTAATTTTCATACTTTTACAAATACCTTTCAAACACCCTGTATTGTGACTTCTGTACGGTCACGTTTAACCTTGGTAAATAATTTAGCGTTTATGAGTTAAGCACTCCTTAAGCAATTTAAAAAATACAACACTTGAACCATCGCGTTTAGGTTTCGTTAGGTTGTCGTTGTTCATTGCACTGGTAAATCGGCTATATTAGGCAAATAATTAAATCTACATTTAGTATAAACAATAATTATAAATAGTTTTACGTCATGTTCAAGATAGTATCACAATAATATTTACACTATAGAGTTTATCACATTTATAAAACATGTTCTATACTTTACAATAATATGACTAAATTAGCATTTAATTTGAAACAACAATTTACAATAACTTAACTAATGAAAAAGTTCCTGGAAGTGTTTGGCTGCGTGTGAGGCACGAGTTAAATAATAAGTGCACTTACAGATAATTTAGTTGCAAAGTGCCATGACGCTGATTCAAGCTAGTTAAATGTTTACCAAGGTAAGATAGTTTAAGTAAAAGGCAAAATATTGTTACGGCCTTCTTTACGTTCTAAATGACCTTATAATTAATAATGATGTTAGCCAACGGTTGTTGCAGAGTGAATAAGTCTGTAATACTGCCAAGTAAAAATTAATTTGAAAGTGCTCAACTTATGTGTATGTTCAAAGTTCAAAAAATATTTTATTTTTTATTTTTGGGTTATACAGTTTTATTTACACATTAGTTTTTTACTAGGTATTTTCGAAACGTATGTTACATGTTACATAATTATCTACCAGAAATTGTGATACCCTCACTATTGTAAGTATTGTGGCAATTTATATAAACGTACACAGTAATATCTTGTCTCATTTAAGAACTTTCAATCTAATTGTAGACTCATTTCTTGCACATCAGTTGGAAGAATTAATGTTTTTTATCACATCGAGATATAATTATTTTTCTTATGCTTCTTAATTCATTTTTAAAGATCAAAATAGTGTTGAGGTTAACCATTATTAAAAGCACTTAAAATATGTAACGACTTCGGAAGTACCAAGAAAAATTTTAAAATTGCAGTTTAGGTAGTAAAATGTTTATATGTCACTCTGTCGAAATCCGAAAACAGTCACTTTTGAAAGATAGTGAAACTTAATGACATTTAATAGTAGCTTCTTCTGGGTTATGCCGTGGTTGTCAATTTAAACTTGACGTTTCGCTGATCATGCTATCATTCTTCAAAAGTTTTCTAAAAACTACCGTTGAAGTTTTATGTTCCTGATCATATATAGAGGAGTCGTTACGGTTGGCTGTTCATGTAAATCTTGTATATTACTAGGACTTGTAATTATTTCGCTTGGTTGCTCGTGAAACTTTTGTATATTTTGGTGTGTTTTGCAGAGCTACCTTCCATATGTTACTAAGGCGGTAACCGTATTTTCGATTAAAGTTGTTCGGATATTTAATAATCTCTAGGGATTCGCGAATAATACAAAGGTACTAATTTTTAGTCCTGACTAGTATGTTCACGCAGTCGTAATTTATTCTGTGGTCCCCTGGTTTTAATAAGTGCTCTGCAATGACTGACTTTGTTGTGTTTCCAAATTTGTGTGGCTTTAATGTTTTTTTATTCTATTGTGGATGCTTCTTTCAGTTTGTCCGATGTAAGATTTGCCACAATTACATTGGAGCTGATAAACGCCTTCTATATGTAGCCTGGGCAAAGAATCTTTGTTAGAAGAGATCAATTGTTCTAGCTTTCTCATTGTATCATAGCGGACCCCGATGTTTTTCTTATAAAAGACCTTCCTTATTCTATCGGTTGCTCCAGCGATAAAGAAAAGACGGGCGTAATCCACATAAACTAAAACATGTTGAAGAAACTTTACGAATAAATGGCGATAATCGACAAGATATCAAGGAAGCCTACGAAAATACCATAAAAACACAGGAATCTAAACCTAACCCTACGAATTAGTTTCGCCTTTCCTTCATCGCCGGAGCAACCGATAGAATAAAGAAGGTCTTACATAAAAATCGGTTGGGTTCGCTAGAACAATTGATACCTTCTAACAAATGTTTAGCCCAGGTTACATACAGAAGGCGTTTACCAGCTCCAACCTACTTGTGGCAAATCTTACATCGGACAAACGTTAAAAAGCATGAAATATACATCAGATTTACGAGAAAGTGGTTACCGCCTTAGCAACGCATGGATGAAGCCCTGCAAAACACACCAATACATATACAAGTTTTAAGTGACCAACCAAGCGAAATAACGACAAGTCCCAGTAGCATACAAGGTGTACATAAGCAGCTATCCTTAACGACTCCTCGATATATAACCAGAAGCATAAGACTCCAACAGCAGTCTTTAGAAAACTTCTGGAGAAGCTGATAGCATAATCAGCGAAACTTCAAGTTTAAATCGACGCATAACCCGGATGAACCTACAATTACGGAACAACGGCCGTGAAAGCCTACATTCAACTATTATTGCTAATTATCGACAAGTTTTATTGCTACGACTATTCAACACTATAACATATAAGCCAATCATATTGCAGACATTTGCTTTTTTTCAACCAATAACAGAAGTATATCACTGAATATTGGGCACCATGCAAAATATTCACAAACAATGTACGTACTCAAAAACTAAATAGCCTTGTTGCGAAATATCGCTTAGCAACGATGTCTGTCCTTAGTGATATCGCTAGGTTACGTAAAACTAAACACCAACAAACTGTGTGAACAAAGTTTGGCTTGCGTTAAAAATTTTAAAATGTTGTGTTTTGGAAGTATTCCGCTGAATTTAATTGAGGATGAATATTAATTGTTGGATTATTTTTCAATAAAGGAAATTGTTATGTATTAATATTGTTAAATAGTCGTCCCAAATACCACTAAAAGTGGATATATTTTTTAAAATGTTTTGCCTTTTCCATAGAAATTATTGCAAATTTCACTCAACAAAATCACATTTAAATGTCACTCGCTTTCGGCTCGTGACATTTTTGATGTGATTTTGTATCGTGAAATTTAAACGCAATAATTTACATGGAAACGGCAAAATATTTGTCAAAAATATATCCACTACTTGTGGTATTACCCTTAATCATATAATACATATCGCCCTTTGCATTTCTTTTACGAAGCTGTTAAATATTTAGACTACGGCACCCTAGAAATGTGAATTGTGATGATTTCAGCTCAACGGTAATCTAAAATGATAAATAACTAACCTAGATTGCACTTTAGAAATTTGGAACTTTCTGTTTCTTCCTGCTTCGAAAATCGCTAAAAAATACACTACTTTTATCTGATTTGCTTTATGATTACAGTTGAGAAATCAGAATCATTAATAAATAGTAAATAATTTCACTTTTCACATTTATTTTACGTACCTATTTAATAATGCTATTACATTTTCATTAAAACCAGATTGCTTTAATTATGATAAAGCTATTAGAGAAAGTAGCCTGTTATGATTTTTTACTTCCTTTTACTACTATAAAGGAAGTATTGGATTCACCCCAAAAATCCGAAATTGAGTTTTCAACAGATCTTCACGTTTTAGAGTCCCCTGATCCCAAAAAACATATTTTTTTTCATTGGTCTGTCTGTCTGTCTGTCTGTGTGTCTGTCTGTGTGTCTGTGAACAGAATATCTCAAAAACGAAAAGAGGTATGGCATTGAAACTCCATATATAAGTTTTGTGTACTATGTAGATGAGACAGCAAGCTTTTGAAGAAAATCGCATAACCGGAAGTAGGTGTTTACTCTTGTGATTTTTCAGTTTTTTCCGATTTTTTCGAAAACGGCTCTAACGATTTTTTTTAAATTTTACATTTTTCTTACATTTTTAATGTGTACTGATGTAAGATAGGTGATTTTCCAGTTGAATACTTCTAAAGTGGGTTTCTTTTGTTTTTTTTTCTATTTTTTTTATTAACTCCTATTTTAAATAAAACACCCGGTATATTATTACATTTTTGAATTCACCTTAAAATTCTAGAGAAAATTTGTCTCTTCAACTAACACTCGATTTTGTACCGTTTTTGTAGAATTTGTAATTTTTGAAAATTTTTAACAAATGGTTAAAAATTAAAAATGAAATTTTTGACTAA